>JBBDGP010000651.1:2340000-2665000 GCA_037952835.1 Lithobates septentrionalis
TCTCAATCTTTTGCTGGCTGGAATTCCTACAGCAAAAGACCGATGGAGCATACACACGGTCGCATTTTCCGACAAAAAGCTCTCATCGGAGTTTTGCTGGCGGCATTTCCGATCGTTGTGTGTACGGCATTACAGAAGAGGTCTAATGCTAGAAATATTGCTCTCATTCGAACGTTCGCGGAGATACCTCACATGTATGGTTTGAATGTTGTTTACATATGCGGGCTCGAACTACATATGCGTTCGCTTCAGCGTGCGAGCATGAGGGGATAGGCGCTTTAAAAAATATATATATATTTTTTTTTTTCAATTTTTTTTAATTTTTTCACTTTCTCTTGAATTTTTTACTTTTTGATCACTTTTATTCCTATTACAAGGAATGTAAACATCCCTTGTAATAGGAATAGGGCATGACAGGTCCTCTTTACAAAGAGAGTTGAGAAAACAACAAAAAAACAAACAAAACGTCAGTGTTTACATATGGGAATGTTTGACCATTCTTCCAGAAGCGCATTTGTGAGGTCAGGCACTGATGTTGGACGAGAAGGTCTGGCTCGCAGTCTTTGCTCTAATTTATCTCAAAGGTGTTCTATCGGGTTGAGGTCAGGACTCTGTGCAGGTCAGTCAAGTTTCACAGATATGACTAGGCATGATGGGAATTGTAGTTCTTAAACAACTGAAGGGCCATAGTTTGGAGACCCCTGTCCTAGATGACCCAGATGTGGGATTCAATCTTTCCTTATTTGAGCCATTAAACAAACCAAGTTTTTATGGCGGTTAAATACAATCTGCTATCCTGGAATGTGCGAGGGATGAATGGTGGAGTGAAGTGGGGGCGCTGTTCTCTGCCCTGAATTCATACCCCAATGGCGGTTGTATGTTTGCAGGAAACTCATCTTCAATCCAATACCTTATCATTCCTTCAACACCGAGGCCTTTTTAACACAATTTCACTCCACCCACACCGCCTATTCCAGAGGGGTCAGCATTCTTGTCTCTAATAATGTTCCGTTTCATCTGATCCAATCCCGTGTGGATGACCAAGGTAGATATATTTTCTTACTGTATAAAATTGCTGGGGTAGTATTTACTGTGGCAAATATTTATATTCTTCCACCCTTCTCTCCGGAGTGTCTGATAGGTCTAGCCCAATGTATGGCTCCGCATTCCAATGTACCCATATGGGTACTTGGGAGATTTTAATAACCTCCTGGATAAAAGTAAAGACAAATTCGTACCGGACTGGGACAGACCTACAGGCTTTGCGGGCCCCACTCCATTTGCTAGATCAGTCTCGGAATTGGGGGCGAGTGACGTGAGGAGGAATAAATACCCTGACAAAAAGTGTTTTTCTTGCCATTCTGCTTCACACAGGGCACTATCCCATATAGATTTGTGCTTAAAGTGTAAGTAAACCCCCCCTATCATTTTCAGCCAAGGAAGCCGCCATCTTTGCCTCTGTTTAATCTGCAACTGCCATGATGCTGCACATGTGATCAGTTATGACACCAGCCATTGGATGGTTTGACAGTTTGGTTGAGAGCACAACCAATGGGAGTGTTACATTCCCGACACTTGCCGTAAATGAAACTGTTTTATGGATGGGTTTACTTCCGCTTTAAGCAACTCAGTGGCTCTGCTTATGGTACATATGGCTGAAGATCTCTCAAGAAGTATTTCTGACCACTTGCTCCTGAGAATACAAGTCTCCATTTCAGGTGCTTCTGGTTTCAAACTATGAAAAGTTAACCCTTTCTGGTTTAACCCTTTCCCGCCCACTGACCTTATTCCTAGTGAGATTTAAATTTGTATGCTTTATACCAAGGGTACAGCTGATCCTGGGATGCCCTTAAGGCACATATCTGGGGCCTTATTAATAAACAAATTTCCAATATTAAAACTGCCACTAAGGAGTGGGAAATCCTGGTACTTAGTGAGGCGAGAAAAGCAAAGAAGCAATATGTCACAAACCCCTCACCTGCCTCCGAACGAAGCTGGCTGGCAGATGTTACACCAACAGGTCACCCTTACAACTACTGAGAATAAGAGGTTTTTTATACAACAGAAGTACTTTGAGGAAGGGGAGAACACCAGGCACTTATTGGCGGTGATATCTCGGTCACAACAGGGAGCACCACATGTAGATGCTATCCAGAGCCCAACAGGAGACACTGTACAGGATGTGGATCAAATCTTAGACATTTTCAGTAATTACTTTAGAGAGATCTTTGCTTTTAAGGTTACTTCCACAGAGGATGAGCTGGTGCAATTTTTGGATCAGTGCACTCTTCCGTCATTGTCCACCAAGGGTCGTAAAATGCTTAATGAGCCTATAACAATTAAGGAACTCACTGAAGCAGTAGCTGCTATGACCAATAGTAAATCTCCGGGGACTAATGGACTGCCTGCAGAAGCATATAAACTATATAGCAAATCTCTTTTGCCCACGCTTTTGGCTACTCTGAATGACGCTGTCCTGAGAGGTACTTTGCCATCCTCTATGGGAGAAGCTATCATTGTAGTATTGCCAAAGCTGGGTAAAGATCCCTTACTGCCTGACTCCTATAGGCCAATCTTGTTAATAAATACAGATATCAAACTGTTGGCCAGAGTGCTTGCCACTCATTTGGCAAAGGTAGTGAATGGACTAATACATCTTGATCATTCAGGCTTCATACCCACAAGGTCAACGGCACTGAATATCAGAAGGTTATTTCTAAACATACAGTTGGCAGTGGATAATCCAGGCAATAGGGCAGTTTTCTCACTTGACGCTGCCAAGGCTTTTGATAGTGTCGAGTGGAGATATCTGTGGGCTGTTCTGTGTAAATTTAGAGATGGAAAATTCTTTCTTGCCTGGATTCAATTGCTCTATGTGGCTCCCAGCACGAGAATTCGCATTAATGGGGTACTCTCGGAGGCCTTTCCCTTGCATCGTGGGACTAGGCAGGGGTGTCCATTGTCCCCTCTGCTCTTCGCCATGGCACTGGAACCTCTGGTGACCATGGTGAGAGCATCTCCTGACATAGTGGGGTCTGGGGAGGGTAGATAAACTCCCCCTCTATGCCACCTTGATATACCTGGGGGACACAGTCACGTCTCTGGAAGCCGTTATGCGGCTTATTGATAAATTTGGGCAGCACTCTGGATTTGCCATTATTTGTCCTCACTGTTGCCATTGGATCCATTACCAGTAGGTCTCCCCCCAGATAGCCTCCCAGGTTAGTGGTGGTTAATTCCATTAAATATTTGGGAATCACTGTGACAGGGAATGTTGGAGACTATGTAACATTGAACCTCAAACCCATTTTGCAAAAATTCAAACAGAAGTACTCCAGCTGGTGTAAGTATCCTTTATCTGTTACTGGTAGAGCTAACCTCATCAAAATGGTGTGGGCCCCCAACTGCTATATGTTCTCCATAACACCCCTGTGTGGATCCCTAAATATTGGTTTAAATGAATAGATTCCCAATATAGAGAGTTGATCTGGAAATATGGAGTAGCGTGGGTTAAACTGACCACTTTGCAGTATCCCAAAGATCAGGGGGATTGGCGGTTCCTCATTCTCTTACATACTTTCTGGCCGACCAGTTGCAGCATTTGGCTGGGTGGGATCTTCCACTAGTGGCTGACCTTGTTGATTTGTTCCTTATTGGAGTTCTCCGCTATGTCTCAGATGGAAATGGGCCTGCCAGAAATGCCCTTTACGTGTCCCACAATACAGCTTTTAATAAAACTTTGGGTGGAGCTGAGGCGCAGACTGAGAATCACTGGTTTTCTTGTTTGTACCCCAATATGACGCAAAAGGTCGGTCTTACAAGGAGCTGGTTAAACTTGAAAATTATTCAATCTGGATAGAAGCCGGAGTTAAATATCTATCACAACTTTTTACCTGGCAGGAAGTGAAATCCTTTTACCAACTATGTATAGAGTTTTCTTTTTTACGTAAACGATACTACATGTACATACAATTGCGTCATGCTCTCAGAGTGCAGGGCAGGAATTCTACGTTACAGGCTGAGGACTCAGTGTTTAATGATATTTTCTCCACGTCCAATAAGAAAGGAATCATCTCTAAGTTATATGCTTACATACTGACCCATATCCAGGCCCCAGACCTGTTACCCTGTAGATAGAAATGGGAGGTAGAGGTTGGCTTGTCCACTGGTGTCAGTATCAGCATCACATAAATTGTATTACCTGTTTATCCTTCATCGAGCATATCTCACACCGGTACAACTACATAAGTAGGGTAGAAGGGATTCTCCCATATGCCCGAAGTGCCAAATACACCAAGAGAATCTAATACATATGTTATGGAAATTCCCCAAACGAGTGAGACAATGGCAAGATGTTATCAAGTTTATCAATAATATATATCAGGTCCAACTTGACTTAAATCCAGTTACGTGTATTCTGGGTGGTTTGTTAGGTAACTTATATTCCCTGTCCACTTATGTAACACTTGTTAGACTGAATCATTTAGTCAGAAAGCTGATAGCGAGATTCTGGTTATCCCCTCAAATGCCTACATATGTCAGCACTCGACAATGGATTCAACAGGTAAACAATATGCTAAAAATGTGTACCTTCACAAGAAAATCCCTCATAAAGTCCCAAAAATTTGGCAGGAGTGTCTGGAGACCCCTGGGGTGGCTCCCTCTCAACTCATACTCACAAGACTACTTCAGATTTGAAATACATTTTGGGTGTGGTATTAGTGGGCTGGGGTGGAGGGCCAAATGTTTCTATAAATGATGTGTCAGATAGAAAAGGGCAGATTTGGTGCAATGTATACATATGTATAGGCGAGATATGTGCACTGCAAGAGTTTTTGTTTTATGTTTGTTTAGTTGTTAATGCTATTTTACCAGAACTGAAGACACCACTGATTGACTGGTGTGGACTATGTGCAAACCAATTCATACTTTATGTATTGTAAAACGAATCTTTGATTGTTTACTTACTGCTTATGGAGTCTATACTTGAATGTTTGTACTTTATATTTTCTTGTACAATAAAACTTTTTTTTTTATATAAAAAAAAAGAAAAGACTGGGATGCCATTAAAGTTCATGTGCGTGTAAAGGCAGGTGTCTTAATACTTTTGGTAATATAGTGTACTGTATGTGTAAAATGCTCACTCGCCAACAGTAAATGGCCTTGCAGACACCGATCCAATATGGGATGGATATCATGGACCTCATTTGCTCCAACGCTAATCCACTCTCAATATTGCCCAACACCAAGAGTCCAAACAGAGAACAATCCTCACAGTGCAGAAAGTTTTTATTTAAAATGGACAAACTTTAAAAACAAATGTATTGCACTTACATTTTCAAGGTGCCTGAGAGGCACCTCTACAAACCATTCTCACTTAGTACCCAGGCATGAGCCCCACGTAACCACCGAGCGGGTGTGCGCTCCGAATCCCGTATGTGACAAGGGGACAAAGGCGGAAATGATGTGCTACTCATTGAGAGTGGATTAGTGTTGAAGCAAATGAGGTACTGAGTCCATCATATCCATTCCAAATTGGATTGTGTCTGCAGGGCTCGTTAGGTCTTTGGGCCATTTACTGTTGGTGAGTGAGCATTTTACACATATGTGGTGAAAGCATTCTGGTCTGATGCAATAGAAGAAATTACCACTCACTTTACAGCACAGTGTTTGGGCTAGTTTCCTACTTTCATTTATGGACTGGAAGTTTGATTAAACATTAGAGCTGCCCGATTCTCTCACAATTCTTACGGCGTAACATCATCTTTCACATTATACAAAAAAATTGGGCTAACTTTACTGTTCTTTTTTTTAATTCATTGAAGTGTATTTTTTCCCCAAAAATTGAGTTTGAAAGACTGCTGCGCAAATACAGTGTGACATAAAATATTGCAACAACCACCATTTTATTCTCTAGGGTCTCTGCTAAAAAAATATATATAATGTTTGGGGGTTCTAAGTAATCTTCTAGCAAAAAATAAAGATTTTAACTTGTAAGCAACAAGTGTCAGAAAAAGGTTTGGTCTTTAAAGCGGAGTTCCGCAAAAAAGTGGAACTTCCACTATTCTGCTTCCCCCCCCCATCCGGTGCCACATTTGGCACCTTTCAAGGGGGAGGGGAGAACGGGTACCTGTGTTTAATGGGTACCTTGTCCCCACTTCCATCGGACCTCGCCGCAGTGAGGTACGTCAGAAGTCCAGCCCCCTCCTCCTCCGTCCACCTTCCCCTGCTGCTGCACCAGTAAGGGAGCGCAGCGCGCTTCACGCATGTGCAGTAGGGACCCAGCTGTGAAGCCGCAAGGACTGCTAGGAACACTTACTGGCAACGGCAATGGCAGCGGCAGCACCCAACAGCCGATGGAAACATTGGCTGGGGTGCCGGCATCGCTAGATTCCAGGACAGGTAAGTGTCCTAATATTAAAAGTCAGCAGCTACAGCATGTGTAGCTGCTGACTTTTAATTCTTGAAAGGGGGGGGCGGAATTCCGCTTTAAGAACAAACCTACAGAACCTTCTTCTTGTTTGTTACCCGAGGACTGCCAGTACACTATAGAAAATTTTGCAGCTTCTCCTGCCTCACTGAGTGGAGTGAGGGCCGATTCGCACCAGGAGTCACACAGAAATGCGCTTGCGTTCCTGTGCGATTCCTGTGTGATTCCTGTGCTTATTGAGTGCAGTGCATTTTTAGCCCAAGTGGTTGTTAAGCCACTTCATTTTTGGAGGGATGAGCGGAACACCGCTTTGAGTGGTTAAACTGACTTATTTACAGACCATATATATATATATATATATATATATATATATATATATATCTCACAAAAGTGAGCACACCCCTCATATTTTTGTAAATATTTTATTCTATCTTTTCATGAGACAACACTGAAGAAATGACACTTTGCTACAATGTAAAGTAGTGAGTGTACAGCTTGTATAACAGTGTAAATTTGCTATCCCCTCAAAATAACTCAACACACAAGTGAAAATGTCCAAATTGGGCCCATTAGCCATTTTCCCTGTGTCATGTGACTCGTTAGTGTTACAAGGTCCCAGGTGTGAATGGGGAGCAGGTGTGTTAAATTTGGTGTTATCGCTCTCACTCTCTCATACTGGTCACTGGAAGTTCAACATGGCACCTTAATGGCAAAGGACTCTCTGAGGATCTAAAAAAAAGAATTGTTGCTCAACATAAAGATGGCCTAGGCTATAAGAAGATTGCCAAGACCCTGAAACTGAGCTGCAGCACGGTGGCCAAGACCATACAGCGGTTTAACAGGACAGGTTCCACTCAGAAAAAAGACGTTGAGTGAACGTGCTCAGCGTCATATTCAGAGGTTGTCTTTGGGAAATAGACGTATGAGTGCTGCCAGCATTGTTGCAGAGGTTGAAGGGGTGGGGGGTCAGCCTGTCAGTGCTGAGACCATATGCCGCACACTGCATCAAATTGGTCTGCATGGCTGTCGTCCCAGAAGGAAGCCTCTTCTAAAGATGATGCACAAGAAATCACCTAAACAGTTTGCTGAAGACAAGCAGACTAAGGACATGGATTACTGGAACCATGTCCTGTGGTCTGATGAGACTAAAATAAAAGTATTTGGTTCAGATGGTGATAAGCGTGTGTGTCAGCAACCAGGTGAGGAGTACAAAGACAAGTATGTCTTGCTTGCGGTCAAGCATGGTGATGGGAGTGCTGTGGGCACTGGGGAGCTACAGTTCATTAAGGGAACCATGAATGCCAGCAAGTACTGTGACATACTGAAGCAGAGCATGATCCCCTCCCTTCGGAGACTGGGCCGCAGGGCAGTATGCCAACATTATAACAACCCCAAACACACCTCCAAGACAACCACTGCCTTGCTAAAGAAGCTGGGGGTAAAGGTGATGGACTGGCCAAACATGTCTCCAGACCTAAACCCTATTGAGCATCTGTGGGGTATCCTCAAATGGAAGGTGGAGGAGCGCAAGGTCTCTAACATCCACCAGCTCCGTGATGTCGTCATGGAGGAGTGGAAGAGGACTCCAGTGGCAACCTGTGAAGCTCTGGTGAACTCCATGCCCAAGAAGGTTAAGGCAGTGCTGGAAAATAATTGTGGCCACACAAAATATTGACACTTTGAGCCCAATTTGTACATTTTCACTTAGGGGTGTACTCACTTTTGTTGCCAGCGGTTTAGACATTAATGGCTGTGTGTTGAGTTATTTTGAGGGGACAGAAAATTTACACTGTTATACAATCTGTACACTCACTACTTTACATTGTAGCAAAGTAAATAAAATATAGTACATAAAATAAAATATTTACAAAAATGTGAGGGGTGTACTCACTTTTGTAAGATACTGTATATATGTAATTTTCTAGCAAAAAATACTGATTTTTACAAAAAGTGCCAGAAAAATTGGTTTTAAAGAAGGTTAGGTAAAACTGCTGTGATAATGCTACCCATGACCTGCATCATATTATATTATGTATAATATATATAATAATATCATATTATGTCATCTGTGATTTTCTCCATAATTCCATATTAGGTATTGAAATTAGTTTTTATGTTTCCTGTTTGCAAGGACAGCAAGGTGCCTGTGTTTGGAAATCCTTCTACTTCAGAAGCAGGGGTTCTCAGATCACCAGATTACTCATAAAAGAGTGGATTGGTTATTACGGCAATGCCTGGATGGAAAAGTCCTGAACAGGCGGGCACTCGGGCAGCGCTCTTTGTATGCAGTTCATGGTTTCTTTTCAGTTGCACTGCAATGTACCTTTGAAACAGAATGCAAAAAAAGCAATTTCTAAAGCCAGAAATGAAAAGGAAAAGAGGCAGGGAGAAGAATTTAACTCCCATGTGATCTTAAATCTTACACGCTGATGAAACTTAAGCAGAGCGAAAAATGAAAGTTTCTGCTGACTGCATTTTTTTTTAATATGCATTTAACATTTAAAGTTTATATTTATCATGCATAATGTTGCACTGCTTACTGGTTTTGTGGAATAAATTAACAATATACAGTATACTGGGCTCATCCGCCTCATTCACAAATGAAGAAAGGCTCTCCCATTACGACCATTCAGTTTTTTTCCCTGTTCCTTTACAACCCGCAGTGGAAACCAACACATGGTGTTGGCTCTATGTAGCTATCAGTAGTGGTAAGAAGATGTCCAGTGTAAGCGGCAAGTCAAGAGCTGGAGATTACACAGTGTTGAAAAAGGATGACTCAACTGCCAATCACCTGATACCAGTGCTGTCACTTGGAATTAAGGGGAGTGAGTTAACTAATCCATATACTCAGAAGTACTGAGTATTTTTTCTTAAACCTTGGCGTTCCAAAAAGGAAGCTGGGTATGTACTACTAGAGGGGCTGCCATTAAAGTGACCGTGTTGCTTTGCCCTGCATGGGGAAAAAAAGCACAGGTTTGCTTTAACACAGGATTGCTCAACCTTTCCGTTTAAAAGTTTTTATTAGAGTTTTCCAAAATTAGAACGTTAGAGAAAAGAACACATGGACAAGCCATATGTGATGGTTATTACAATATTGAAGACAATCAATGACCAAAGAAGAATTCCTCACTGTAAACTATCAGAAGTCTCATTGCAGAAGATATACCAATTGCGAAAAAGACTAATAACATCTTTTTAACCGTAAATCCAAAAAAGAAAAAAAAAACCCTGAGAAAGGAGGATAGAAAAAAGTCACAGAAGGAAGACGGAAGAGAAGGGAGAAGGCAGAGAACCAGAGAGGATGAAGGATAAAACAGGAGACCTAGGGATCACAGTCATAGTCAGCGGCTGGCAATTACATTTGGGAAGGAGATAGAGGTGACTTTGTATAGGTTGCCCAGGGTTCCCAAGTTTGCTCATACAGAGCAGGTTTATCATTGATCACACTAGCAACCCATTCATGGACCATAATCCAGGAAACCTTGTGTTTCAAACGGCAGATGGAAGCACAAAGAAGACCTTGTTCCAAAAACTGCTAATCTTGGGGCCTTTCCACCAAATGTGGTACATAGCGCCATGCAGGAAGCATGCCCTGAAGCACTCTGCCTATGCCATTGGGTACATTCTGGCCAGGCAAGCAGGGACCAAATACTATCTTGTCAGAACTTTAATACTAGCCTCTATCAGAGAGACATTTAATACCCCCTTGTAGGAAAGCCAGAGTCTGGTATACCAGTCCTCTGGCTCAAGTTCACATGCAAGGTCCCTCTCTCCCAGGTAAGCATGTGGGTGCTCAACCTTTTGAAGAGTGTGGGCCACTTAAGTGATTTGGTAAACAGTTGCGGAACACAATGAAATGTTTCAGAACTTAAAATATTTAATTTTGAATAGCATAATGAAGGTTTTTAAACAACAATCAGAATCATCATTTTCCGAGGGACCAATCCCTTTTTTTAATGTTTACCCACTGTTTAGTCACACAAATCACATTTTTTTATTAACCAGATCACCATTATGCCCACTTTCGCTCCCAAGTGTGACAAGCCAGCAAAGCTCTGAACCAGCCTTCACTATATCAGGGTCTTTACAGTCATCCCTTGAATTGCAAAACAAGGACTGGTGGCAATCTAAACAGACCAGGGAAGCGCATACCCTAGTAGCGCAATGAACTTCTTTACTAAGCAAGGACAGGATGACACACAATGCTCTGACATGTTCCCGGAATGACACCAAGCTCATCACACAAATGTGAAATTCCACCTTCAGAACCCCTGTATGGATGCCACTAGATGTAATCCACTCAGCTAAAGGCTCCTTTCCCCATGTCCGTGTGTTAGGAAAGAAAAAAAAGAGCGGCAAGTCAGCAACAATACCGGCTTGTTTTTGACAGCCACCGGGATTATGAAGGACCAGCAATTATTCAGTAGAGTGGTGTGCACCTAAACGAGGCTAGGCAGGTTGCCATAGGTTTGAAATCAGATGGCTCCGCGAGCTGAGCATGCCTGCTTTAAACCCTGATGTACTTGTTGTATATTCTCTTTCAATCATGGATATGCAATAAAATAGAGCATCCACATAGTGTAAATCTGTATAAAACTTTATTTTAAAAGAGGTAATTGAGGGTACTCACAATATCACTGAATAAACAGGCATATCAGAAAAATCCAAATTGGCAAGGAAGCATGGAAACAAACAGCTTGTGTGCACAGGTTGTACTACAGGTTACATTGCAAGGAGAAAATAACGGAAATCCTGAATGCTGAAAGATTTTCCCACATATTTGTTATATCAGCATAGACTGCAACAAGAGGTGCTCTAACTGACCCTGCAACATGTCATCAATTTGTAGCCATGGAATTGTGTTAGGGAATATAGCAAATGACACCACAAGAATTATATAAAATCACAAAACTGATTACACAAAAAATGTAAAATTGCATATAGCACCAAGTCCATTGCAGGGTTCGCACACTATTTCATCCAACAATCCACATGTGGACTCAACATGTTTTGAATGATCTTCCTCGGGAGCACATGTGAATGGATATTTCTATCATGGAACCCAATCTCTTGCTGACCTTGGGGTCCGCAAGGAGCGACAATGGGCTAGAAAACATCCATTCCCTATCAGGGGACACTATTACCAACCACACAGTCCCATATTAGTCCATATCTGAAGGAAAAAAGGGAGGGTCAACTGTTCCAATCCTAATCAGTCAGTTGCCCTTAAATATCTTCACAACAGTCCAGGCAAATTAATTAAATATGATGTACAATGAAACATCCAGCATGTTCATATCAAATGGAGCATCCAGCATGTTCATATTCAAAATGGACAGTTTGCTGTATGATATGGACACACTGGATGTTTCGTTGTTGGATGAAAAAATGTGTGACCCCCTACAATGGACATGGCACTGTATGCAATTTTAAATGTTATGTATAATACATTTTGTGATCTTATATAATTATTCTTGTGGTGTAATTTTATATATACCCTAACATAAGTCTATGGCTTCAACTTTGTTTTGGTGTGTTGTTTTAATCCTAGCCACACACATTCATCTTTGCTTTTTCCCCATTGATCCATTCCAATCCAAAACATAATAAGCAGCCAAAAAGTTCTTGATTTCTTTACCAGCACAACTCAAGTAGCTGAATAAGGAAAAATTCCATAACAAACTAAAACAGAAAAGGGCAGCCGAGCATAAGGATGTCATTTGGAAAAAAATACTACCGGAGTCTGTCGCAAAATATTTAAATTGAGAAATAAAAACTTCATCTCCCTACCAGTCCTAGGGAGAATGTATTTGCTCAAAAATGTATCCAAACAGCTAATTCATTATTCATGGCCATCCAGGCACAGTAGCTGTCAGCTGTCAACAGCAAGACTGGACTGTACACCTGTACCTTCCACCCGCACCTAAACACCAGAGTCTCATGCACCAACCCAGTGTACTAGAATACTTTGGTAGCCCCACAGACCAGCACCAGTACAACATTTCTGTTTCTCAACCTCTAACCTTGAGTGGCCAGACCAAGGACACCAAAAACTTCAGCTGAACTTGGTAAGCTTCTATTGTCTGACTAATTCATTTCTTCAATTCAGCATGCAGTAGCTAGAAAGTTATCTAATTAGTAACGATTTCAATGCAGAAAAACGACAAAATGTCAAAAGACCCCTTAATTTTTCTCCGACACTGGAATTCCAAAATAAAACACACACTTGGCATAAAATCCATAACAGAAGCCCACATTAGGCAGCACCAAGAGAGCCTACACACAAGAATGAAACGACCAGACTCCCGCTGCATAACCTAAATCAGAAAACTACTTAACACCAGAAAATAATAACTGGAAATGGAACCTCCTATTGGTAAACATCTGTCAAAATAAAAGCAGCCCCGAAAATAACAGCCTTGTTAATGAGAACAATCTGAGAACACCGACAACATGCAAAACACAGACACAATAATGGACTTTTCCAGATGACATCCTTTCCCAGAGCTCCTTACTAGGGACCAGTGGTATGACATCTGCAAAACTGATTTCTCTGTTAACGAGATTTTGCCAAAACGTTACTGTTTTTAGTCTGTGAGGGTCGTTATTTATCCAGGTCATAGGTAGTAGTCACAATCCACTGGACTTGTTCTGTGATGCTGAAGACATTTCACAGCTAATCCTAGCAGCTTTTTCAGTTTCACGAAAAGTGTGACTGAGGCCATCTATCTCAAAATGGAACAGCCACCCCTACGCAGGGTAGGGGCCTTCGGACTGCATATAATGTAATTTTACCTTCCCTATCTAAGCATGTATATCCTCACAGCCATCGACATCTTAATCCTCTCACAATTGAAAGCCAGATGTTATTGTCCAAGAACAAGACGGCAGTGGTAAAAATTGTGAAACCACCCTTTTCTAGGGACATTATCCAATTCTTGGTGTCAGGAAGGCTTCAAAAAGGTTAATCCTTTGACTTGAATGGCTGAAGGTGTTGTAAACCTAGTTAAACCAATTGTACCTACAGGTAAGCCAATAATAAGGCTTACCTGTAGGTACTGTAAATATCTCCTAAACCTGTACAGTTTAGGAGATATTTACCATATATGCTTGCGCCAATGTCATTGGCGCATGAGCACTGAAGAAACGGCTCGCTCATGCCGTTTCTTCAGCAGCCGTAACGTGACCAGCGGCTCCCGCGCACATGGGCTCCGGCCAATCACAGCCCGCGAACCCGGAAATAACTCTGGGAGACATGTCGCAGGTCACAGCGGTGTGCAGGGCCGCTGCAACAGCTTCGATCTAAGGTAAGTATTTCCTAATGAGCTAGTATGCGATGCATACTAGCTCATTATGCCTTTGTCTTATAGGGTTTGCTTTTTGTGGTTTTTTTTCAGGTTTACAACCACTTTGTGTCAATTGCTGTCAAATTGCCGGAGATGTTAAGATTATATGTGGAAGACAGATGGGGACAAGCCCACCACCCCTCTTCATAATGGTTGTTTCATTTTGACATAGATGGCCCCTTTCATGCTTCTTGCGAACCATACCACTGCTTTAACATTTATGAAATCCTACTAACACCGAGGATGGAATCCTTCCATCCTTGTTCTCAGACAACCAATACAGAAAAAGTCTAGCTGAATGTTAGCTACTACTAGCTAAACTCTATTTTTGTCTTTATATGTAAGGTGTCTTTTGTTTTGTTTTTGTGTGTGGGGGGGGATTAAGGGTACTTTAATTTACTTTAGTGTTATCTGTATATGTGTGTGTGTGTATGTATGTATTGTATATAACATATATATATATATATATATATATATATATATATATATATATATATATATATATATATATATATACATACATACATATACACACACATATACATACACACACATACAGAATATGTAATTATTATCAAAAATACATTTTTTAAAGGTCAAATGCTGATAGAATGAAACAAAAATTATATATCAGTTGCCTTGGTGGTATATTCATAAAAATAAAGTTATTTTGATACAATATATTTATATATTTTACCAAGCATACATAAAAATAATAATTATAATATTAATGAGTGTAAAGTAAATCATGATAATAATTTACTTAAGATGGATTATCTGTGATTGATTTATACATAATACCTAAGGGTTCATGATTTTACAAACAATTGAAAAGCATTAATAAATTATAATGGAGGAATGTGCTTGGTTTTGTTTACTTTGTCTTTACTGTATGAAGGCTGGAAGCCCGTTTCATGAACAAATTAATCTCTGTAATTTCATTGTAGCTTGTTCTTTCAAAATTTATACTGAAAAGAAAAACATTAATAAATTATGTAAAAATGATGTGGAATTTAATAAACAGAGTTAAACATGACTGTACAGTAATTTGATTAATGTATACAGGCAGTCCCCCGAGTTACATACATCCAACTTACATCTTACAAACGGAGGAAGACAACAGGAAGTGAGAGGAAATCTACCCCTAGGAAGGGAAATTCTCTCCTGTAATGCCCTGTACACGCGGAAAAAGTGCGATCGGATTGTGTTGACAGAAATTCTGAAATTCTGTGTGGGCTCTATCGGACTTTTTCCGTCGGAATTTCCGACACACAAAGTTTGAGAGCAGGATATAAAATTTTCAGACAACAAAATCCGTTTAAATTCCGATCGTGTGTACACAAATCCGACGCACAAAGTGCCACGCATGCTCAGAATATATTAAGAGACTAAAGCTATTGGCTACTTCCCTCGTTAGTGGGCATAGTGGGCAGCTGGGTGTGAAGCCCCAAGGAGTCACAGTCGGCTGCCCACAGTTAAGGTGCCGACGCCTGCACCCGAAGACCGGCAAAGAGCCGGGTTGGTTGAGCACATCACTGGATCCTGGGACAGGTAAGTGTGTGTCTTTTAAAAGTCAGTATTTGTAGATGCTGACTTTAAAATGTTTGTTTACAAGCTGAAGCTCCACTTTAAGTACACCCATGTGAACGAGGACCTCAACACAGGTCCCTATCACACTTAAATTGGTTGCGTTCAGCGGGTTGCACTGCCCACCGAAAGTGACCGGGGTGGTAATATTTGCTGGGATGCAATCACAGATGCAGCATATGTATACCCCCAAACTGCCACCTTTGAAGCTTACGAGGGGGCCTTAGGGCTTGTTAACATGGCTGGGTAGGGGGGGTGCGACAAAAGTAAGCAGATGAGACATGGTTTTACCGCTCGACCACCCACCTGAACAAGGAGATGCAGCCACTCAAGGCTGCAAGAATGGGGTCGTAACCACACGCAATGCACAAAGTAGCAGCAGAGTAGGTCTAGATTTTCAGGGTTAAAAGAGGTGGTGAGGAGGCATTATCACTACCTCACTGCCGGCCAAACACTAGAAATGATAGCCACACATCTGAATGAACCCTTTCCACCCCCCTTCCTTTTTTCAGAGCCTCCCTAGAGCCCTTTAGTTCTATACACCCCACAAAGCCCACCACCCAGCTCCCCTCCCCTACTTCATCCCACTGACATAGATGTCAATCAGTCCTCCTCAGACCGGCACCAACAACACAGTGGCATTTTTTGCTTTCAGTGACATTGTCAACATAGGGACATTTTTTCTTACCAGTGACACCACAGACGCAGGGACAATTTTTTCTTCTAGGGACACCACAGACGCAGGGACAATGTTTCCTTTTAGTAACACCACAGATGCAGGGACATTATTTTTCCTTCCAGTGAAACCACAGACGCAGGGATATTTTTGCCTTTCAGTTATACTCTTGACGCGGGGTCAGTTTTCCTTCCAGTGCAAAAAAGGAGAAATTCCCTCAAAGGGTGGGACTATGTAGGCACTGATATAAGAATACAAAATGTGGATAATATAAAATATAGAAATTGTATTAATAAAAAAGTATAAAAAGACAAGAAACATGAACAAAATATATAAATATTACAGACATGCCATAACAGAATATAGAATGAGAGTAGGATACAGGTAACTAACGCGTTTCACGATTCCTTCTTCAGAGGTGTCTTAAATTGACAGAATAAACATTATACTGTCAATTCAGGACAACTCTGAAGAAGGAATCCTGAAACGCGTTAGAGGCCTGTATCCTACTCATTCTATATTCTGCTATGGCATGTCTGTAATATTTATATATTTTTTAGTTCTTGTTTAATTTTTTTTATTCTTGTGTATTAATAACATTTCTACATTTTAGTTTTTCCACATTTTGTATTCTTATATCAGTGCCCACATAGTCCCACCCTTTGCGGGAATTTCTTCTTTTGCATATGTTTAGGGATGATGGCATTTTATCCAATATAGCCTTATTCCATATTTTTCCTTCCGGTGACTCCACCAACACTGGGATGTTTTTCTTCCAGTAACTTTCCAATGCAAGAACATATTTTCTTCCAGTGACACCACCAACCATCCCCACTGTTACCCCCATATTTGTGGTCCAATTTTTAAACTCTTCAGTTCCCTGCAGTGTAATGCAATTATTGGTACTTTTTCAGTGCATGTCACAAACAATAGATGCATTACAAACCTTTTGCCACTGTTAGCCCTATCCCAGTGGGGTGGGGGGACACAGTGTGCCATCTTCCCCCTGGGCACTGGATGACCTTGCCTGGGCACAGTTAAAAGCCAATGTTTACCCTCTAAATTGTTTAACAGGAAATGCGTTCATTTTTTAAATCTAGGTTGCAAAACTGCTGCTGTAGCTGTTGCAAGACAGGTACACTTTGAATACTATTTGCTGTATGCCTGCTAATTCTTGCAAGCTAAACTTAAAACGAGAACAAATGCTAGGCAAATAGAGGCATGGCATTGGGGAGCTCAAACCTAAATTGGAAGAAAAGGAAAATTCCGAGAACTGTGCAAGTAAATGAGCGGACAACTTTTTTCATGGGGCACCTGGGAGAAAAACATACGGTGCGAGGTAAACAGCCTATGACTTGCAAATGTTGTATTTAGCGCTGCGTACCCAGCACTGCAGGTCATTAGGAAAAGGAGATCTTGCCGGCAATGTTAGAAAGTTGTAATAGTAACAACTGTGCCTGGAGCTGGATATGTAAAGATGGAAAAAAAAAAGGTACAGAAACTTTCATGTAAATATTTTACTCATGAGCCACAAAGGATATCAATCCACTTTGTGTGTATTAAATGAGTTTGCAGACCGTAATTACTGTGTAATTTCTTCAGTTCAAATGAGTTTCAGGTATCAGGAAAATACCCCAGCATTTACATCCACGCAGATGGCATGGACACCTTGATCCAATCACTATGAAATGGGAGATATTATCATCCAAGAACAAGATGGGAGGTGTGAAAATTGTGGAACCACTCTGTGCTGGTTACCTAATCCCATTCTTGGTGTCAGGAAGGCTTCATCATTGTTAAAGCAGAGTATGGCTGGTATGGTTGAGCAAAGAGAACTTGGTGGGGTTTTGCCAGTTGAAGAAAGGACAAATGGTTCACAGGAGGCAAAAAAGAAGCCATCTATTTCTAAATGGAGCAACCATCGATGAACAGGGGTGGGGCTTTGACATCATCAAGATGAAACTAGAACAGGGTGGTTTTGCAATTTCCACACTTCCCATCCTGTTCCTGGACAATGACATCTGCCTTTCCATTGTTTCAGGAATGGATTAAGGCGGGGTGTCAATATTGCGGGCCGCATCAGCAATATGGTTCCCCTCAGAGGGCCGGTTGTATCTGGGTTGCACTACGTACAGAGTGCAGGGTGCAGAAGTGTGTTACATACACAGTGCAGAGATAAGGAATGTGCTACGTACAGAGTGCAGGGTTCAGGAGTGCATTACATACAGAGTGCAGGGTTCAGGGGTGCACTATGGACAGAATGCAGTTACAGGGGTGCCCTATGCACAGAGTGCAGAGTTCAGGGGTGCACTATGTACATAAGGCAGGGTTTAGGGGTGCGCTACCTACAGAGTGCAAGGTTCAGGAGTGTGTTATGTACAGAGTGCAGAGTTTAGTGGTGAACTGTTTACAGAGTGCAGGGTTTAGGAGTGTCCTGTGTACAGAGTGCATGGTTTAGGAGTGTACTATCCACAGTGTGCAACCACAACCCCATCAAAGTTTCCTCGCATCTCTCTCTCCTACCTGGCCAAGCTCTAGTACCCCCCTGTGTAGGCTGCTCTGCCTCTCCTTGCAGGAATTTGCTTTCTCTCTCTCTCAAATTCTGGGGGTTTGTCCCTGCTGTGCATGCAGGAATCTGATAGTTCCGGGAGCCGCTTAGAGCAAAGCTCTCTCTTGTAAACACAGAAGGCTTCTGTGTTTACAAGTGATAGCAGGGAGTGGGAGCAGAGAGTGAAAGCTGGGGGTGGTGAAATGTAGTTCTGGCTGCAAAACTGGGTGCAAGGGCCACATGACAAGGCCTGGCAGGCCGGATTCACCAGGTGGGCCTTGAGATTGACATACGTGGATGAATGTGTCAGTGCAAACTGTGTCAATTATTATATAATTGCTGGGCTATTTTCTGGATACTCAGAACTTAAAGCGGAGCTCCACCCAAAAGGGGAAGCTCCACTTGTTTGCTTCCTCCCCTCCTCCGCTGCCACATTTGGCACCTTTCAGGGGGGAGCAGGTACCTGGTTTCGACAGGTACCCACTCCCACTTCTGGGTGACTTTGCAGCGGCAAAGTCACCCGGAAGTTTAGACCCCCTCCTCCTTCCCGCCGGGGCCATTCACAAAGCGGCAGCTGGAAAGCCGTAAGGCTTCACTACCAGTTTCCCTTACAAGAAATGGCGGCAGCAGCACCTGAGAGCCAATTGAAAAATCAGCTGGGGTGAAGACACGGTGGACAGGTAAGTGTCTTAATATTAAAAGTCAGCAACTACAGTATTTGTAGCTGCTGACTTTTATTTTTTTCTGAAGGATCCTGGCGCTCCTCTATAAGAAGTGTCCAAGTGAGGCAACATCTTCAACATTACAAAACAAATCCAGTTCAAAATGACAGACTACTACTAGATTTTTGCCAAAAGTTTCGTTTAACATGAAACCTCAAATTCCAGAAAAGCTTTGGCAGGACTGAACAAAGTTTCTTTAGATTTTTCTGTGGCTGATGCTACTTCTCCAAAGGCTACCAGAAGATTTTGTTTCATTAGATTTTTATTGAGATTATAAAAGTATCAAAAGAACAAAGATACCAACAATACGCCAATTGGCCAGGGCTGTCTTTAATATTGATTGGACCCTGGGCAACCATTTTCAAATGCCAAACAAGTGCTGTGCACAATCTACCCCATTGCCATGATGCTGAGCTCATCACCATGGTGACAGTGAAGAAAGTGCATGTGCAGTGTTTAAATCTGAGGGAGCAGACATCATGTGATGGCGGAGGCAAGCAACAAAAGTTAGTGCTCCATAGCAATGTCCTAGCAATAGGGCAGGCCAAGGGAACTCAGCTATGGGAGTTTTTTGAACAGGCTTCTGGGCCTGACCCATCCCGCTTCCCGGCCGACAGGTGCAGCACTCTCGTCCCCACAGCCTCCACATACCAGAAACCGGTGACAGCCCATCCGTAACATCACCTCGCCATGTTGTGCAGCGTTTCAGGAGAAAGAATATCCCGAGTATTGGGAGCGTGTCCCCAGCGGGAGCTGCCAGTGTATGCAGTGATGGCGCAGGGTGGGCGTGGTTGGAAGGGCAGAGGGAGTGATGCAGTGGGCTGTGGTTCCTGCCCTCTCCTCCACACTCTATTCCCTGCGCTAGGATCCGGCATTGTGCTGTGCGCAGGTCAGCACCCTCCATCGCCTGTGCCCCTCTGAGTACCCTGCTGGTAGTTCCGCCTCTGGCATGGACTCAAGGGGCAGCTGCTTTGGGCCCCACAACAATGACTGGACCTGGGGCAGCTGGCAGCTGCCCCTTTTGCCAAGCGTTAAAGACGGCCATGCAATTGGCGATCTCATATAAAAGGTTGGTGTAAGACAACAATATAGAGGTACTCGTACTTGCAATATCATTAGTAACCTATTCCCAGTGTGGGGTATATATTAAAGGTGTATTTAAACATGCCACATAGGCATAACAGATAACAAAGAAAAAAGAAAAAGAGCATAAAGGTTTACATAGTCATTTTTCATGTTGTTAATACCATAATCATATGTGGAAAGATAAAAGGGGTGTTATTAAGGGTGTTGGGTTCTATCATACCAGTTATTCCATGGTTTCCAAAATGATACGACCGTCTGTTGCTTACCAACCGAGTATGCAAACAGCAATTTGTATGTAGCATGAGTATGAGTAAGTTGGATGATTTCATTGAGAGAAGGAGTTTGAGAATTCCTCCAGTGTCTCACAAAAGATAGGCGAGTTGCCAGTAATATATGGATAATCGGTCCTCTTATATTAGATGGCACTTTCTCTAAGCCCATAGAGAATAATGCTGTCCCTGGGGAGATGGGGGATCCATGACCCGAAAATCTCACTGATTAGTCTAAATATTGCAATCCATAAGGATGATACTTTTGGACAGGACCACAAGATATGGTAAAGGGTGCTCAGAGCTCCACACTCTCTCCAACAATCAGGTGAGGTTTGTGGTGCAAATTTAGACATCCATTGGGGTGTCAAATACCAGCTACCGGGAGTTTTACTGTACATCAGTGGAAGGTACAAACAGGCCTCCTGCAGACTTCTTGTTCTGTGTACAAAATTGGTTCTTTGTGTACAGATCACCTACGACAACAGCAACATATGACAAAATGCTCAGAAGATCCAGCACAAAGGAGAATCAGGAAAACATGGGGGAAAATAGTCAATGTTTTGCATTTGAGATTTATATATATGTCTGTTTTCTGACCTTCTTTCTGAGACTTGCATAGAAAAATATGTTCGTTTCAGAAGGGGACATTACGTTTCTTGGATTTTTGAGTGGAAACTTTTCAAACAAATGCCACTGGATACAATGGGAACATAGACACTATCATTGTATGTTGGGCAAACGTCAGTTGGCAGTTAGATGCTTCCATTGTTTTTATTTACAGGAATTCTGATTATACCATGCATTCTGTAAGGCTGAGGTCAACAATAGCTTAACCTTTTGACATATATGACCTATGTCATGTATGATACAACTGTGCCATCTAGAGGTTAGGTTGGGAAAAGTTCACCAATCTACATTGTGAGAAAGGATACACCCATGTGGGATAGTCTATCCAAATTTTCCAAATAAAAGGTTGGTAGCCTAAATTGACAGTAATACTCTATAATGACGCAACACCAAGGAAGGTCTGTGCCAGAAGAAACTGCACCTTCTGACGTTTTGCGTGCTTTCCTACAATCGCTAGTACCAGTGGCAGCCTGTCTATAGGGGCCACAGAAGTCCCCCCCCCCCCCCAATTTACATGCAGGGTGCTGGACGCATGGATTCCAATGTTTTTTTTTTTTTTTTTTTAAGGACCTGATTAGAGCCTAAGGCTTTAATTGGCTTCAAAAAAGGTTGGGCTCAGGGAGCAGAGCACTGCGCCCCAAGCCCACCCAGTTTTGTGACAATAGCAAATTAATATTCACTATTGTCTTCCTGATTCTCCTCCCGGCCAATCAGGAAGCAGTTCCTGTGACCTGATTCTTAAGACTCCCTGGCCAATCATGTCTCAGGACACACTTCCTGTTCACCCAGGAGGAGAATTAGGGGCCCCGATCTTCATTCCCCCTAACTCCAAAAGTAATGCCTTAATTGCCACCGTCCCATGGGTAGCGGGGTGTTTAATTAGTTAATCAGTTAATCGGTTCGGGGGGGGCGATCTCTGCATTCCTGGCCATCTCCAGTGGGGGGGAACGTGGGGGGGATATACAGTATATATATATATATATATTAAGCACCGGCTGCCACTGGCTAGTAGTGTAGAGCCTTCGGTCCCGGTTGTCTACAGAGATAGTGAAGCCGCTATAACCTAAGTACCGTAACTTTAGGTGTATTACTAGTATATACAGATCATAGTTCACTAGGAAATAGGTAGAATTTTGCTGGTTGTATGTATATTTGTAGCAGTTTGTATGTACAGCATTTTTGTTTAGTAAAAGCACATTACTACCCTACAGATGATTCTAAGCTTCCTTGCTTTATTGCAAAGTGACCTTAATAAACGCAAAGCAAAACACCCATTTCTGTTTTGCTGCTGGGAATAAAGTGAAATACCCATCACTAATGAGTACTATGGGTAAGCAAGTGACTCACGGAGTATATTGTTTTTGAGAGGGGGAGAGTTAAGTGGCCCATTTATCATCGCTGGAAGTAAATATAAGTGAAGACTGCACAGCAGATGCATTACGAGAACACAAATGTGAACCTGCACTTAAAAGAAGTGGTGTAAATAAAGTGACATCAGTGCCTGATCTCACAAATACGCTTCTGGAAGAATGGTCAAACATTCCCATAGACACACTCCTAAACCTTGTGGACAGCCTTCCCAGAAGAGTTGAAGCTGTTATAGCTGCAAAGGGTGGGCCAACTCAATATTGAACCCTACGGACTAAGACTGGGATGCCATTAAATTTCATGTGCGTGTAAAAGGCAGGTGTCCTAATACTTTGACAATAAAGTGTAGCTGGGGGCAGAGTTACGGATGGCTTTGTACGTTGTTAGTATTTTGAATTTAAAGTGGAGTTCCACCCACTTTTACAACTCTTCAGCATCCCTCACTAAACTGTTCACTGTAAACAAATTGGATATTTTTTTATTTTTTTTCTCAGCACCTACTGTATATCTTCTGTATTCATTTTTCACTACCTCCTCCCTGGCCGCGGCCCATCGCATCATTTCCTGTTTGCAATGCCTTCTGGGAAGGGGCGGCAACTTCCTCTGAAACTGCCGTTGCTATGGAAACCTGACCTGAAACCTATTACACTGCTTGTGCTGCACTGAGCATGTGCGAGATCTGCAAGGATGAGATCCAGGAAGAAATACAGTCTGGCTTCAGATGCCCACACTTAAGATGGCCACGGCCTGCTGTAAGTTTATAAAATAACAAACTACTGCTATAAACTAACAAAACAGACCTTAGTTTACAGAGTAACTTTACTAAAATACATTAAGCTTGTGTATTATAGGGGTATTTTTATTTAAAAAGTATAATTTCGGCCGGAACACCACTTTAATTCATTGGGCGAGCAGAAGCCATTGGAGGGATTGGAAGGGAAGAGTGGCTGGCATTTCTTATAATATAAAATAAAGAAATCATCCAGCAAGGAGACTTGAAACCTTCATAATGGGCAAAGCAGGGATGCAGACCTGGGAACTCAGCACAGAGAACTCCCCAATAGAGTCCATGGGAGATATAAGAAATTGTCAAGTAGTTGAATTCTCCAGCATCTACCAAACACTGACATTTCCCATTAGGATAGACTAGCCCTTTAACAACCAAAGAAAAAAAAAAAAAAAAAAATTTCTAAAACAGAAGTCTCACTTGGCACAAAAAGAAGAAAAAAAAAAGAAGGAAGAAAAAGGTGTATTATCAGAATGAAAAGAAATGTATTTATACATTAGCACTTTTCACAAGCTCAGAAAATGACTGTTATTTTTAGATCTATAAAATTCTTTGGCGACTTGGAGGCTCTAGCTATAAATTCCATGAGGTGTCAGGGAGATAGTCTAGACAGCATTCAGATGTTTTCTTATCAAATGACTTGCTACAATGTAAAATGCTATTCAGATTCAAATACTTCTTCTTTCCCAGCTGCAAGAGTATACAATGGTATTATAAATTGTCGAAGAATGGGGATTCACTTTAAAAACAAAGAAATAAAACGAAGACGTGACCACCTATAACACAGGGCTAAGATTAGCAGGACTTAATGCCTGGCGACGGGGCTTTTTACTGCAATGTATATTTAGGTTCAATAAGTTTTTATTGCATATAAAATAATTTTCCAAACGGAAGATGAATACATTAACAAGACCAAATGCTCGAAAGCAAACTGGTTATATTTATTAATGAAAAAAAAAATGGTGGTTGGTATTTAACCTCAAGCACTTAAAGCCGAGTACATTTTCAAATTCTTAAGTGGCGGAGGTTTATAAAGGTTTTCTTTACTCGCTTTATGAAATTAGAGAGAAAGAAATGCTAAATGTTGGAGGTTCCTGTTTAATTTTAACACTTAATTTTGACCTGTGGGAGGACGAGAAGAAAATAAAGACCTGTGTTTGATGTTCGCTTTTGAAGTGATCAACTCAAAATTTTAATGGATTTCGGTATGCAAGGCATCATTATGAGAAAAAAAGAGTGCGCCCTCCGGGTCACAACACTTCTCCAATGACAGAAAAAGAAAAAAAATTCAAGAGGCAAAGAAACTGGATGATATGCAGTGGATGTATTTTAAGACATTAAAAAAAAAGTAATAAAAAAAAAAAAAAAGTATCAGTTAATACTAAAGCTCGCCATAGATCAGGACAATTAAGTTTGAAACTTTTCGGAATGTTCATTTAATTCACTAACGTTTGTTTACGACCATAGTGACAGGAAGCAGAATGAAAAATATTCTCGAATGAAATAAATTTTAACTGTAAATGTGTTTTTTATTTAGGAAAAATAATACATATTGCAATGAAACCTGTTTAATACGTCTGGAATCTCAATCACAAGTCAATAATGGACCAAACCAAAATTTGTTAAGTGGGTGGCTCTGTCACCATCCTCCTGTCTGACATCCTTCAATTGAAAAATTGTCAGCTGAATGGCGGTTGCATTCGATCAGATGCGGCTGCTGGTGTCGGTTGTCCAAATACAATAGCCACAGCCAAAGATTTGTCGATCCTTGCCGCAGGCCAAGCTAAAGAATTCTAAAAGTGTATGGCCTGCTTATAGAGGAACTTCAGCCTTAAAAAAAAAAAATAATAATAATAATAAAGTGGCTCTAAAGGCTTAAGATTTTTTGCCTTAATCACTTCAGCCCCGGAGGGATTTGCCCCCTTCCTGACGAGAACACTTTTTGCGATTCGGCACTGCGTCATTTTAACTGACAATTGCGCAGTCATGCAACGCTGTACGCAAACAAATATGACGTCCTTTTTTTCCCACAAATAGAACTTTCTTTTGGTGATATTTGATCACCTCTGCGGTTTTTATTTTTTGTGCTATAAACAAAAAGAGAGCATCAATTTTGAAAAAAAAAGCAATATTTTTAATAATAAAAAAAATGTTTTTTCCTCAGTTTAGGCCAATATGTATTCTTCTACATATTTTTGGTAAAAAAAAAAAACAAAAAACGCAATAAGCGTATATTGATTGGTTTGCGCAAAATTTATAGCGTCTACAAAATAGAGGATAGATTTATGGCATTTTCATTATTAATTTTTTTTTTCTATCAGTAATGGCGGCGATCTGCGATTTTTATCGTGACTGTGACATCATGGCGGACATATCAGACACTTTTTTTTTTTTTATAAATTCTTTATTTTCTGACAGTCATATGTCACATGCCACTTGAAACATTTCTTTTTAAACATCATATCAGCATATACATATTCTTTCTATCATAATATTCTATCATAATATAACTTTTTCACTCGTTTCCTTACCAATTGATTCTAAGTCTCTTCTATTCCAAGGGCAAAGCATATAATTCCCCCTTTTTCATTTCCCTTAACCCCATTACCCCCCCCCCCACCCCACCAGTACAACAGGAGAGAGAAAAAAAAAAAAAAATATATTAACCCCACCCCCCCAAAGTGGGGGGGGAGGGGGGGAACCCCTCTCTTCAGATCCATTCGGTCTTATCTGTCCCCCTTCTCCTGTTCTCTAATTCTATACTCTACTAGGGGAGACCAAATCCTCCGATATTTCTCATCTTGTTCTTTCAGCATCATCGTCAAATTTTCCATTTGTTGAATTTCTGTAATTCTGGCCCACCACTGACATTTAGTCGGGGGGACGGTACTTTTCCACAGAGCCGGGATACACGCCCTTGCGGCGGTGAGAAGGTGTTTAAGCAGAGACTTCCTATATTTTTCCACCGATAGGGGGACATCATTTAATAAAAATGCAGCCGGGTTGCTCCCAAGGGACACACCTGTAATATCCTTAATCGTTTCCTCAACTGTTTCCCAGAAGCCTTTGATATCCTCGCATTCCCAGAATATATGTGTCATCGTACCCACCCCCCTCTTACAGCGCCAACATCTATCTGACACTTGAGGATAAATTTTTTGAAGGGCTGCTGGTGTTCTATACCATCTGGTAAGGATTTTGTATCCTCCCTCTTGGTATCTGCTGGCAATTGATGTTTTATGTACTGATTTTAATATTTTCGTCTTCTGCTTTTGAGTAAACGTTACTCCTAGCTCTCTCTCCCAGGCTTGCATAAAATTGAACTCCTGTGGCTCTTCCAGGTTTGTTAGTATTTCATAAAAATGTGATAAGGAATGCCTGATGTTTTCGCCATTTAGGCAAGTCCGTTCAAACCTAGTCAGCTCCCGTATTACTGAAAATTTTTTATTTTTTGAGCGGATATACGCTCCTAACTGCATAGCCCTAAAGTAGTCCAGGTCTTCTGTCACCTCCCCCTCTATCTCGCCTCTTGTCATCAGGCGGCGGTCCCTAGAAAAGTCTATCAGCCTACTTTTCCCTTTATGTTTTATTGCTTCATACCTCCGATCGATTAAACCTGGTAAGAAGTCCGGGGCACCCAATACCGGGGACATTGGGCTCGGAGTTGGCGAAAGATTTGTTTTTTTAAAGATCATATAAATGGAGCAAATAGTTGCCCCTGTTAACGGGTGTTTTTTCACTATGGTAGGTAATTCTGATTTTTTAATCCATGCTAATCCTTCCAATGGAATTTTAGACGTCGCCTGCTCTAACTGTATGTGCGGTTTCCTTACCGAGGCGCACCATTCCACCACTCTCGCTAGTTGTAGGGCTTCCCAGTAGTGTACTGGGTCTGGGAACCCAATACCTCCTTTCTCTTTTGGGAGTACTAGGATATTTCTCCTTATCCTTGCTGGTTTACCTGACCATATAAACCTTAAAAACCCTGATCTAAGGTCCTTAAGAAAATTTGATGGGATCTTTATTGGTAGCGTTTGAAACAAGTAGAGAATTCTAGGCATCACGTTCATCTTTATAATGTTTGTCCTTCCAAACCAGGTAAAGATGTCCCTATCCCATTTCCTAAAGTCTTGTTTAATTTGTCTTGACAACGGGGCATAGTTTAATTCAAACATTCTACTAAGCTTCTTTGGAATTTTGGTGCCCAAATAGTTTATGTGGGAGTCTGTCCACCTAAAATTAAATTGTGCTTTTATCCGCTGTATTTCAGTTGTATCCATCTCCAATCCCATAGCTTCGGACTTAGTGTAGTTTACCTTATAGTTTGCTAACTCCCCATACTCATTGACCTTGCTTAGAAGGGCAGGGAGGGATATAATTGGAGAGGTTATGAAGAAGATCAGATCATCTGCATATGCTGCTAGTTTGTGTTCCTCTCTCTCCGTCTTAATACCCCTGATGTTACAATCCGCACGTATTTTCCTTAGGAAAGGTTCCAATGTAAGTATGAAAATGATTGGTGAAAGGGGACATCCCTGCCGCGTTCCATTTTGTATCTCAAAGGGATCCGATAGCCTATCATTAACCTTAACCCTTGCGCTTGGAATTGAGTAAAGGTTTGAGAACCAGCTCAACATTCCTTCACCCAGTCCGATATGTTGTAAGGTTGTTTTAAGAAAGATCCAGTCAACCCTATCGAAAGCTTTTTCTGCGTCCGCTGAGAACAATACGAGGGGTTCCTGTCTGCTCTGTGTTGTATATATTGCATTTATTACTCTTTGCGTGTTTTCCCTACCTTCCCTACCTGCCGTGAATCCCACCTGGTCTGGATGAATCAGTGCCGGGATGTGTTCTTCTAGTCTTAACGCCAGGATCTTAGAAAAAATTTTCAGGTCTACGTTCAGTAACGCAATAGGCCGATAGCTAGAGCATTGGGATGGATCCTTTCCTACCTTAGGAATTACTGCTATATGTGCCATCAAAGTTTCTTTAGGTATCCTCCGCCCTTCCCGTAGGGAATTAAAAGCCGCTGTAAACCTTGGAGCCAACTTCTCAGCAAAAAATTTATAGTACATCAGAGTATACCCATCTGGGCCCGGGGCTTTCCCTACTTTTAGAAGGTTTATTGCTTTTTTAAATTCTTCTATTGAAATTGGTGCGTCTAAATCTCTTGCTACCTCCTCCGTAAGCCTTGGCATTTCTGAATTGCTCAAATATTCTTTTGCCCTCTCTTGTTTATTTCTGCACCTGTGTGGGAGCTGATGGCCCTCCAGCTGGTACAGACCCTCATAGTACCCCTTAAAAATCTGTGCCATCTCCTGAGATGATTTCGCCATCACCCGAAAGCATCAATTTTGAAAAAAAAAGCAATATTTTTAATAATAAAAAAAATGTTTTTTCCTCAGTTTAGGCCAATATGTATTCTTCTACATATTTTTGGTAAAAAAAAAAAACAAAAAACGCAATAAGCGTATATTGATTGGTTTGCGCAAAATTTATAGCGTCTACAAAATAGAGGATAGATTTATGGCATTTTCATTATTAATTTTTTTTTTCTATCAGTAATGGCGGCGATCTGCGATTTTTATCGTGACTGTGACATCATGGCGGACATATCAGACACTTTTGACACTATTTTGGGACCATTGTCATTTATACAGTGATCAGTGCTATAAAAATGCACTGATTACTGTGTAAATGTTTAAATGACAGTGTCAGTGAAGGGGTTAACCACTAGGGGGCGATGAAGGGGTTAAATGTGTCCTAGAAAGTCATTCTAACTGTGGGAGGGGATGGGCTTCAACACACATGACAGCGATCACTGCTCTCGATGACAGGGAACGGTGATCTCTGTCATGACACTAGGCAAAACTGGGAAACGCTTTGTTTACATAGGCATCTCCCCGTTTTACCTCTCCGTGACACGATCGCGGGCACCCGGTGGACATCGAGTCCGCGGGACCTGCGGTCATGGTCACGAAGTATGCGGCAGCGGCGCGTGTGTGCCCGTAGTGCTGCTTCTTAAAGGGGACGTACCTGTACGCCCTTTTGCCCACCCGTGCCATTCTGCCAGCGTGTATCGTCCTGCAGTGGTCGGGAAGCGGTTAAAGAATATGTAAACCCGTAGCTCCCAACTGTCCCTGATTTGGAACAAAGTCCCTCATTCCTCCTCATTTGTCCCTCATTTTGGTCTGATCCATATAGTTGTATATAAAATGCACTATTTGTCTTTCAAAAGGTGTTTCCCAGCGCTAAACCTTTCATCCAATTTCTAAATTGCTGCATTTGTAAATTCCAGAAGCCAATATGAAGGAATAGTAGTGGAAAAAAAAAAAGCACTTGTGGGTTTAACTAATCGTTTTTTTTGTAGAATTCTCCGATGAGGGGGCGTGACAGGGGGTGTGTCCTATGCCTACATACTTTTGCTAATAGGTGTTCCTCATTCCCATTTCAAAAAGTTGGGAGGTGTTTGTAAACCCACCACTTCATATTCCTGATATGTGCCTGCTGTACCATGTGCTTGTATGAAAAAAAAAGTATCCTGTTCTCTTTGTAGTGCTTCATTTGTGTGCAATCCTTGATGTTCCTGCCAGTTCATCTGCTTTCCTATAGAAAAAAAAATGACCACACTAGACAGGAGAGCATAGCGTGGTCAGTTGTTTGGCTATGCTGGGAACTCTGCCTGCTCTCCTCCAATGATCAGACACACCCCCTGCACAGGCATTCACTGGAAAGTTCAGTGTGCTGCTGTTTATCCTTCCCTAGCTCTCTATGCAGCCGAGAACAGAGAGTATGTGATGGCTTATAAAAAAAAAGGGGGGGGGGTATTTATAACGTTTTTTTTATATCCATACACAAATGTTTTGCCTTTCATTTCTATTTTAAACAAAATGGGTTGTTTTACAATGTGAGGGTTTATATATACCGTATATACTCGAGTATAAGTCGAATTTTTCAGCACATTTTTTTGTGCTGAAAGTGCCCCCCCTCGACTTATACTCGAGTCAAGCACTTTTCTGCAGCAAAAAATTTCATTTTCCGAACCGAATTTGGGGACCCGTATCTCAGGGCCACTTAGTGCTAGGAACCCCAAATTTGGTGTGCAAACCCAGTGGAACGGGTACCACAACATATCCAAAGCTGAAGTTCCTAGCACCAAGTGGCCCTGAGATACGGAGCCCCAAAACCGGTTCGGAAAATGTCATTCTCTGCTGCAGAAAAGGGCTTGACATTTTCTGAACTGAAATTTGGGGCCCTGTATCTCGGGGCCACTTAGTGCTAGAAACACCAGCTTTGGGAATTTTATGGTGCTAGTTCGACTGGGTTTGCATACCAAATTTGGGGTTCTTAGCACTAAGTGGCCCTGAGATACAGGGCCCCAAATTCGGTCAACTGTGTCCATCTGCAGCAATGTCATTTCGGGACCCTTTGGGTTCAGAGACCCCAAATATTGGCTGCAGCTAGAGAGCATCTAGGAACCCTTAACTACCGAGTTTGAAGTTCAGGGGACCTATGGCTGCAAATGGGCACAGTGAGGCATGCAAATGGGCACAGTGATGCTGCAAATGGGCATTGTTGACCTTTTTTTCCACTTACAGTAGCTGTGCATTTCTCACCCTCGTCTTATACTCGGGTCAATAAGTTTTTCCCATTTTTTGTGGTAAATTAGGGCCTCGACTTATACTCGGAACGACTTATACTCGAGTATATACGGTACACTTTAATGCATTCTCTGCATTAAGGTAAAAAAAAAAACCTTTGGTGATCAGGATTCCCCCTCCCCCCTAAATACTACCTGAGCCCAATCTCAATCCATCGTTGTGCCCGAGAGCAGCAATTCACTCTGTTCTCTCTCCTCACAGGACAAGGAGACAGCAGCGGAAGCCAAGTCCTGTGAGAAGGGAGTGGGGGAGGGGTGTGGCCAAGCTGCGTTGTGTGTGTCTATTGACGCTCGACGGGCAGGATCGAGCCCGAAAAAGTGCCCCCATAGCAAGCGGCATGCTGAAGAGGAGGAGCCAGCTGGAAGGGAACCTCACAAGAGGAGGTTCCGGGCTGCTCTGTGCAAGAGTAGGTAAGTAGGACATGTTTATTATTTAACGGCTAAGTTTTACTGCTACAGGACGGCACCTCTGCGCCGGATCAGGTATTTATATGTGATCCCACATTGCCGGGTAGGGGGCGCGGATGCATGCCGCTGCCGACTCCCTCCCGCTGTGATTACGCACAGTGGGAGCCAATCTGCGGGTACTGCGGACTCGATGTCCATCTCTTCCCATAGTAAAAGCACCTCCCACATTATAGTAAAACACTGGCTAGGCACACAGTTAACCCTTTGATCGCCACTGATGTTAACTCCTTCCCAGCCAGTGTTATTAGTACAGTGACAGTGCATATTTTTAGCACTGATCGCTGTATTAGTGTCACTGGTCCCTAAAAAGTGTCAAAAGTGTCAGTTAGTGTCAGAATGTCCACTGTAATATCGCAGTCCTGCTATAAGTTGCTGATAGTCGCATTACTAGTAAAAAAAAATAAGTAAATTTTAAAAAATCCCATAGTTTGTAGACGCCGAAACTTTTGAGCAAACCAATCAATATACGCTTATTGGGATTTTGTTTTATCAAAAATATGTAGTAGAATACATATTGGCCTAAGTGAAGAAATTATATTTTTTTCCATTTTATTTATTGGATATGTATTACAGCAGAAAGTAAAAAAAAAATTTAAAATGCACAAAGCAAGGTCCATAAAGACATGGATGAGAGACTTTGGGGTGGAGGAACTTGTCCGGCCTGTACAGAGTTCTGACCTGATAAAACACCTTTGGGGTGAATTAGAGCAGAGACTGCGAGCCAGGCCTTCTCGTCCAACATCAGTGCCTGACCCCACAAATGTGCTTCTGGAAGAATGGTCAAACATTCCCATAGACACACTCCTAAACCTTGTGGACAGCCTACCCAGAAGAGTTGAAGCTGTTATAGCTGTAAAGGGTGGGCCCTTGGCTTTTTACCTATTTTGTTACATTGCAGCCTTTAGTTCAATGTTTTTTAAACTGAATTGTATGTGATGGATCAGAACACAATAGTCTAAGTTGGTGAAGTAAAATTAGAAAAATATATATATAAAATTATTTTTCAAAAATTAAAAAATGATAATTGGCATGTGCGTATGTATTCACCCCCTTTGTTATGAAGCCCATAAAAAGCTCTGGTGCAACCAATTACCTTCAGAAGTCACATAATTAGTGAAATGATGTCCACCTGTGTCCAATCTAAGTGTCACATGATCTGTCATTACATAGACACACCTTTTTGAAAGGCCCCAGAGGCTGCAACACCTAAGCAAGAGGCACCACTAACCAAACACTGCCATGAAGACCAAGGAACTCTCCAAACAAGTAAGGCTCGGTTCACACAGGGGCGGCAGGACTTGCAGGTCGCCTCACCGAGGCGACCTGCACACGACATGCACGGCGACTTGCAAAACGACTTCTGTATAGAAGTCTATGCAAGTCGCCTCAAGTCGCCCCAAAAGTAGTACAGGAACCTTTTTCTAAGTCGGAGCGACTTGCGTCGCTCCGATTAGAACGGTTCCATTGTACAGAACGGGAGGCGACTTGTCAGGCGACTAGGTCGCCTGACAAGTCGCCCCAGTGTGAACCGGCACTAAGGGACAATGTTGTTGAGAAGTACAAGTCAGGGTTAGGTTATAAAAAAATATCCAAATCTTTGATGATCCCTAGAAGCACCATCAAATCTATCATAACCAAATGGAAAGAACATGGCACAACAGCAAACCTGCCAAGAGACAGCCGCACACCAAAACTCACGGACTGGGCAAGGAGGACATTAATCAGAGAGGCAGCACAGAGACCTAAGGTAACCCTGGAGGAGCTGCAGAGTTCCACAGCAGAGACTGGAGTATCTGTACATAGGACGACAATAAGCCGTACGCTCCATAGAGTTGGGCTTTATGGCCGAGTGGCCAGAAGAAAGCCATTATTTTCAGCAAAAAACAAAATGGCACGTTTTGAGTTTGCGAAAAGGCATGTGGGAGACTCCCAAAATGTATGAAGGTGCTCTGGTCTGATGAGACTAAAATTGAACTTTTTGGCCATCAAAGAAAACGCTATGTCTGGCGCAAACCCAACACATCACATCACCTAAAGAACACCATCCCCACTGTGAAACATGGCGGTGGCAGCATCATGCTGTGGGGATGTTTTTCAGCAGAAACTGGTCAGAGTTGAGGGAAAGATGGATGGTGCTAAATAAAGGGAGATTCTTGAGCAAAACCTGAACCACTCTGTGTGTGATTTGAGGCTAGGATGGAGGTTCACCTTCCAGCAGGACAATGACCCCAAACACACTGCTAAAGCAACACTTGAGTGGTTTAAGGGGAAACATGTAAATGCGTTGGAATGGCCTAGTCAAAGCCCAGACCTCAATCCAATAGAAAATCTGTGGTCAGACTTAAAGATTGCTGTTCACAAGCACAAACCATCCAACTTGAAGGAGCTGGAGCAGTTTTGCAAGGAGGAATTGGCTAAACTCCTAGTGGTAAGATGTGGAAAGCTCATAGAGACTTATCCAAAGTGACGTGGAGCTGTGATAGCCGCAAAAGGTGGCTCTACAAAGTATTGACTTTAGGGGGGTGAATAGTTATGCACATTGACTTTTTCTGTTATTTTGTGCTATTTGTTGTTTGCTTCACATTAAAAAAAAAAACATCTTCAAAGTTGTGGGCATGTTCTGTAAATTAAATGATGCAAATCCTCAAACAATTCAGGTTGTGAGGCAACAAAACACGAAAAATGGGGGTGAATACTTTTGCAAGGCACTGTATGTGCGTGTAAAGGCAGGCGTCCCAATACTTGTGACAATATAGTGTATTTCGTTTTTCAGAGAAAACATCAACTTTTCATCAGCCATTGCTTCACTTTTCCTGGCCTTTTAAACTTTGATTCAGCTGCTGTAAACAAAAGCAGCAGGCCCTTTATTATAAGCAGATGGTTTTTCCAACAAAGTTTAACATAGAACAAATTGTAAAAAAAGAAAAAACTTTTAATCATGCTGCTTTGTGTCCTAATGTGCTTTTTTTTTCTGCTGTGCCTACATGGTTAGTAATTCTGCTGAGCCGAGTTCACATCTTCTGATGATCGCGTCGAATGTTCCGCTGTTCAGTGTGCTAGTTACACGTTGCTTCTCACTTTCTGTTGCCGACCTTGTCACCTAGTTTTCTTGATTATTAAATCAGTAACATGTTTGCTTCTGTTATCTTAATGGTGTACACGTATTAAAGCTCAGCTGTCCTCATCAGCATTTCCTTGTCAGGAGTCCTTCTCAGATGTTTGGAAACACGCTGGGTGGGAAGTGAAGCTTTGAAATGAGCTGCCACAAGCTAGTCAACCGGGCCTCTCTGCCAGGGCACCGAGTGGTGAGGGTGGCACAACGCCTAACATGAGAGCCGGCGGAAAACCTAAATCTATAGAACTTGTTGATCACTTCAGGCCTGCAGGGGTGCCGGTTGCTGAAAGATGGCCACAATTAGATAAGTTCAGGGTCACCAAATCTTAAAGTGATATTAAAGTTTATTTTTAATAAACCCATTCATCCCGACCTTACACGAATATGCAGCCCCACTGGACTGGGCTTTTTTCTGTGGGGCCGCATAAATAATAATAATTAAAAAAATGTAAAAAAATGTAAAAAAAACACCTAGATCAAAGTTTGATCTAGGCCAGTGCCAGGGTTAGTGTTTGGGTCAAGGTCAGGGTCAAAGGTCAGTTTGGGGATGGCCCCTTCCTGTTCCAACATGACTGCGCACCAGTGCACAAAGCAAGGTCCATAAAGACATGGATGAGCGAGTTTTGGGGTGGAGGAACTTGACTGACCTGCAGAGTCCTGACCTCAACCCGATAGAACACCTTTGGGATGAATTAGAGCGGAGACTGTTAGCCAGACCTTCTTCGTCCAACATCAGTGCCTGACTTCATAAATGCGCTTCTGGAAGAACGATCAAACATTCCCATAGCCACACTCCTAAACCTTGTGGACAGCCTTCCCAGAAGAGTTGAAGCTGTTATAGCGGCAAAGGGTGGCCCAACTCAATATTGAACCCTACGGACTAAGACTGGGATGCCATTAAAGTTCATGTGTGTAAAGGCAGGCATCCCAATACTTTTAGCAATATAGTGTAGGTGCTTTTGTCCCACTCAATGCACAGCCTGTCTGAACAAATCTCCTTAGCAGCTGACCCCTCACCGTCCCACATTAACAGCAGGGCAGGCCAATAATTAGAAGTGCGTCGCCAGCAGCCACTATGGCTTGTTCATACACCACTCACGGGTAGAGCATTTTCTCAGTCGCATTGCTGCTACAGAGAGAGTGCACTGTTTGAGCGAGCCAGAGCGCCCACTGGGGGGTGCACTTCTAATATCTGGCCCACCCTACCGGGGGAGCCGGCTACATGTATGGAGGGGGACAGCGGCAACTATTTCAACGTTGTTATGTAATGTGCTGAGAATCAGGATATGAGACACCAGCTAGAGTTGGTGTGCTCATTCCCGGCCGGAGAAAGACAGCGTCCAGGTAAGTAAAACGGGGGGGGGGGGGGGGGCTCTGCAGCACTACAGAAGGTTTTTCACCTTCATGCAAAGTATGCACGAAGGTGAAAAACCATGAGGGTTTACAACCCCTTAAACTCTCTCAATCAACATCAACTATTATTAATCCTTATGCTGCTAGCATTAGTAAATAGGTAGAAAGGTACATTATATTTACTTGTTTCAAGTTTTTTTATGTCAAAATAATGTCATACATCCCAGGAGTCTTCATGGGCATTTTTTCTTTCATCTGGGAGGAGGGGCTTTGTCAGCTAATCCCACCTTCTTGCCTGTATGCCTGAGCTAAGGGCAGACAAATTCCAGCAAGTAAATGCTACATGAATCATCTGCCCTTACTCAAGTAGGCCACGGCTAGAAATGCTAAGGGGATGTTTTTCAAATTGATTTCTCAACAAAAATAAGAGACATGGATGGGGGAGTTTGCTTTGAATAACAACAATGAGTTAAATAGCGTTTTTGGTTTGTGGTGCTCAGATACAGTTAAACAGTAACTCCACTTTTATTGATGTGGCGCCCTGGGGTTTAGTCAGGGAGCTCTTTACCACTGTAGTTAAAGTCGAGTTCCACCCACTTTTACAACTCTTCAGCATCCCTCACTAAACTGTGCACTGTAAACAAATTGGATATTTTTTTATTTTTTTCTCAGCACCTACTGTATTTCTGCTGTATTCATTTTTCACTTCCTTCTCCCTGGCCGCGGCCCATTGCATCATTTCCTGCTTGCAATGCCTTCTGGGAAGGGGCGGCAACTTCCTCTGAAACTGCCGTTGCTATGGAAACCTGACCTGAAACCTATTACACTGCTTGTGCTGCACTGAGCATGTGCGAGATCTGCAAGGATGAGATCCAGGAAGAAATACAGTCTGGCTTCAGATGCCCACACTTAAGATGGCCAAGGCCTGCTGTAAGTTTATAAAATAACAAACTACTGCTATAAACTAACAAAACAGACCTTAGTTTGCAGACTAACTTTACTAGAATACATTAAGTTTGTGTATTATAGGGGTATTTTTATTTAAAAAGTATAATTTCGGCCGGAACACCACTTTAATTACTAGGGATCCATTGACTTCTCCCTAAGTTTGGCCTGGTTGTACTTTCCTCTTCTACCACCAGGTGGCCGGACACTTGGAGGTATTAGATTGAGAAGGACAACTCAAGGTCAGGTTATCGGTATATGGGGTATCTCAGCCAATGGGAAGGGATTTGTTGAATCCTTGGCCTGCTGGGAGAGCCTATATATTTGGGTGAGGTCAGGTGATCCAGGTTCTCATGTGCCACTCGGACCGCCGTCTGGGTGGACGTGTGGCGTACGCCCCGGGCTGCTAGGCCGGAGATTGGGCCTATCTGAGGGGCATCAGGCTGCCAGGCTGTGTGAGGGCCTATACAGAAGTAATAGAGCAGCGCAGGGTTGGGACTGCGGCTTGCAGTCCAACCAAAAGTGACGGTTCTGCCAGCCGGAGAACCTGTCGTGGTCGGAGATAGGAGGGAAGCTGTCGCCACTAAGGGACCAATCGCTTTACCAGGAACCACAGTGAGTAACTTAAAGCAAGTACTCTCACCAAACGGGAACGGTGGAGAATCGGGAAACATCAGGCGGTGATCAAGTCAGGGACCCAACCAGCGGAGGTGATGCTTGCAGAGCAGCCTTTTGTGCCAAGCTAGGGACCGAGCTGGTCAGCAGGGGTGAAGCTTGAAGGTATCCGAAGTGCCAAGCTAGGGACCCAGCAGGGAAGCGTGAGTGACGCTTGAGGGAAATACCACTGCAAAAGCCTTGAGGACCTCACAGGAGTCAGAGGGTCCAGTGAGAGATCAGGAGCTCAAGGGGCTGAAGAAGTACAAGGAGAAGTTGTAGTACATCTGAGAGAACTGTTACTTTGAGTGAGGAACTGTTTAAGTACTGTTGCCATAGGAGACAGCAATCCTGCAGGTGCAGAAGTGGCGCCTTTCCCTTTATGGCTGTCCATACAGTGGAAGAGGACTCCAGTGACAACCTGTGAAGCTCTGGTGAACTCCATGCCCAAGAGGGTTAAGGCGGTGCTGGAAAATATTGGTGGCCACATAAAATATTGACACTGTGGGCCCAATTTGGACATTTTCACTTAGGGGTGTACTCACTTTTGTTGCCAATGGTTTAGACATTAATGGCTGTGTGTTGAGTTATTTTGAGGGGACAGCAAATTTACACTGTTATACAAGCTGTACACTCACGACTTTACATTGTAGCAAAGTGTCATTTCTTCAGTGTTGTCCCATGAAAAGATATAATAAAATATTTACAGAAATAAGGGGTATACTCACTTTTGTGAGATACTGTGTATATATATATAGATATATATATATATCTATATATATATATTTTTTTTTTTTAAGTTTATTAACCAGCACAGAAAAGAGTTCCAGAACATCTGTGTCACAGTATACAGCAAGATATCTAACACTTGAATATACAAGCAGACAAAGAAATCAATAGTAATTCAAATTTCAGTACCTCTGTGGATATAAATATAGAACCTCAGCTCTGTTATCACAACTTGACCAATATACAAGTTAAGTAATAAACAGCCATGCAAGTAAACATAGAATATGGGGGTAAAAACTAACCTCAGGTAACATAGTGACTAGGCAATAAGCCTGAGAACTCAACCTAGTAAACAATGTAAAACCAGATCCAAGGGTGCTAAGCTTGGCATCAACAGCCATCCATCCCATACCCTGTCAAATTTGGTGGGAGAGCCCCTATGTTGGTATATTTTTTTTTTCATAACAAAGGGTGGCACTTATATTAGTAATGCAATCCTGTGGGGATGGGGGGGCAAGAAATTTTCCAATACACCAAAAGCACTTTACGAGCCTGAAATAAGGCCCTGGAGACAGTACCCAAAAGAAAACAATCCCATATTTTGTCAGGGAATGCGAAAGAGAACTAAATAAAGTACTATCAGACGAACAAATTTAAAAAATGATCCACTCAACGTATTCAACATCCATAAGCTCGTATTCTCAGGAAATGGCCTATAAATTTTTGACAAGGTGGTATAGGACACCAGCAAGATTAAATAGGATATATCCAATAGCAGATGCCCGATGCTGGAGGGGGTGCGAGCAAAGGGGTACATTTCTTCACCTGTGGTGGGAGTGCCCCAGGATTAACGAATTCTGGGAAGCAGTTGCACCATGGATCAAGAGATTAGCCCCTAGACCTATAGAGTGTACACCTTTGGACTTTTTATTTTATGGAACAACTGGCACAATCAAGGCCTATAGGAGGAGCATTACACCACATTTATTAAATGCAGCCAAAATATTAATTCCAAGATTTTGGATGCAGATTACCTGCCCAACATTAGAGGATTGGAAAAGGGAGGTCAACCGGACAATGGAAGCGGAAAGATGGATTCATGTAGTTAAAGACAAAAAAGGGGAATTTGAGGACATATGGGCAGGCTGGATACAGTGTGTACAGGGGATATATTAAGAGGGAAATATGGAACGAGAAGGTGCAAGGAGCCAGGGCCATATAAATACCTTGGATTAGTTGCATAGGGGTTTAGCCAGGAGGAAAAGGAAGGAATTGGGGTTTTCTTATATTCTTTTTTTTTTGTTTCGTTTAGACTGCTGTCTCTCCCCCCTCCCTGTCCCTTTTACCCGTATAATGAGATACCTGATTTGGTGAAAGGGGGGAGGGAGGTGGTAAGGTGAATGTCTCTTAGTTTGTTTTTTTTTCCTCTTATTGTTGTTTAATGTGCTGGTTTGTAAGCGCATAGTGTAGGGAACGTCACTAAGGAAGGGGATATGAAGATTGAAACACACAATCAATGGGAATTATGCTAATCACCTAGGGTTTTAATTTTTTTTTTAATTTTTTTTTTTTATAGGTATGATATTTAATGGTCGTTAGTGGCCTCTTACAAAATAGGGGGTCTGGTAACACATGAAGGTATTTTAGGATTAATTGGATCACTTTAAATAAATTACTTAAAAGAAGTGAGGAAATAGGCCATGATTGGCCAATAAATACAATTATGGAATAACTAACAATAACCACAGGGTATGTACGGGTGTGGTGGTTTTTTTTTTTTTCAGAAGTGTGGAACAATTATGGAATAATAATAATAATAATAAACATGGGGAATGTATGGACGGGGTCTGGGTTTTTCTTTTTTTTTTTTTGGTGGTATGTTTTAGGCTTGTTTAATATGTTGGTTTGTAGGTGTTGGGAGTGTCAATGTGGAATTGGATACACAGACCGATACGCACAAATATTTGAAATCTCATCAATCACAGGATATACTTGGTTGTTGAACACATGTCGGGGGTGGGAGGGGGTTGAGACAGGCAGCGGTTTTTTCATTCCTCTTCTTTTTTTTTTTTTGGGGAGGGGATAGGGTCAGTTGCAAAAGAGCGATGTTACCAATTGGTCTCTTATTAATGTCTAATATGTTAATCCTGTGTAATTACTGTAAAATATGAAATTAAGGATGTTTAATTGTGAATTGTGAAAAGTATAACAGAAAATAAAAAATTTTGATTATAAAAAAAAAAAGAAATCACTGGATCCAAAATACCATAGATACAAGATAAGGATCCAGAGAAAATTTAGAAAGCCTGATTGATTGTACGGAGGACGATTTCCCAATACCTATGGAGTTTGGGGCAGCGCCAGAGCATATGAAGCAGATGCCCATGATCCCTCAGACACTTGGAACAAAGAGGGTCTGCCAGTAGGCCCATTTTATGTAATTTGTAAGGGGTATAATGTACTCTAAAGCAGGATATACAGTGCCTCGATAAAGTATTCATACACCTTGAAATTTTCCACATTTTGTCATGTTACAACCAAAAACGTAAATGTATTTTATTGGGACTTTATGTGAAAGACCAACACAAAGTGGCACATAATTGTGAAGTGGAAGAAAAATGATAAACGGTTTTCAAATTTTTTTTTCAAATAAATATCTGAAATATGTGGCATGCATTTGTATTCATGAGTAAGCACTTGGCATAGTGCGAAACGCGTAAGCTGATTGTCTGTACACTCTGTCTATGATGTACTGTATGACATGTTCCTGATTTTACAATAAAGAAGTTTGGATTATAATCTCTTGGAGTGCGGCTGTCCGGATTTTCCCAATTGCACATGCATTTGTATTCACTCCCCTTTACAGCATCATGAAGGCCAAGCAACACACCAGACAGGTCAGGGATAAAGTTGTGTAGAAGTTTACCCACTTCGCTACCCAGCCATAGTAATATGACGTCCACAGATGGGATCTCCCATCCTGGGTGGACGTCATATGAAGGCCTGGGCTTCCCGGCCGCCTAGGGGGCGCGCGCGCGTGCACGCCGTGCTGCTCGGGACCCGGTGCGTGTGCCCGACGGCCGCGATGTCCGCCGGGCACCCGCGATTGCCCGTTAACAGGGCCGGACCGTGGATCTGTGTGTGTAAACACACAGATCCACGTCCTGTCAGGTGAGAGGAGAGCGATCTGTGTTCCCAGTACAGCGGAACACTGATCGGTCTCCTCCCCTTGTACATCCCCGCCCCTTACAGTTAGAATCATTCCTTAGGAAACATAATTAACCCCTTGTCTCCCCTAGTGGTTAACCCCTTCCCTGCCTGTCACATTTACACAGTAATCAATGCAATTTTATAGCATTGATCGCTGTATAAATGTGAATGGTCCCAAAAATGTGTCAAAAGTGTCCGATGTGTCCGCCATAATGTCGCAGTCACGAAAAAAAAATCGCGATCGCCGCTATTACTAGTAAAAAAAATAAATATATATATATTTTTTTTAAATGCCATAAATCTATCCCGTATTTTGTAGACGCTATAACTTTTGCGCAAACCAATCAATATACGCTTATTGCGATTTTATTTTACCAAAAATATGTAGAAGAATACGTATCGGCCGAAACTGAGGAAAAAAGGGGTTTTTTTTAAAAAAAAATTGGGATATTTTTTATAGCAAAAAGTAAAAAATATTGTGTTTTTTTCAAAATTGTCACTCTTCTTTTGTTTATAGCGCAAAAAATAAAAACCGCAGAGGTGATCAAATACCACCAAAAGAAAGCTCTATTTGTGGGGAATAGAATGCATGGAGGTAAAAAAACCTTCAGCCTTTGGAACTTTTTTAAGAATCTCTAGCAGTTCTTATGACTTCCAAGGGACAAACGAGATCCAACCTTGTGCATGTTTCTGCTAAATCTTGAGACCACCATAAGGAGGATCACCAACTCCCAGTAAAATAAAACCGAAATCATGGATACATAAAGAGTTATTGTGTCACGGGGTTCTTCAGGCCCATCTTGTAAATCTGAAGCTGACATTAGCATCTAACCTACACCCTACCCCTTTGCAGCTCTAAGCCATCCAAGTTAAAAATGAAGAAGAAGAACACCTATGATCCCTAGTTAGCCGAGCCAGAAATAAAAAATGAGCACTTTTCAGACATTCGTAGCAAATTTCTTCTAATGAGACGGCGTAGGTGAGCAGGAGAGGAAGCGCACTTTGCCACGGAGTGCATTTCACAGCTCTGCATCGCTAAACAGAGGCCTGGAACCACAAATCATCGCTGCAGCCATATTGTCATTATAATAAACTAGCCTAATACGACGTGGCAGACAAGTGGCAGTGATTTTCTGCAGCTTTTGCTGATTTGGAGGTCAATCTCAGTGACTTTTTGCATCAGCAGCTTTATAAAGCCTAATGGAAGAGCACTGCTAGAAGCCGGTGAGGGTAATAAAGCGATGTCTGGCTTATTTGGGATCACGCAGGTTGACATCGCTGGATGAGAAGCAATTCAATCTTTTCTCGCACCAAGGTGAATGAAGAACGGCAGAGGACTGGTGGCAGGGTCAGGTTTCATCCCATCATCAAAACTGTATTCATTTTAATCTAATTACTCCGTGGTTTTATAGAAAACAAGCAGCAAAGGTTTAAAATACCTCCGAGCGCACACTTCATACTTACTTTACTTATGAATAAGTTTTTATTTTGGGACTACAGTTCATCAAGCCATACATGCAAATTTTTTTTCCTGCAAACACGGGTTGCATGTAAGGAATTTGCACAATCCCCCATCAACACAGAGAAGTGCTGACAGGGGAATCCCTTCTTCCGAGCTATCGTCTGCTGCTAAGGGGTGGGGGGGTGGGTGTGGTGGCAGGGGAAGCCATCCTTGTCGAGAGAAAACAGTGATTACCGCTAGCGGCTATAGTAATCGTAAGAGAATCTGTAAGAGATCGTTCAATCAACTTGGTACATTCAGGCTGCCCATAAACGGTTCGAATCTCAGCAGGTTCTTGCTGAACTGGGCTGCTATTCAAACCGTATTTGGCCAGCTTAGAGCCTCGTACACAAGGGCCAAATGCCGGGAGACGTCGGCTGGTTCAATAAAAACCGATATTCGGCCCCTGTGTATGCCAGCCGGTGCGACAGAAGTCAGCTTCTGCTGGACATGCATGTTGGAAAATCGGTTCCCGATCAGCACTCTCAGCCAATGGCGGAGAGCACTGATCGGAGTGTTCTGGTGGGGGGGGGGGGGGGGGTGTCCCCCTGGTAGAACACAAAAGCTTAGCGGGGGAGTTTGCTGTACTAACATTGGATTGTTAGTACAGAGGCCCCAACCGGAGCGGACAGGTTTTTTTTTTTCCCATTGAACTCATAGTGTGTACCAGGCTTAAGGTTACATTCACATGGCGGAAAATCATTGGCCTAGGGAGACAACTGGCAAGAATCAGTAGATTTTTTTCCAGCAATTATAAACTCTGCCTACGCTGAAAAAAAAAAAAGGAGCAAGAAGGTGGGACTTTGTTTGAAGCACGTGCTAGCAATTGAATGGAATGGTGGGTATTAAAATATTTAATATTCTGTAGATACATATTTACATACGTTAAATTCCATATACATAGAAATGCACAGTAATTGGTGATGTTGATTTCTAAAATAGTGGCAACTGATAATAACATGGTTATTATAATTGATAGCATGATAAAATTACAGAACCCACCAAAATTCATAGTTGGGTAAACAATATTACAAGATAACATCGGCATGGCCTATGGCCTTTCTGATCCCTGTCACAATAATGTGATGATGTATGTGAATTGGCACAATATTCTATTAAACATGTAGTTGTATGTTTCACGCCATCTGGTAGTTCAACGCGTTTCGTGGCTTATATGCCGCTCATCAGGAGAAAACACGTGATGTATCTGCAAAGGGAAATAAGTTGCCTATGTAAATTGGCTTGTATCAATATAGGGGAGGATAGGTTAAGAGCACACCCCCTAAAAATCACTTACAAGTATATGTGCACTTGATGGCTCAATGTCAGGGACCGTGAGCCACCCAAAGACATCAGTGTCGGAAGCTGAGGAGGCATGTTCAGCGGCAGCACCCATCACAGACAGCACCCCGGGCAGATCCGGGCACACTGAGCACTCCTACTGTGAATGTGAAATAATATCTATTGATAGGTGGGTCAACCAGGTAAAACCAATGTGGAGACTATGTGAATTAGAAAGGGATCAACAGTGAAAACTATACTCGATGGTAGGGATAATGTGTGCAGAGATAGAGGCTTGTGATGATATGACTGGACAGGAGTGAAGGTGGATAACCATGGTAAGAGGTTACCACCTGGACAGAAGTGAGTGGGGGAATAGAAGAATGGGGTTACTTATAGATGTTTAAAAAGATAATATACTTGGTGCTGGAGGAGGAAAGAGACCATGATCCAAGGTGAGACGTGGGAACCCTGAGTAGCCCGACACAGCCAGGGCAGCTGCCCATAAACGTTACGTGCAAGAGCAATGTGAGGGGGAGGTACCAGCACCTGGGCTTAGATTCGCCCGGCAATTGGCACCATCACAGGCTCGCTCAGGTGCTCATGAAGATCGATAATGCCCGCCGGCAAATCAGCGCCACGAGGATGCCGCACATCTGGCGCGCATGGCGTGACGTCAATGCGCAGTGACAGCGTGTCCGCCCTCGAGCTTCATGAGAGGTGGAGGGAGGGGGGACGCCCGCAATGTGCATCACAGCTCCCGGACTAGATGAGATCTGGGCGACACCACAGGCCATAACACACGTCACCAAGTGCATAAATGTGACATTATAATATAATCGATAAGTATGGATAAATCGCCAGAATTTGATTGAGTACGCTACCTACGCTGTGTACGACCAGCAGCACCTGGCAACAACTGTCAGATTTGTACTCTGTATAAGTCAATAGCCGGCGCCACTGCAAATAGTGCCTCCAACTGACCCGGGACACAGACAGTATCCGTCTAGGTTCAACGTTTCTGCAGACTTCTGGCTGTGTGAGTGTTGGAGCGTCTAGAGGCAGAGTTAAACTTTTTGCAGCGCCTGTGTGAATGTAGCCTTAAAGTAGAACTTTACCCATAACAACTCGATGAAAAGTCATGTTCTTTTGCAAGGGACATACATTATTAATTGTGCTACTAGAACTAGTGTGTGCTGTAAATAGCCTCCAGCACTGTACCTGTTTCTTCTTGCTGGAGGCTGCCATTTTGCTGAAGCCCAGATCCCTTGAGCAGCAGTAAATCTTTAGGCTGTCAGTAGATCAGCCTCTAGTGGCTGATTTTTGGCACAATGCTAAAAACGGAGAGCAACTGAGCATGTGCAGAGCAGGGTTAGACAATGTATTACTGGGGGGAGCAGGTACCTCCTAACCCTCCAACCCCCCACCCCCGCCTGCAGTCTTCTGACACGTTATAGGTCCTTGGAGGCTGCGGGACCATTCACAAAGAGCAGCATGGCTCATGTGTGCACAGTGGGCAAAGGGCTGCCCACAGTTAACATGCTCACGCCAGGGACCGAAAGCAGTTTTTGTAGCTGCCGACTTTGAATTTTTGCAGAATGACTGAATTACACGTTTTAATGTTTTACAATGCTATTCCAGTAAAAGGGGCAAGCATGATGTAATCTAAGAGGACCTCATTTTCTGACTAAAATGTCCACTTTAAGCAGGGCATACTGTACATCAGGGCTATTGAATTAAAATTTGTGGCGGTCTGATGAGTAGAATTTTCCTCCAGCAGAGGTCTGAATCCACATGTTTGTGCGATGACTCCAATCCTTCATATCACAGACCCCCCCTTTATAGCACAATCCTGTACCTAAATCAGTGTCACAGTCCCCCCGCTTCACATAACAGTTTCTATCTTCACATCACCACCCCCCCTACAGCACACCAACCCCTCCCCCCACAGCACTGCCCCCCTTTACATCACCCCCCCCCCATCCACAGCACTGCCCATTTACCTCACTGCTTACTTTCACATCACCCCCCCCCCCACAGCACATAAACCCATCCCCCCACTGCACTGCCCCCTTTACATCACCCCCCCATCCACAGCACTGCCCCCTTTACCTCACTGCTTACCTTCACATCACCCCCCCCACAGCACACCAACCCCTCCCCCCACAGCACTGCCCCCCTTTACATCACCCCCCATCCACAGCACTGCCCATTTACCTCACTGCTTACCTTCACATCACCCCCCCCCACAGCACATAAACCCATCCCCCCACTGCACTGCCCCCTTTACATCACCCCCCCCATCCACAGCACTGCCCCCTTTACCTCACTGCTTACCTTCACATCACCCCCCCCCCCACAGCACACCAACCCCTCCCCCACAGCACTGCCCCCCTTTACATCACCCCCCATCCACAGCACTGCCCCCTTTACCTCACTGCTCACCTTCACATCACCCCCCCACCACAGCACACCAACCCCCCCCCAATTGCACTGACCCCCTTTACATCACCCCCCCATCCACAGAACTGCCCCCTTTACCTCACTGCTCCCACACACACATACACACCTCACCGCCCCCTTCACATCACCCCCTCATAAGCAGTCAACGGGTTGACTGAATAAAAACGTTATGTGTGTACCAAGCCTTACTGTAATGGAACCTATTTAATGTTCCAAGAATTCCATTCAAATGGCAGGTCTGGATGAAATTTTAAGGGCTTTCAAATTTAATTTGTTGATTCAATGATGGCAAGATTGTATGTTCTGAGGAACAATTTCTGTACAAATGTTTGAATAAATTCTACTTGTCTACCCAAGTTTAGGAGCCGAGTGCACTTCTCACAGATGAACAGATAAGAAGGTCTAAGGCGCAGTAACATAAAATGTGGGAACCAGGAACACTGCAGTGCAGAGCAAAACATTCTTTGGAGACTAGGTAATGTGGCTATGCAGCAATACCAACGCCAGCCCTTTAGGACAGCGCTTGGCTGTGGTGCCAATGGAAACTGGAAGCCAAAATGGAAGAACACATTTTGATTACGATACTCTGTGGTTATGCCGATTATGACTAAATGATACTGGTTTAACAAAGGTGCAACACCACCCTCAGTGGACCAAAATATGCTGAGTAGAGATGGGCTTGGGCATGTTTGAAACCCCACGTGCCCGATCCCGCCAGGAAGCCGACACTACACACAGCTAATCACAGGCATTGAGACATTTCCCGGTCTGTGCAGCTGTGAACCAGGAAATGTCTCACTGCCTGTGATTAGCGGTGTGCAGTGTCGGTTTCCTGGTGGGATCGGGAACGTGGGATTTCAAACACACCCAAGCCCATCTCTAATGGTAGCCCTAGGACCAGTGAGGAGCAGCGGTCACTTCTGTATCCTGCACTGGCCAAGGCATTGTAAATGTGGATATGAAAAAAGTTTGAGATTTTCACCTTGGGTGCCAGAGGAGCTTGTCCCACCAATGGTGCAAGTAAGATCATTGTACCTGTGTCCACCAGGTGGTGCTGTGTGCAGACCACAAATTGTCCTAGCAAAAGAAGATGCATGCTGTTGGGGTGGGGGTACAGATTTTACTACACAAAGCATTCTTTCTTGTGGTGTGTGTATTGCTGCTGTCTGTTGGTGTGTGTATTGCTGCTGTCTGTTGGTGTGTGTATTGCTGCTGTCTGTTGGTGTGTGTATTGCTGCTGTCTGTTGGTGTGTGCATTGCTGCTGTCTGTTGGTGTGTGCATTGCTGCTGTCTGTTGGTGTTTGCTGGGTTGCATTTTGGGGACTTTTCCTTTTAGTTTTTATCTTGCCTTTTGCTGTCACTTTTTAAATAGCTTTTTTTTTTTTTTTTTTTTTTTGTTTCATCAGTCTATCAATTAAGGGTGTGGTTAATTGCTCCCTGGTGCCTATTTAACTTGTTGTAGGACTCAGTTGAGCGTGCTCAGTTTGAAGCTGTGGAGCTGGTTTAAGTGGGAGTTATAAACAAGAGTTTAAAACAGGAGGTTATAACAGGGGTCATAGTACCTGTGTAGTGTGAGTATCTGAGTGTTGTCTGAGAAGTGTGTGTGGATCGTTAGTACTTGTGTATTGTGTACCTGTGTATTGTCTTGTCGTGTACCTGTGTATTGTCTTGAGTATTAGTGCCAGGAAGCTAGTTGTTAGGTAATTTGGACAGGGTAAAATCCCCAAATCCTCACTAAATTTAATAGGTACGATGCCCGGCGGGTGTGGAGAGGCGACTCTTTGTACATCTTGCCGCATGTATGCGTTCCTTGATCATCCGATCGAGGGCGAATACTGCTGTGCAAAATGTAAGCACATTGTTTCCCTGGAAGCCCAGGTTCTGAATCTGGGGAAGCAACTGTCAGCACTGAGAAGTCCCTCCATACTAAACGTGAGCCAGGAACGTACACGGCAGGTACCGGCAGGGGCCAGCACAGAGACGGGTGGAGACAAAGAGGTGCAGGCACTAGCAAAGAGTAGATGGGTGACAGTCAGGAGGGGTAGAGGGGGAAGTGCCAGGGAGGCCGATCCAGGACTGGAGCATCCCAATAAGTACGCTCCATTGAGTGACATTGGTGTAACCAGTCAGGGACCAGCACTGCTGGAGTTGAGGGACTCTCCTAGCTGCCAGGGGGAGAACTCCTCCAGTGAGAGTGGGGGGGGCAGCAAAGGGAAAGGAAAGACAGATTCTGGTGGTAGGGGACTCAATTCTTAGAAGGACAGAGAGGGCAATCTGTAACCAAGACCTGAAGCGCCGAACAGTATGTTGTCTACCGGGCGCTCGGGTTCGGCACATCACGGATCTTGTGGACAGATTACTGGGAGGGGCTGGGGAAGACCCGGCTGTCATGGTGCACGTTGGCACCAATGACAAAGTCAGAGGCAGATGGAGTGTCCTAAAGAACGATTTTAGGGACTTAGGAGCTAAATTGAGGAAAAGGACCTCCAAGGTAGTGTTCTCAGGAATACTACCGGTACATCGAGCCACACCAGAGAGGCAGAGGGAGATTAGGGAAGTAAACAAGTGGCTGAAGAGCTGGTGTAGTAAGGAGGGGTTTGGGTTCCTGGAGGACTGGGCTGACTTCTCAGTCGGTAACCGGTACTATAGAAGGGATGGACTGCACCTAAATGAGGAGGGTGCAGATCTGCTGGGAATGAAGATGGCCAAAAAGTTAGAGGGGTTTTTAAACTAGGCGATGGGGGGGAGGGTCCAGAGACAGTGATAGCCAGCGCGGAAGATATTCCAGAGGGTAGTATTGGGGGCATTAGTGGTAGGTTAACCAAAGCACAAAAACACAAGGTGAGTATAGTAGCAAGTCCAAGTTGCAATCTTGAAACACCCAATACGAGGACAATATGCGACCGGTCTAAACTATGTGGCATGTTCACCAATGCCAGGAGCCTGGCGGACAAGATGGGTGAACTAGAGATACTGTTGTACAAGGAGGATTTGGATTTTGTGGGAATTTCAGAGACCTGGTTCAACAGCTCTCATGATTGGCTGGCAAACATTCAAGGGTATACCCTATACCGCAAGGATAGAGAGGGTAAAAAAGGGGGAGGGGTATGCCTATATATCAAGAATAATGTACAAGTGAATGTGAGAGATGACATCACTGAGGGGGCTAGGGAGGAGGTGGAATCTTTATGGGTAGAGCTCCAAAGGGATGAAGCTAAGGGGAAAATAATACTGGGAGTATGCTATAGGCCCCCTAACCTGAGGGAGGAAGTGGAGACGGATCTCCTATCAAAAATTGGATTAGCAGCAAGGATGGGAAGTGTTATCATAATGGGGGATTTTAATTATCCAGACATAGACTGGGCGGAGGGAACCGCGCATTCATTTAAGGCTCGCCAGTTCCTTAATGTCTTGCAGGACAATTTTATGGGTCAGATGGTAGACGCACCAACTAGAAATAAAACATTACTAGATCTACTGATTACCAACAATACAGACCTGATAACAGATGTGGAAATACGGGGCAATTTAGGTAACAGCGATGACAGGTCAATTAGTTTCAGTATAAATCACACAAATAGGAGACATGAAGGGAACACAAAGACACTGAATTTCAAAAGAGCCAACTTCCCTAAACTACAAACCTTGCTAAAAGGCATAAATTGGGATAAAATATTAGGAACAAAGAATACAGAGGAGAGATGGGTTTGCTTTAAGAGCATATTAAATAAGGGCATTAGCCAATGTATCCCATTGGGTAATAAATTTAAAAGAGCGAACAAACATCCTGGATGGCTTAACTCCAATGTAAAAATGCATATAAAAGCAAAGGAGAAGGCCTTAAAAAAATACAAGGTTGAGGGATCATCCACGGCATTCAGAATTTATAAAGAATGCAATAAGAAATGTAAGGGTGCAATTAGGATGGCTAAGATAGAACATGAAAGACACATAGCGGAGGAGAGCAAAAAAAATCCCAAGAAATTCTTTAAGTATGTAAACAGTAAAAAAGGGAGGACAGACCATATTGGCCCCATAAAGAATGAGGAAGGACATCTGGTTACAAAGGATGGGGAGATGGCAGAGGTTTGAATTTATTCTTCTCCTCAGTCTTCACGAGTGAATCGGGGGGCTTCAGTAACCAAAACTGCAGTGTTTATCCTCATGACACAACACAGGAAGCACCTACATGGTTAACAGAGGACGGAATTAAAATTAGACTTGAGAAACTTAACATTAATAAATCACCGGGACCAGATGGCTTGCATCCGAGGGTACTTAGGGAACTCAGTCAGGTGATTGCCAGACCGTTGTTCCTAATTTTACAGACAGTCTATTGACTGGAATGGTACCAGCTGATTGGAGAAAAGCCAATGTAGCACCAATATTTAAAAAGGGCCCAAAAAACATCCCTGGGAATTACAGACCAGTTAGACTAACATCAATAGTATGTAAACTCTTGGAGGGGATGATAAGGGACTATATACAAGATTTTAGTAATAAGAATGAGATCATTAGCAGTAATCAGCATGGATTCATGAAGAATCGTTCTTGCAAACCAATCTATTAACCTTCTATGAGGAGGTGAGTTGCCATCTAGATAAAGGAAGGCCCGTAGACGTGGTGTATCTGGATTTTGCAAAAGCATTTGACACAGTTCCCCATAAACGTTTACTGTACAAAATAAGGTGCGTTGGCATGGACCATAGGGTGAGTACATGGATTGAAAACTGGCTACAAGGGCGTGTTCAGAGGGTGGTGATAAATGGGGAGTACTCAGAATGGTCAGGGGTGGGTAGTGGGGTCCCCAGGGTTCTGTGCTGGGACCAATCCTATTTAATTTGTTCATAAATGACCTGGAGGATGGGATAAACAGTTCCATCTCTGTATTTGCAGACGATACTAAGCTAAGCAGGGCAATAACTTCTCCGCAGGATGTGGAAATCTTGCAAAAAGACCTGAACAAATTAATGGGGTGGGCGACTACATGGCAAATGAGGTTCAATGTAGAAAAATGTAAAATAATGCATTTGGGTGTCAAAAATATGAATGCAATCTATACACTGGGGGGAGAACCTCTGGGGGAATCTAGGATGGAAAAGGACTTGGGGGTCCTAGTGGATGATAGGCTCAGCAACGGCATGCAATGCCAAGCTGCTGCTAATAAAACAAACAGAATATTGGCATGCATTAAAAGGGGGATCAACTGCAGAGATAAAACGATAATTCTCCCCCTCTACAAGACTCTGGTCCGCCCACACCTGGAGTATGCTGTCCAGTTCTGGGCACCAGTCCTCAGGAGGGACGTACTGGAAATGGAGCGAGTACAAAGAAGGGCAACAAAGCTAATAAAGGGTCTGGAGGATCTTAGTTATGAGGAAAGGTTGCGAGCACTGAACTTATTCTCTCTGGAGAAGAGACGCTTGAGAGGGGATATGATTTCAATTTACAAATACTGTACTGGTGACCCCACAATAGGGATAAAACTTTTTCGCAGAAGAGAGTTTAATAAGACTCGTGGCCACTCATTACAATTAGAAGAAAAGAGGTTTAACCTTAAACTACGTAGAGGGTTCTTTACTGTAAGAGCGGCAAGGATGTGGAATTCCCTTCCACAGGCGGTGGTCTCAGCGGGGAGCATTGATAGCTTCAAGAAACTATTAGATAATCACCTGAATGACCGCAATATACAGGGATATGTAATGTAATACTGACACATAATCACACACATAGGTTGGACTTGATGGACTTGTGTCTTTTTTCAACCTCACCTACTATGTAACTATGTAACTATGTAACATTCTGAAACATCACTGGAATTCAAAATGTATTTTTATTTTTTTTATTATATGATTGAATACCTGGTGCTAACAGGCAGGTCTACAGACCATAGTAAAAATAGGGAAGTTGAAGAGATTAAATAAAAAAAAATTGAAATGAAAAATCCATGACAATGGTAACATGCTAATACTCCCTTGAAAGCTTTATCGGAAATGACATATTATACAAGAGTCTTGTGTAGGAACGACATCTTCACCTTGATCTGGGGAAATGCAAAATGAAATCCAACACAATGAGACGTACGAGCACTTCAAAGCTTCTTGTAGAGACATTCGGCATTATCTTGAAATATTAATCTTAACTGTAGAATTTTATTGTAATTGGAGTACACCTTCACCTGTACTTCAAAAATTTCAAACCGGCGTCTTGGAAGCAGAGAGAGAGGGGAAAATCTACTTATAGCTTCAAGACTCGATGGAAAAACAGTGGAGGAACATTAGCAATTCTACCGTAACAAGCCCTGTGCCACGAAACAACAGCAATTTAGCTGGGTAGTGAGATTCACAGATGAATAATGCAAACGTGCTTTACAAGTATACAGCCCCAGATCAATAATGAAAACCTCAAAGACTTCTGGCATTTAGTGAATGTGTAAAAATAGAGTGTTCAAACATTTACGTCTTTACACGACAAACATAGGAACACGTATGGAAGCAGGGGTTTCAACTAACGACTGTTACTTTACAGGTGGGTTAATGTAATTCAATTAGTCTTATAAATATAGTTCACAGTTAAACGTAAAAGGAAACTGGAATATAAAATAAAATAAAGCTCACAGTCCCCACTTTCATGAGCCTGCCCCCACTTTATAGTGTCTCTGGATGTGTCCCCAAATGTAGCTCATTTTTCCGATTCCATGGCTGGAGGTCCCTTCCTGTTCCAAAATCGAAGGTTAAAAGCAAACAACATTTTAAAGCATTTTTGAACCTCCTCTGCCCAGTCATCAAATGTACAAAGAATGTTCAGATAAATATTGTATGAACATTTGTTTGAAAATCTTATAGCCAGCTTAATACACTGAAAATCTCTCCCCATTCCTTCCTCTCCACTGCTTGGTTGGACAGCGCAGCCCAGGAGAGCAAAGAGGAAATTAAGCTGATATGTGACTGGCTGCACAAACTTTGTCCCTGACCCAAAGGAACCAAGGAAGGGGAGAGTGAGCAGCCCCAGAGCCCAGGAATAGACTCTACAATGATTAGCAACTTCCCACTCTGTACTGCCTGTCCCCATCTGTACTGCCTATCCCACCATCAACTACCCCTCTGTACTGGCTTTCCCACCATCAACTGTCCTCCTCTGTACTGCCTGTCCCCAGCATCAACTGCTCCCTTTTGTATCATCATCAACTGCCCCCCTCTGAACTGCCTGTCCCCAACATACACTGCCCCTCTCTGTGCTGCCTGTCCCCAGCATCAACTGCTCCCCTTTGTACTGCCTGTCCCACCAACAACTGCTGCCCCCTCTGTACTGCCTGCCCCATCATCACTTGTCCCCATCTGTACTGCCTATCCCACCATCAACTACCCCCCTTTGTACTGCCTTGTTCCCACCATCAATTGCCCCTCTATGTACTGCCTGTCCCATCTACTGCCCCCTCTGTACTGCCTGTCCCATCATCAACTGATCCCTCTGTACTGCCTGTCCCATCAACTGCCCCCTCTGTACTGCCTGTCCCATCATCAACTGCCCCCTTCTGAACTGCCTGTCCCCAACATAAACTGCCCCCTTCTGAACTGCCTGTCCCCAACATAAACTGCCCCCCTCTTTACTGCCTGTTCCTAACACCAACTAGGGGGTAGTTGGTGTTGGGGACAGGCAGTACAGAGAAGGCAGTTGATGGTGGATAAAGCAGTACAGAGGGGTACTCTGTACTGCCTATCCCACCATCAACTGCCTTCTCTGTACTGCCTGTCCTCCACCATCAATTGCCGCCCCCCTCTGTGCTGGTTTCTTTTCCTCCCACTGCTATGGGTAGAGTGAATTTTTTTTCTTCCCACTAACACAGTAACACCCCAGATGCAGAGAATTTTTTTCCTGCATCTGTGAGGGAAATTCCTGGTAGTCACAAGAACTATTCCCCATTAAAAGATTTCTCCTCTCTTTCTTACTTTCAAAATATTTTATTTTTAAAATACAAAGAATACAATTCGATACATTTAATAATTGTTTTAAAGGTTCATTAACATTAAATCCTGGATAATGACGAGTTCATGACAGTAAGCTATTAACAATTGGGGACAAAATAAAAATGGATATTTCATTCCTGTTAGGGCAACCTATTAGATAAACCGGTCTGATGGAGAGGACTAAGTAAATAGAGGAATTCCCAGCCCCCGGCACCCCTAGCGGGATCATACTGTGCCGAAGGAGTGAACCCTCCACCCCCCCCCCCCCCAATGACCCCACCCCCCGGTCAAAAAATGTTTTGACTGAAATATCCAGTCCAACATGAAGGAAGATAAGATAAACTTATCTATAACTGTTAATATAATAAATTAAAATAGGAGATAAGAATCCTCTAATGTTATGTCCTCAAATGGATCACTGGAACAATATAGAGCAACAGCCAGTACCCCACTTATCCCTAGTTTATTTATTGTGGTGTCCACCTAAGAAAAGACCTCCCATAATGGCCCCAACTATGTCCCAATCTTGAGCACTTTGGGATAGCCTCAGAAATCACCCGAATCTCATTTCCACAGGACACCCCCTTTCACACTTATTCAATAATCCAGACTTCCCTCCAGGCTTAGATAGTAAAATATTCCAATGGTGGGTGGACAAGGGACTATATCATATAGGACATTTCTTTAGATCTGGGAAGCCCATAACCCTTACCTATTGCATCAATACAATGAATCTTCCAGACTCTGAAAGACTCCGTTTTGATCTCATTTGTAAATTCTTACACCAAATTTGGAAGGATAAACCCCTTCCGCTCCAATTCACAAAATTTGAGATCTGGTGTGAACAAGCCATGGAACAAAAAGGAGGAATTTCTGTGATGTACTCGTGTCTCACTCACCCTACAGCTAAATCCTCCTACATGGAGGCCTGGGAAAACGATCTTCAATTCAGTTGGGACTTAGAAACCTGGCATACTGCCTACTCAAAATCTTTCAGGGGAATTCTCAATGTTTCCCTGATGGAAGCTAACATTAAGGTTCTAACCAGGTGGTGTTTAATCCCCACCAAGCTTGCAACCATATATCCAACTGCAGATCCAACTTGTTTCAGAGGTTGTCAATTATTGGGAACGATGGTTCATACTTGGTGGGGATGTCCTAGGATCCATCCATTTTGGAACAAAGTTTTTAACATGATATTTAAGGTGACTGGTCATCAGATTCCTAAGTCCATTCTTGTAGCTCTTCTAAATGCCCACATACCTTTCATTCCCAAGCATACACAAAAATTAATTCACTTCATACTCACAGGAGTCAAGCTTATAATAGCGAAAGCTTGGAAGAAACCTAGGCCCTTCTTGTCAGAGGTCAGAAGAAAATTTTCCTGGATAAATGACCCAAGAAAAATTGACCAGCATTTTAGTCTATAAAACCCCACAGTTTGAAAAAATCTGGGATTCTTGGGCGAAATATATAGGGATTTCTATTTTGCATGGTGTCACACCGGCTCTCTCTCCATCTAAGCATTAGGATAGATCCGTATCCCCTTTCTTTCTCTCCTTTTTATTTCCTTCTCTTTTTCTGTCCTTTTATCTATCTATTTTGAGGACACCTCTCCTCTCTTTCTTATGTGGTGACCACTCCAAATTCGAGATTTTCTTTCACTTTCAGTTATAATGGTCACCAGGACAAATAGGGGAGGGTGAATCTTCCCAACAGGAATCCACAACACAGTTAAAACCTGGCAGGTGTTCTAATCCCTCTCCACTCTATCAAAACTAAATTTTGCCTTCAATTTTATTTTAGGGTGATGCACAAGCCTATAAATAACTTTAAAGGGACCATTGTTGAGTCAAAATTTCTAGAGGCTACAGAAAACTTTTACCATAATATCTCTGGCAAGAAAAGTCATTCTGCACAAATGGATTTAAGCCGACCATAGACAGTGCGATTTTCTGCGGTTTCAGGAAGGAAAATCACTTGATTCCCCCGTCAATACAGTCAGCGCTATTGTGTTCCTCGGGCTGGGGGGGTTCATGGAGAGCTGAACACACAGTGATAATTGCTAGCGGCTACAGCCGCATGAAAAATCCAACAGGCTGTTTGTACCCCAGTTGATCGATCGGTACAATCAGCCTGCCCATACATGGTTTGAACCTCCCTGCTGAAGCAGCCAAGATTCAAACGGTCTGTGGCCAGCTTTACTCAATCCCCCCAAAAATCTCACTGTTTGTAGATAAGCTGTCCTATGTTTTCTTAATGGAATGAGTGGAGGCCTTCCTACACAAGGAAATACAGGTCCACATCATTTGTATATGGCTGCTTTTCATTCAAACCTTGTTTATTGATACTCAACAATCCATTGTACAATGTTGCTAATATACTCACGGATATCAAACCAAACTACTAAACTAATGACTCTCTAACTCCACCTAAACCATGTTTTATGTGTCATTTTACCCAAGGTCTCCCCACCTCCTCCACTTGCCTAATAATAGACGGTCTGCCATCGACTTATCACACACTGCCTAATGTCTACCACTAGGCTCAGTACACCAGTTTATTATCAAACTGTATTATTAAAAAGAATACAGTTATTTTCCCATCACTATATTGGCAAAATGTTGCAACCACCTTTATTGTCAACTGTATTCTCATACCAAAAAAAAAAAATAAAGAATAAAAAAAGTGACAATTTTTACAAAGTTATCTATATTCCCATCATTATCATCTGTGTACAGTGCATACCATACAACAAAGGGGAAGGAATATAAATGGCATAAAAAAATGAAAAGGGACAAGCTAAAACTATGAGAAAAACAGACAGTAGGCCAAACAATGGAGCAAAAAAATAGAAGGAAAAGTCTACTCAGCTGCACAGTGGTTGATGTTGGTCTGGCATGGCACTCGACACGTAGCATAGCCTATTTCCACCTCCTCAGGGTGGGTACATATGACATGGAATATCAATTGTTTTCCACATTTATAAATTTCTTTTTTTTTTGCACATTGCAATGAATACTTTATATGTTTTTGTTATATTTTGCATGTATATTTATTTTGTCCTAGAGAATTGTTTTTTTTTCCTTCAGAATTGACCTTAACTCATCTTAAATACTAGCAGGGTTTCATTTTACTCTCAGTCTGCTCCTGGTCAGATAAGATGACAAAAAAAAAATGCAGGAAAGCAATGAGCTCTGACCTCAGTTATCACAAATTATTCTCTCCATTGCCCCTCCGAGCCCTGTAGAAGTGACCCATCAGCAGCAGAGCACTTTCAGCGACAGCTGAATGCAATCTTTCAGTTACATGTTGCCTGTCTTCATTGTTTGCAAGAAATGGAGTCAGTGAGCAAAAGTCAGGTGGAATTCTACAAGTCTCATCAATACAGTAAATCTAGCCCTTGATAAATCCTTCAGCTCTACACTGACAATATGTGTGAATCCCTCTCCAATCAGCTGAGGATTTCATGAAATCCCACGGTCAATTTGACTTTTTGTGTGTTATTCTAGGGAAGGATAAAAGCCCATTTTGTAAACAGGGGATTTAGCAAAGCACTGTTCTCATACTTCCATAGAAAATCATTTTTTTCCCAGAAAAAGAAAACAATATTTCAACATTGAGCAGAGCAGAAGTCATATCACTGTAGGTTAGCCCAACCATTCTTAACTAAGGTTCCATAGAACATAGGGTTCCTCCAAAGGCTACTAGGGGTTTTGTTAACCGTGGCTTTCTGGAAAGACACCACAACAACACCGCAAAGCCAGCAGCACAACACCAACAATCTCTTTACCTGTCTTTAAATGTCACATTCTGACCACCACTGTAAGGGCTGCAATCTTCCTGCTGACCACCAATAAAAAAATAATTTTTCCCTTTGATCCAGATCGTTAGGTTTTAGCAAGGGTTCCCCGAGACCTGAAAACTATTTTCGAGGTTCCTCTTCAGTAAAAGGGTTAAGAAAGGTTGTGTTACACCAGTCTTTCTTAACCTTTTAACAAGGAAGAACCCTTGAAATAGCTTTTTAGCATGCATAAAAAAGGGACTTTACTCCAGAGATAAAACTATAATCCTGCCACTTTATAAAACTCTGGTTCAGCCACATCTGGAGTATTCCATCTATATCTATGCACACTATATTTATTAAAAGTATTAGGATGCCTGCCTTTACACGCACATGAACTTTAACGGCATCCCGGTCTTAGTCCGTAGGGTTCAATAATGAGTTGGCCCACCCTTTGCAGCTATAACAGCTTCAACTCTTCTGGGAAGGCTGTCCACAAGGTTTAGGAGTGTGTCTATGGGAATGTTTGGAGATTCTTCCAGAAACGCATTTGTGAAGTCAGACACTTATGTGGACGGAAAGGCCTGGCTCGCAGTCTCCACTCTAATTCATCCCAAAGGTGTTCTATTGGGTTGAGGTGCAGGCCAGTCAAGTTCCTCCACCCCAAACTTGCTTATTAATGTCTTTATGGACCTTGCTTTGTGCACTGGTCCAAATCATTTGGTGGAGGGGGGATTATGGTGTGTGATTGTTTTCCAGGGGTTTGGCTTGGCCTCTTAGTTCCAGTGAAGGGAACTCTTAAGGCATTAATATACCAAGACATTTTGGATAAATTCATGCTCCCAACTTTGTGGGAACAGTTTGGGGATGGCCACTTCCTGTTCCAACATGACTGCGCACCAGTACACAAAGCAAGGTCTATAAAGACATGGATAAGCGAGTTTGGGGTGGAGGAACTTGACTGGCCTGCACAGAGTTGTGACCTTAACACCTGTAGGGTGAATAAGAGTGGAGATAATGAGCCAGTCCTTCCTGAAAGGTTAGCTTAAGCAGCGCATAGAATATTCAGGTTTTTTTCGTTCAACCAGAGGGGAAACTGACCCGATTCCCGCATCCACACATTCCAGATTGATGGAGAAATCATTCCTGATGAGCTATTGTGTTCTGCCGGTGGGGAGGCTTCCCTACCATCATAATGCACAGATCAGTGTTGCACATTATAGCCTGCGGCGCTAATTAAGCGGAATTTATCAAACAGGCTGGTTGTACAGAAGTCAATCGGTAGGTCAACTTCTGTAAAACCACTGTCCTGATACATGGATGGAAATTGCTATATTAAATCCATACACAGAACAGACTGTTTAAGTATACGTAAAGCCAAAGAATATTTTTTTATGTTTAATTATTATTTTTAGTTTTGGACAAAGTAAGCAATGGTTAGGACCCCCACCATGGTTTATTTTCTTCGCTCGAATACAGCCGGCAACATACCCTTACAGCTCGAAATGGCCAATGGTGATATTGTACTATAGCACCTTCAGAAAAAATACCCAGCACACGAGCAAAGATGAACCTCAAAACTCCACATTTTTTGACGTTCCATTATATAGTGCACAAATGTAAAGTGCAAAAGTAAACATATCCATACCATTTTATTTCTGTATTCCCTGGGAGCCTTTTTTCATCTCTGCCTCCATCTCCTGTTCCAACAGAGCAGCAGGAAGTGAGAATTTTTTTTCCCAGGTGAAGGGATATCCTCTCTTAGACAGCTGTCACCAGATTAGGTTGCACCACTGGAAGATTGCCCCTCTATTCTTGTCCAGATGACAACTCCATAATTTGAGAGGTATGTAAAAGCAAGGAAAGAGAAACTGTGCCACAATCCCTTTTGCTTTCGTACCTAAAACAATGGTCACCATGACAAACGGTCAGGAAGGGTGAGGGCCTCAATCCCTACCCCCCCCCCCCTTTCCTGAGGTGCAAAGCTCCTGACAGGGGCAAGTTACCCTGATTGTTGCCACAAAGCCAGGTGGACCCAGTTCCTTAGGGACCCGCTGAAGACAGTCCTCCGTGAGAAGAGAGAGCCCCAGAAGAGGATAAGATCCTCTCACTCACATGAGGGCAGGCATACCTCCCTACTTTCTGGGATGGGAATGAGGGACACCTATTAGCAAAAGTATGTAGGCATAGGTCACCCCCCCTGCCACGCCCTCTTAAAAGAGAATTATACAAAAAAAAATGATTGGTCAAAGTTAAACCTACAAGTGTTGTTTGTTTTTACCACTATTTTTTCTTTATATTGGCTTTTGGGAGGTATGGGGTGGGGTCCCAAAAATCCTGCACCCTTCTGCTCTGTGAGTAAAAAAACAAACCACGTGGCAGTATTAGTGCCCGTGATAAATACAAGCAGCAAAATAAATAAAAAGTGCATTACACAAGACAGGTCTTTTGGCCGGTATAAATATTGTTCTCGCCTAGCCATAAGGCCTGCCCAAGAGGCAAGTGCAAGAAAAACAATTTGCATGACCAAGTGTCAGAGAAACTCAGCGATGTTCCAAATCCACAGTATTTTTCTGGCACTCCTGAGACACCACCCCCCGGGGGGCATGTCATCGGGAGCTCCTTGCTCCTCCCAGCCCTTGGCCAGACAAATGCAGCCCAATCCCTACCAGGACAACCGGGAACAAGCCTTGGAGGACCAGGCCAGATGTAGCCTTGGAAAAAGATCCCTTACATCGTACCTTCCCCCGGAAGTAAGTAGAAAAGAGACATTTGTTCCAGTGACAAACTGCTCCAAGACTACATTTTCCATCACCTTGGAGAGATCTGCTGCTACTACCTGTTGAATTTATGGGACAGGAGATATAAAAAAAACTCTGCATTTTTCAGCTTCTTTTCCTAAAATTTTATTGCTGTCTATGAAAACCATAGAATGCATTGAGGTGAAAAACCTTGAAGGTTTACAACCCCTTTAAGTGCATTTTTAGTGAAAATATCATTTTTATATATATATTTATTTATTTTTTGGGGGGGGGGGGGGGGTTTGCTGTACGTGGCCCCATGACTTCCAACAGCAGCCCTGTTTACCATACCCTTGTGTAGATTTTTGCTTGCTGTGATTTCATAGTTGACTTTGTGCAAAATGTTTGGCATTATTCTTTATTGCACAATAGATAAACATGATATATATTATATATATATATATATATATATATATAGATCTATATATAGATATATCTATATATAGATCTATATATATCTATATATATATCTATATATATATATAGATATATATAGATCTATATATATATCTATAGATATATCTATATATCTTTATATAGATATCTATATATCTTTATATATAGATATCTATATATATCTATATATATATAGATATCTATATCTATATAGATCTATCTATCTATCTATCTATCTATCTATCTATCTATCTATCTAGCGTATTACAGCCCCTGTCAGATTTTTATTGCTGCTTGTGTTTCCCCCTTCTTTTTGTGTGGTCACCAACATTTTATTTTTTTTATTTTTTTTTCGTAGGGTTTCAACAAGCAACACAGCTCCATAAAAAAATAAAAATAAAAAAAATACTGATTAAAAAAAAAAATGTTGGTCACCATCGAAAAAGAAGGGGGAACCACAAGTAGCAATAAAAATCTGACAGGGGCTGTAATGGAAAGTATTACAGCCCCTGTCAGATTTGTATTGCTGTTTGTTTTTTCCCCTTCTTTTTGTGTGGTCACCAACATTTTATTTTTTTAAATTTTTTTTCCATAGGGTTTCAACAAGCACCACAGCTCCGTAAAAAAATAAAAAATAAATAAAAATAATTTAAAAAAATAAATAAAAATAAAATGTTGGTCACCACACAAAAAGAAGGGGGAACCACAAGCGGTAATAAAAATCAGGGGCTGTAATACTTTCCAAGTCTATATTTACATATTGTACATTATTACAATTAAGAATAATGCCAAAAAATGTTGCCGTTTTGATATGAATGAAACACGTCAGTGTATTTTTGGCTTAGGTGACCTTTGCGCAGGAAACAATCGTTCCTATAATAGAAAGACATGGGATGTGTAGACCAGTTCCGCTCCAATCTTGGGGTGCTCTGAGCCGTTGAGCGTACCATTGTATAGGTAGACTTGATGAATCTGTTGCTATATATACCAAGGTGATGGTGGACAGTATACAGCACTGCTCGACTGAACATGTATTCACATGAACTCACAGCTGAAGGGCTCAGTGTCAATAGAACTTCAGCTTTTGCTTAATTATAGGAACAATTGAAAAGCTGAAATGACGCTGAGCGCTGAAAGCACTTAACAGGAGCAAGTGGGGGAGAGTTCATGCTTTTAAACGCTTGAAATGAGTGGACCATTAATACATGTAATTTGAAGCACAATGTGGTAGAAGAAACAGTATATTCCTGTGTGATTTTTACATTTATATATTTTTGTAATAATATTTTCTGATGAATGCAGAACAATAGAGAGGGCATATTTATTAACAGTGCTGGGAACAATTGTTCTTTTATTTTTTTGTGGACAGAAAAGCAGATTTAGACCTTGTTAAAGTGTTCCTAACCCACAAAAGTAAAATCAGTCTGTATATGCAGTAAAGTATGCTTGTTCTAATCACTGTGGAACCTTAGCTGTTAATTCTCGGCATTGTGTAAAAAGGCTGTTTGATCCCGTCTTCTCTGATCCTCCCCTTCTTTTACTGTCCCCAATCCATCTGCTGGTAGGATAGAGCAGGGGTCGCCAAACTTTCTAAACAAAAGGGCCAGTTTACTGTCCTTCAGCCTGGGTTCACGCTATTGTGAACACAGACATCGCAAGTGATTGGCACCGCATCGCGGTGCCGATCTGTAGTACGGGTCTATATTCATAATTGATTTACAAGTGCCAACTGCTGGTCTGGTCCCCATAAGAATACAGTCTTTTTCCGAGTGACATTATAGATTGGCCTGAGTTCTTTGTGAATCAAGGGGTGGAATGTAGTACGGGTCTATATTCATAATTGATTTACAAAGAACTTGGTATTATGAGTTATTAACTATGATAGTTTTAAGGTGATTATTTCTATATATGTAAAAATGTATGTTTCTGAGCTAACAGATGGTCATTCACAGAGGGTCACATTGTCTCTGGACCATTCTATGGCTAGCCTGTTGTTAGTACCAGATTAAACCAGCTTTTCACGCCTTCAATCTAGCCTTTAAAAGGTCAGACAATAGAGCAGGCCGGTGAACTTCGTTGAGGACGTAAGTGGTCCTAGATCTTGAACAGGCTGTCGGCTTCCAGAACTATCTGAAAATTCAGAAGTTGAGGGGTTCCCTGGATTGAATGCTGAATTAATCCTGTATTGTAACATCTGTAATACATCTTTAATCAAAGCTAAGTAAATCTCTTTTATTACATTCTTTGTTTTGTGTGTTTTAATCATTGCATTTACTGACCACATATCTAAAAGGGTAAATATATAAATGAATCTATGAATAAATGTAACAGAATTTAACCCCTTGTTACACGATCGCATGCAAGGTCTGTGCAATGCGAATTCAGCATTGGATTCGCATAAAAAAGGTGCAGGGATTTTTTTTTTTTTTTTGTTCACACCCATGCGATCCGATTCCTGTCCGAATCCACAGTTCGCACTGCGACTTGTGATCCGATCTGGGGTATCATTAACATTGTATTGACACCCGCAGCAGTTCTCAGAGGGTAGTGTGAACTTCCTGCAGGAGAGATAAAATGCGGGAACCGGCATGGAATCGCACTGGTTCCTGCATCGCTATAGAGTGAACCCTGGCTCAATCTTTAGGGGGGCCGGGACTATGGCTAGTGTGAGAAGAAAATATCCTGGTGTCAGTGGGATTAAACAATGCACCGTGATTGGTATTAGGGAGAGTAATACTGTCCCATCATTGGTATCACTAAGAGGAATGGTGTCCCATTGTTGGTGTCAATGGGAGGAATAGTGTCCCATCATTGCTGTCAGTGGAAGAAATAATGCCTCATCATTGGTGTCGGGGGGGGGGGGGGGGAAGTGTCCCATCATTGCTGTCAGTGGGAAGAATAGTGCCCTATTGTTGGTATCAAAGGGAGAAATAGTGCCCCATTATTGGTATCAATGGGAAGAATAGTGTGCCATAGTTAGGGTAAGAGGACTAGTGCCCCATCATTGGTGTCAGTGGGAGAAAGAATGCCCCACCATTGGTGTCAGTGGGGGAATAGTGCCCCATCAATGGTGTTAGTGAGAGGAATAGTGTCCCGTTTGTTGGTGTTAATGGGAGGAACAGTGCCCCATCATTGCTGTCAGTGGGAAGAATAGTGTCCTATTGTTGGTATCAAAGGGAGAAACAGTGCCCCATTATTGGTATCAATGGGAAGAATAGTGTGCCATAGTTAGGGTAAGAGGACTAGTGCCCCATCATTGGTGTCAGTGGGAGAAAGAATGACCCACCATTGTGTCAGTGGGGGAATAGTGCCCCATCAATGGTGTTAGTGAGAGGAATAGTGTCCCATTTGTTGGTGTTAATGGGAGGAATAGTGCCCCATCATTGCTGTCAGTGGGAGAAATAGTGCCCCATTATTGGTATCAATGGGAAGATTAGTGTGCCATAGCTATGGTCAGTAAGAGCACTAGTGCCCCATCATTGGTGTCGGTGGGAGAAATAATGCCCCACCATTGGTGTCAGTGGGGGAATAGTGCCCCATCAATGGTGTTAGGGAGAGGATAAGTCAGTGGGAGGAATACTGCCTAGGGCTGGGGAAAAAATCGATTTAAATCTTGAATCGAGTTGAGAGGTCAAATCGATTCAAAATTTAAGCAAATCGATCTTCTTAGCTTTTTTTTTTTTCACCGCCCTGGTCCTGAGGAGCCGCGGGCAGGAGTTTTTAGGCGAGGCTGCGGCTTCGGCCTAGTCCACGAGGCCGGACGCCACGGACTAGACCGAAGCCGCGGCCTCGCCGAAAAACTCCTGCCCGCAGCTCCTAAGGACCGGCGCGGTGAAAAGAAAAAAAACTCGATTCGAATCGTGAATCGAGTTTTTTTTTTAAGAAAATCTCAGATTTTTTTTTTCAAAAAATCTCCCAGCCCTAATAGTGCCCCATCATTGGTGTCAGTGGGAGTAATAGTGCCCTATTGTTGGTATCAATGGGAAGAATAGTGTGCCATAGTTGGGTTCTATAAAAGGACCAGTGCCCTATTGTCGTTGTCGGTGGCAGGAACTATGTTCCACTGTTGCTGACAGTGGGAGGAATAGTGCCCCAAGGGCCAGATAATAGCAAGCAAAGGGCCGCAGTTTGGAGACCCCTGGTATAGAGCCTTGGGGGCACTCTGCACACTCTCAGTTTGGTGTTGTTGTGGAAATTTTATGAAGATGTATTTAATATGTATTGTCATAGTGTCCCCCAGTGTTAGTTCTCCCGCAGCCCGCTCTAAAGAGCTGACTGGGGCAGACTGACGCTGGTTGAGATCCACTTGGTAGTGGAAAACTTCCTGTTGTGGGAGAGAGGTGTTTGCAGAGTGGGGATATGTCTGCCGGCGAAAGGGCCCCTGTGCGTTGCACAGACGTTCGTCTGGGGGGATGTGTTCGCTCTGCAAACACATTATCGGTTTAGCGGATGTGCGCTCATGTCACCCCTGTGTGCCTGATCAACATATTTTGGGGCGCCATGACATACACCTGCCGATGATCTCTCATCAGCAGGAACGGTAGTCATTGTTCATTGGTTGTTGTATTGGTTGCTGTATAAATTCATTTTTGCTGTGTTGAAAGTCACATCCTGTGTTGTCATATCCTGTGAGGTCACATCCTGTGTAAGAGGCGATTGGCTGTTGGAGGCAGGGCTTCCTGTTTGTGACTTCCTTTGTGTGTGTGAATAAAAACGGAGAGTCTCTGCCCAGCAAGGCAGTTGATTTGAGCGATGGAGCAACATCAGAGAGGTGACTATGGGTTTTATTTACTAAAGGCAAATCCACTTTGCACTGCAAGTGCACTTGGAAGTGGAGTCGCTGTAGATCTGAGGGGAAGCTCCGAAATGAGGGGAAGTTCTGCTGATTTTATCATCCAATCATGTGCAAGCAAAAATGCTGTTTTTTATTTTCCTTGCATGTCCCCCTCAGATCTACAGAGACTGCACTTCCAAGTGCACTTGTAGTGCAAAGTGGATTTGCCTTTAGTAAATAACCCCCAATATGTCAGTTTACGGGAGAAGAGGGGAGATATGGGTTATTTAAGGATGCATTATACCATTAGACTGAAAGGGCGCATGTTAGTGCAGGTGAGATTGATTATGTATAGCGTATAGCCAAATCTCTCCACCACAGTGAGTATTGCTAGAGCGTTTTTTTTTTTTTTCTTAGGAGGGTGCATGTGATCAGCACAGGGCCAATCGGCACTGTCCAGAGTCAGGGGTCCTGCAGCCTCATAGGACAGTCAGACTAGAATGATTGATATTGATATTGATATATATATATACACATACATACATACAGTGGGGACGGAAAGTATTCAGACCCCCTTAAATTTTTCACTCTTCGTTATATTGCAGCCATTTACTAAAATCATTTAAGTTCATTTTTTTTCCTCATTAATGTACACACAGCACCCCGTATTGACAGAAAAACACAAAATTGTTGATATTTTTGCAGATTTATTAAAAAAGAAAGACTGAAATATCACATGGTCCTAAGTATTCAGACCCTTTGCTGTGACACTCATATATTTTTTTTTAATTCCTTTATTTTCACACTGAGTGGGTACAACCGTTTACATATTCAATTATACAACAGTGTTAGAATCAAGCAGGTGGAATACAAAAGTGAGTTTATAACCCAAGATATCAAAAGTAGCAAGGTCAGAATATCTGATTACTTAAATTAGCACCAAATTCACAGTTTGTGGGGATTATACCCCAACATAACACTACTGCCCAAAATTAGGATCTTGAGAGTGCTCCGGGGTCTTAGTTGCTTGGTTCCGTACTGATTCCCTACAGTGGTAGATTGCAACACTAGATGGAGTTTTTTATTCCCAGTAAAAATAATAAAGGTGGGGGTCTAAGAAGCTATGAAACCCATACATGGGACCAAATGAGAAGGTAGTTGATTTTAAGATTTACTTTATATCTGGCCGTAGGGAAACCCATGCATGAGAATGCGTTAAACAGAGACTGTTATCCCCAGGGATAGGTGGGGGAAATGTCAGGATAAGAGGGGGGGAGGGAGGGAGAGGAAAGGAAGGGGGGCAGAGAGGGGGGTAGAAGATGGTGGGTTAAGAGTAGAGGAACTGGAGTACAGAAAGTATGAGAATATGAAATATAAGGAGGGTTGGCCTCCGCCTGATGTGTGGAGCATGTTCATTCAGTTGGCTTGGTTGCTGGATTTCTCCATTTCCTGGAGATATGCTTCCGTATATATAAAGTGCTGCCAGGGTCTCCAGGTTTCCCGAAAGGTCTCCTCCCTGTTGTACAGGGTAGCCGTGAGATCCTCCATATCCCTCAGTTCATTAACTTTAATGAACCACAAGGATTTCGCCGGTGGTCTCTCCGATCTCCAACACAGGGGAATGCATGCCTTTGCGGCGTTCAAAAGTTGAATGGAAAGAGAGGTCTTGTATTTTTTAATGGGTCGATCTGACAGATGGAGCAGACAGGCAGCAGGGTTCCCCTCCAGGGAAACACCCGTTAGGTGACCGATAGTGCGGGCCACTTCGAGCCAGAATGGAGCAAGTTTGGGACACGACCAAAAAATGTGTAGCATCGTCCCCTCCTCAGTACCACAACGCCAGCAGAGGCTGGGCAGTTGAGGGAAGAAACGGTGAAGGATGGCAGGGACCCTGTACCAGCGTGTCATGATTTTGTACCCAGTTTCTTGAACCCTGGTCGCAATGGAGGATTTCTGGGCAAAGTAAAGAATTTTTTGTCTCTGTACATCAGTGAATTGGATTCCAAGTTCCCCCTCCCATTTAGTGAGAAACGGGGGTACGTATCCCTCCTCCGGTTGGGTTAGGGATGAGTATATCAGTGACAGGCAGTGTCGTATCGGCTCCCCCCGGTGGCATATAAGCTCCAGTTCAGTTAGTTTGCGGGAAATTTCTGGTTTCCGTAGGTAACTGCGTAGAAAGTTCCGCAGCTGCAAACTGCTCCAGAAATCTAGGGGAGGGTCTGTCGCCACCGTCCCGACGTTAAGGGAGAGTTGGCCACTGGGCTCTATGAAGTCATGTAAATACAACCTGGTGTCTATTGCGAGTCGCTTAAATTGTGGGCTCTGTAATCCAGGTGGGAATTCCGGGTTACCCAGAATCGGGACCATGGGGGACGGCTGCGGGGACACAGATGAGTGCCGAAAAGCATCCCTAACTACCGTTAGGGTGCTGCCCAGAGTAGGGTGTGCTGTGATCTCCCTGGGTAACGATGTTGTGATCCAGGGCCAGCTCCTGGGCCGTACCCCCAGAGTCTTCCTCTTCCATTGCAACCCAATGTTTCGCCTCAGCATGACAATGCCAGTCCACTAACCTAGTTAGGTGAACCGCTCTGTAGTAGGCCTTGATATCCGGCAGGCCCACCCCCCCCCCTACTTTTCGCCAGATGGAGAAGTTGCAGTCGGACTCGCGGTTTACGGTGGGACCAGACAAATGCCCGGAACATAGAGTCAATCCGTTTAAAGAACGCTGGAGGCAGTCGGATGGGAAGTGCCTGAAGCAGGTATAGAACCCTTGGCAGAAGAGTCATCTTAAGGGCACTACATCTGCCGAACCACGTCAGCGTCAAGGAGTGCCAGTGTAGGAGGTCAGTTTTAAGGCATAGAAGTAGTGGGTCAAAGTTTGCCGAGTACAATTCCGTTGGATCTGATGTAATGTCAACTCCCAAGTATCGTATAAGCTTGGTTGCCCACTTCAGTGGAAAGGACGAACGTAAACGTTGGGCAACTCCTGTTCCCACTGTTATGTTAAGGATGGAGGATTTGTTTAGGTTAATCTGAAACGAGGAGAGAGTACCATATTCTCGGAGGGATTGTAACAGACTTGGTAGGGAGGAAAGTGGTTCCGTCAGAAAAAAGATGAGGTCATCCGCAAAGGCGGCTACCTTATGAGACCCCGAGGATTTCGGGTAGCCTACAATGTTGGAGTTTGCCCTAATTGTACACAACAGGGGTTCCAGGGACAGAATAAAGATCAGAGGGGAAAGGGGGCATCCCTGTCGTGTACCATTCCGGATTTTAAAGAAGTTTGATCTCGTCTCGTTAACCCTAACTGATGCAGAGGGGCGGGTGTACAAGGAAAGTATCCACTGCATCATTGATGAGCGAAGACCTATGTGTTCCAAAGTTGCCCTGATAAAGGGCCAACTGACGCGATCGAAAGCCTTCTCCGCGTCGGTAGACAGCAGGAGAAGAGCTTTTTTGGTGGTCTTTGCCGCATGGATCAGGTTGATAACTCGGATAGTGTTGTCTCTTGGTTCACGTAGCGGCACAAAGCCTGCCTGATCTCTGTGTATCAGACTCGGTATGTGGGGGAGCAGCCTGTTGGCTATGATCTTGGCAAAGAGTTTAAGATCTGAATTTAGGAGTGCAATAGGACGATAGTTCCCACAAAGTGACGGGTCTTTACCCTCTTTCGGGATGAGGGAGATATAGGCCCTCAGGGTGTCTATTGGGAAGGCGTTCCCCTCCGTAAGTGTGTTAAGGGCAGAAACCAAAGGTTTCGACAGTGTGTCAAAAAAGGTTTTGTAGTACACTGGGGTTAAACCGTCAGGGCCAGGAGCCTTTTTCGGTTTCGAGGAGGCCAGTGCCACCCCTAGTTCTTCTACCGTCAGGGGTTCCTCCAGCTCCTCCCTCACATCCTCTGGTAATGATGGCATGCCTGAGGCAGCTACATATGTTTGGGGGGTATGTCTGCCCTCTAGAGGGGGGTCCATAGGTTGCGTGCTTTCTAGATTATAGAGGCCTGTGTAAAATGAGCAGAACTCCTCTGCTATGTCAGATGATGTATTTAGCTTCCGTCCTGAGGATGACTGTATGTGAGGGATATATGTTCTCGTGCGAGGGCCCTGCAGGGCTCTGGCCAAGAGTGACCCGGGTTTGTTTGAAAACTCGAACATGGTGCGATGTGCCCACGCTAGTTTTTGTTTGGTCTTATGGAATAGCAGTGTACATAGTTCCTCGCGGGCCTTCTGTAGGTCACGGAAGGTTGCGCAGGCAAGACTAGCTTTATGTATTCTCTCTAATTTACGGATTGATGCTAGGAGTTCCTCAGTGCGTTTCTGTCTATCTCGCTTGAGGCGGGTTCCTATTTTGATCAGTGCCCCTCTCACAACCGTCTTGTGGGCTTCCCAGACCACAAGGGGGTTGGGAACCGATCCCTCATTGACAGTGAAGTATTCCCGTAATGTGTTCAGTATCTCCGAGCGGGTTTCCTCTGATGTGACACTCATATATTTAACTCAAGTGCTGTCCATTTCTTCTGATCATCCTTGAGATGGTTCTACACCTTCATTTGAGTCCAGCTGTGTTTGATTATACTGATTGGACTTGATTAGGAAAGCCACACACCTGTCTATATAAGACCTTACAGCTCACAGTGCATGTCAGAGCAAATGAGAATCATGAGGTCAAAGGAACTGCCTGAAGAGCTCAGAGACAGAATTGTGGCAAGACACAGATCTGGCCAAGGTTACAAAAAATTTCTCCTGCACTTAAGGTTCCTAAGAGCACAGTGGCCTCCATAATCCCTAAATGGAAGATGTTTGGGACGACCAGAACCCTTCCTAGAGCTGGCCGTCCAGCCAAACTGACCTATTGGGGGAGAAGAGCCTTGGTGAGAGAGGTAAAGAAGAACCCAAAGATCACTGTGGCTGAGCTCCAGAGATGAAGTCGGGAGATGGAAGAAAGTTGTAGAAAGTCAACCAACACTGCAGCCCTCCACCAGTCGGGGCTTTATGGCAGAGTGGCCCGACGGAAACCTCTCCTCAGTGCAAGACACATGAAAGCCTGCATGGAGTTTGCTAAAAAAACACCTGAAGGACTCCAAGATGTTGAGAAATAAGATTCTCTGGTCTGATGAGACCAAGATAGAACTTTTTGGCCTTAATTCTAAGCGGTATGTGTGGAGAAAACCAGGCACTGCTCATCACCTATCCAATACAGTCCCAACAGTGAAGCATGGTGGTGGCAGCATCATGCTGTGGGGGTGTTTTTCAGCTGCAGGGACAGGACGACTGGTTGCAATCGAGGGAAAGATGAACGCGGCCAAGTACAGGGATATCCTGGACGAAAACCTTCTCCAGAGTGCTCAGGACCTCAGACTGGGCCGAAGGTTTACCTTCCAACAAGACAATGACCCTAAGCACACAGCTAAAATAACGAAGGAGTGGCTTCACAACAACTCCGTGACTGTTCTTGAATGGCCCAGCCAGAGCCCTGACTTAAACCCAATTGAGCATCTCTGGAGAGACCTAAAAATTGCTGTCCACCAACGTTTACCATCCAACCTGACAAAACTGGAGAGGATCTGCAAGGAGGAATGGCAGAGGATCCCCAAATCCAGGTGTGGAAAACTTGTTGCATCTTTCCCAAAAAGATTCAGATTCATGGCAGTATTAGATCAAAAGGGGCTTCTACTAAATACTGAGCAAATGGTCTGAATACTTAGGACCATGTGATATTTCAGTTTTTCTTTTTTTTTAAATCTGCAAAAACGTCAACAATTCTGTGTTTTTCTGTCAATATGGGGTGCTGTGTGTACATTAATGAGGAAAAAAAACTTAAATGATTTTAGCAAATGGCTGCAATATAACAAAGAGTGAAAAATTTATGGGGGTCTGAATACTTTTTGTCCCCACTGTGTGTATGTATATATATATATATATATATATATATATATATATATATGAGATATATATATATATGAGATATATATATATATATGAGATATAGATAGATATATATATATATATATATATATATATATATATATATATATATATATATATATATATATATATATATGATATTTAGCAGTTTATATTTACTAAAATAATTGCATTTCCAAGTTCTGTGTACAGTAAGAGACCAGATATAGTGAATGCAGGGTCCTGGGTTGAATAACACTTTAAGGCAGGGGTCCTCAAACTTTTTAGACAGGGGGCCAGTTCACGGTCCCTCAGACTGTTGGGGGGCCGCACTATAGTATAAAAAAAAATATGAACTAATTCCTAAATTCCTATGCACACATCTTTTTTGTATTGCAAAAGAATAAAAGAATGAATAATAAATAATAATATATATAGGGGATGGACAGGGGGACAGAGGGACAGTGGGATGGACAGAGGGGTGGACAGGGGGACAGAGGGGGGGGGGGCAGTGGGGTGGACAGGGGGACAGTGAGGTGGACAGGGGGACAGAGGGGTGGACAGAGGGGTGGACAGAGGGGTGGACAGGGGGGTGGACAGGGGGACAGTGGGGTGGACAGGGGGACAGAGGGGGGGACAGGGGGGTGGACAGGGGGACAGTGGGATGGACAGAGGGGTGGACAGGGGGACAGTGGGATGGACAGAGGGGTGGACAGGGGGACAGTGGGATGGACAGTGGGGTGGACAGGGGGGGACAGTGGGGTGGACAGGGGGGGACAGAGGGGATGGACAGGGGGACAGAGGGGATGGACAGGGGGACAGAGGGGATGGACAGGGGGACAGAGGGGTGGACAGGGGGACAGTGGGGTGGACAGGGGGACAGTGGGGTGGACAGGGGGACAGAGGGGGGGACAGTGGGATGGACAGAGGGGTGGACAGGGGGACAGAGGGGGGGACAGAGGGGTGGACAGGGGGACAGTGGGTTGGACAGGGGGACAGTGGGATGGCCAGAGGGGTGGACAGGGGGACAGAGGGGTGGACAGGGGGACAGAGGGACAGGGGGGTGGACAGGGGGACAGAGGGGTGGACAGGGGGACAGAGGGAAAGTGGGATGGACAGGGGGACAGAGGGAAAGTGGGATGGACAGGGGGACAGAGGGATGGACAGAGGGGTAGACAGAGGGGTGGACAGGGGGGTGGACAGAGGGGGGGCCAGGGGGACAGTGGGGTGGACAGGGGTGGACAGGGGGACAGAGGGGGGGACAGAGGGGTGGACAGGGGGACAGAGGGACAGTGGGGTGGACAGGGGGACAGAGGGGTGGACAGAGGGGTGGACAGGGGGACAGAGGGGTGGACAGGGGGACGGACAGGGGGACAGAGGAGTGGACAGGGGTGGACAGGGGGACAGTGGGGTGGACAGGGGGACAGAGGGGTGGACAGGGGGACAGAGGGGTGGACAGGGGGACAGAGGGACAGAGGGTTGGACAGGGGGACAGTGGGGTGGACAGGGGGACAGTGGGATGGACAGGGGGACAGTGGGATGGACAGGGGGACAGTGGGATGGACAGGGGGACAGTGGGATGGACAGGGGGACAGTGGGATGGACAGGGGGACAGTGGGATGGACAGAGGGGTGGACAGGGGGAGGGACAGAGGGGTGGACAGGGGGAGGGACAGAGGGGTGGACAGGGGGAGGGACAAAGGGGTGGACACGGGGAGGGACAGAGGGGTGGACACGGGGAGGGACAGAGGGGTGGACACGGGGAGGGACAGAGGGGTGGACACAGGGAGGGACAGAGGGGTGGACACGGGGAGGGACAGAGGGGTGGACAGGGGGACAGAGGGGTGGACAGGGGAACAGAGGGGTGGACAGGGGGACAGTGGGGTGGACAGGGGGACAGAGGGGTGGACAGGGGGACAGAGTGGTGGACAGAGGGGTGGACAGAGGGGTGGACAGAGGGGTGGACAGTGGGGTGGACAGGGGGACAGAGGGGTGGACAGGGGGACAGAGGGGGGGACAGTGGGGTGGACAGAGGGACAGAGGGGTGGACAGGGGGACAAAGGGGTGGACAGGGGGACAGAGGGGTGGACAGGGGGACAGAGGGGTGGACAGAGGGGTGGACAGGGGGACAGAGGGGTGGACAGGGGGACAGTGGGATGGACAGGGGGACAGAGGGGTGGACAGTGGGATGGACAGGGGTCCTCACTTGTTAGCAGGCTGTTGCCCGAAGCCTCCGCTCTCGCTGTCACCCTCCGCGCCTCCTGTCTGCATGAGGAAGACGTGAATCCGCGCGGGACTGTGCTGGAAACTACACTTCCCAGCATGCAGCGCGGCACACGGAGCCCTTCATTACTGGGGTGGGGGAGGCGGCTTGAGCGGAGCGGATATGCTCCCTGCTGAAGCAGAGTGGACCTGCCCAAGCCGAGCCGACCTGGCCCCGGCCCGAGCCTGGCCTGTCGGGAATCCGGCCCTGGGTGGGGTGGGCCGGATAAATGTCCTCGGCGGGCCGCATGTGGCCCGCGGGCCGTAGTTTGAGGACCCCTGTTTTAAGGGAAGAACAGTGACATAAGAAATACCTGGAAGTCTAACACAGATTAGATATCATGTGTGCACTTAGCATGGAAAAAAAACTAGATCTGATGCTGGATTCACTGAAATAATTGTATGTGGTGGAAACAGAAAGATAGACAGTGACAGATCTCTCAGGGCTTCCACTAGGTCATCACAGCTTCACATGTAGCAATCCGGCTATTTGCTGCTCGTCGAAGATTGAACAGAACACTGAAAACAATATCAATCTGACCAGCGGACACCGCAGAGCCGACACTGATCACCGACATATTGATCAGCACTCTAGATGCCTTAAAACCATTCCAGAAGTAGAATCTTATTTGAGATAATCTGGGAGTTCTTCTTTGCTTTCAGCAGACATATAATATTATTAACCACTTGCCTACCAGGCACGAACACCCCCTTCCTGCCCAGGCCATTTTTCAGCTTTCAGAGCTGTCGCACTTTGAATGACAAAGTAGAGCTTTCTTTTGCTGGTATGTAATCACTGCTGGGTTTTTTATTTTTTACAAAAAAAAAAAAAAGACCAAAAATTTTGAAAAAAAAAAGTTTTTTTTACTTTTTTTCTGTCAGTAAATTTTGTAACTAAGTAATTTTTCGCCTTCACTGATGTGCGCTGATTAGGCGGCACTGATGGGCACTGATAGGCTGAACTGGTGGGCACTGATGAGGAGGCACTAATATGCCACACTTATGAGCACTGATAGGTGGCACTGATATGTGCCATTGATGAGCACTGATAGGCAGCACTGATGGGCACTAATAGGCGGCACTGGTGGGCACTGATAGGCGGCAGTGGCGGGCACTGAGAGGTGGCACTGGTGGGCACGGATAGGCGGCATGGATAGGCGGTACTGATGGGCATTGATGGGTGGCACTGATGGGCGACACTGATGGGCATTGATGGACAGCAGTGATGAGCAATACTGATAGGCGGCACTAATTGACAGCACTGACTGGCATGGCTAAAGGGCACTGATTTGTGGCATTTGTGGGCACTGATTGCTGCCACTGGTGGGCTCTGATCACTGGCATTGGTGGGCACTGTATGCTGGCATTGGTGGGCATGGCATTTTATTTATTTGTGGCACTTTATTTATATCTTGTAATCAGGGCACTGATGATCAGTGCCCTGATTACTTCCCTAGCTGTCCCCCTGTGAGGAGATGCTGATCGGCTCTCCTCTCCTCGCACTCTGTCAGTGTGAGGCGAGGAGAGCTGATTTCCAGCATCTCCGCGTTTACATGTGACCGGCTGTGATTGGACACAGCCGAGTACATGGTTAAAGAGCCGCGGACGCGGCTCTTTACACAGATCGGTGTCGCACCGTGTCATAGCAACACAGTGCGGCCACGATCGCCGCGGTCCCCTGCGGGCGCGCAAGAGCGGCCATTCTGTGCCACCGTCATATGACGGCGGGCCAGAACAAGAGCTGCACCGCCCCGCCATCATATGACGGTGGGCGGGCGGCAACTGATTAAAGAACAACTCCGGGAAATGTGAAAATTTCCTCTAGCAGTGAGCATGTGCCTGCATTGCGAGGGTTAACTGCTCTAGGGAAGGGGAGAATCACTTTATCCTACCTGATCCTTCGCTCCCCGGCATATGGCGCGCCAGCGGGAGACTGTGGACCCTATTATGGACCCTACATTGATCTTGATGATGTCAGCACCTTAGACCGCTGCAGCGTGGGGAAGAAGACCCGGCAAGGACCGACCTAGCAGCACAAAGGTGCGGAGGATTGGGTAAGTAAATCTTCTTTAACCACCTGCGGACCGCCCCATTTAAAATTGATGTAAACCCTCCCATATACCCAGTGAAGTGAACAGCCTCAGATGATACCCAGAGATGAAACAAATCTCCCTACATACTGTAAGTCTTACTTGTATATCTGCTGTCTTCAGCTTTCTACATTCTTTAGAAAGTGCAGACCGTGTTAGAAAATTTTCTTCCTGTTTCAGCAGTGGGAGGGGAGTCTGGGCGTACACTGTATGAGAGCTGATTGGAGGAAAGGCACACCCCCAACCCCGCTGGATTTTTTTATTTTTGCTAAACAAACAAAAAAAGATTGAAAATTTAAAAAAAAAGGTTTTTCTTAGGTTGCTATTATAAAATTTTAGAAATAAGTAATTTTTCTCCTTCACTGACGTGCACTGATATGCTGCACTGATGGGCACTGATAGGCATCGATGAAGAGGCCCGGATTGGCACAGATTGGCAGCACTGGTGGGTACTGTTGGGGCTGCACAGATAATCAGGACACTGATGATCAAGTGCCCTAATTGTCAGTGCAGAAGTCCCCTGTGTGGATTTGCCAGTTTTCGGCTCTCCCCTCCTCTCGCCCTGTCAGCGTGAGGGGAGGATTGCCGATAACTGGCAAATGCAGTTTACATTGTGATCAGCTGTGATTGGACACAGCTGATCACGTGGTAAAGAGTCGCCGTGATTGGCTCTTTATCCCAATCTATGATCAACTGCATCTTAAAGATGCAGCGATCACAGGTCACTGCCACTGCACGCCATACGGGGGTGCACAGGCAGCGCGAGCACAGGAGGATGTCATATGATGGCCTCCAGGCAAAGTGTGGCTACGCTGTAACAATTATTCCGCAATAGCGCGGACGCAAAGGGGTTAAATATGATCCAGCAATTCTGGGTAGGGGGTACACGTGCGCTCCCGCCACCCCATCTGGGCTGTCATTTGGTACAGCACAAGTCGGTCAGCAGGTCCCGGCCAGTGATGATGGCTTAGTGAATCACAGTACAGAGCCCTGTGTTTTCTAACAACACAGAGCTCTGTACATGGAGCAGGGACGCAGTAAAAGCAGCACATATTACACATTGTTAGGCACGCAGTTAACCCTTTAAGTTCCCCTGATTTTAACCCTTTCCCAGCCAGTGTCATTAGTACAGTGACAGTGTATAGTATTAGCACTGATCACTGTATTAGTGTGACTGGTGATGTCAGTTCTCACCCAGTGTCAGATTGCCCGCCGCACGCTATAAGTTGCTAATCACCATCATTACTAGTATAAAAAAAAAATCCAGTATGTATCCCATAGTTTTAGATGCTATAACTTTAATGCAAACCAATCAATATACGCTTTTTGGGATTTTCTTATACCAAATCAGATGTTTTACATTTTTTTTATTGGATATGTTTTATAGCAAAAAGTAGAATATATCGTCTTTTTTCAAAAATGTGGGTCTTTTTTTATTTATATAATAAATAAAAAAAAACAGTGGTGATCAAATCCCACCAAAAGAAAGCTCTATTTGTGTGGAAAAAATTATATAAATGTAATTTGGGTAAAGTGTTGCATGACCGCGCAATTACCAGTTAAATTAGCAAAAAATGCCCTGGTCATGAAGGGGGTAAAACCTTCTGGAGCTTAAAGTGGTTGTTAACCTCCCTGGCAGTATTCCCGGGTGTGGCTCGGGGTGGATTTTCAGTACCAAAAGCGGAAACCCCGAGCCACACTCGGGATCGCATCCCAGGATCCAGGTACATGTTACTTACCTTCTCCCCAGGATCCTGCGATGTCCTCCAGCTGTGTACGCGGGCCGTTTCTCCGCTCGATTCATCACAGCGCTGAGCTCCGTTCCCTGCGAGCGTTGCGACGCACGGGGGCGGAGAATACAGCCAAATTTAAAAAGTGAAACACACACAATACATACAGTACACGGTAATCTTACAGATTATATTACTGTATCACAATTATTTCACACCTCTTTTGCCCCCAGTGCTTTGTCCAGTGCCCTGCATGCAGTTTTATATTATATATACTGTTCTTTCTGCCTGGAAACTGGAGATTGTCCATGGCAACCAAAACTGTCCCTTTACAGCAAAAGTGGTAGTAAATTAGAATTACTTGTAGAATTGAGTGATAGTGATTTGTGATGAAATTCGTCATCAAACACTGAAAGTAAGGACAGCGACAATTTTGCAACTAAGCAAATTTCTGTGTGTAGCGCTGGTAGATTTTCAATCTACTACTTATAGGTAAATTTAGTGGGTTATCTGTTCATACATAGTCAGATTTGCCTCTGTTCCAACTTGACTGAGTTGCATGTAGTTTCGCACTGCGCCTGTGGGTGTCGTTGTCGCCATGGGTCGGTGTTGGAAAGGCAACACGTTGAAGTGTATGAGTGCTCCTCTGTCCCGGAGATAACTCGATGGAGGTGGTCCTCCGAGTTGCATTCTGGGAGAGGGTATTTATGGGACAGACGCCATGTTTTAGGGTTCGTCTTTCGTTCCACCTGCTGGCCCTCCTGGCCGGCAGGTATGTGTTAGGAGTACTACAGCGTGGTCCTCCGACCGGGAGGCCCACGTTGCTGCAGCGTGTGGGTGGGCCCAGAAGCCTGTCTGGGGCCTACTACAGCAGCAGAGGAATGGTCCTGGGCTGTCTGTCCTACGGGAAGAAGCTGGACAACTGAGAAGATCCCAGGGGAGGACCCTTCATGGAAGGATCATGCAGAGTGCTGGTCTGGAGAGGGGCCTGGTGACTCAGTTGGAGGACGTATCCTGAAGTTATCCTAACGCATAGTACTGCCGGGTCGGCTTAAAGGTTCTAGTGCTGTGTTTGCTGTCCACCGTAAACCATTACATCCTGTGGCAGAGGATCGTACGGGTTTTGTTCTATTCAAGTCTGTGGCAGAGACTTTTGTTCGTGCTACGTACTGGCTGCTAGGTTAGTGAGAGAAACCTATCAGGGCGGGCAAAGATTCAACTCTAAGAGGAAAGTACATTCACCTACAAGATTTCAATTTCTACTAATACACTAAGAAAAGGTATTTGAACTTCCCTGCAACTCTTCTTCTACCTCTTCCCTGCTACTTCCTACAGTTACGTTTATTAAAGCATTGGAAAAGATACTCAAGTGTCCGGTGCCTACATTGTCTGGTATTAAACTCAATGGAACCCTAGACCCAGTTCTGGTAAAATAGAGGTAACGAAGGTGACGGTAACAGTCCGCTTTAAACCAGCAGCTCCACGAGAGTTATTGCTACATTTTGATTTGATTACATTATTGAATAGTTTTCATTATTATTATTTGTTATAATTATTTATAGTTATTTGTTATATTATAATTTATGATTTCGTGTTTCAAACTTTATCATACCCGGGATTAGGGCTGCAACTAACGATTATTTTCAAAATCGATTAATTGGCTGATTATTTTTTCGATTAATCAGATAAAATCATAAAAAAAACGTAATGTGCCATTTTTTCGTTTTTTCGTTTCCTCCCAGGGACACCAATGATGGGGTGCTATTCTTCCTGGGGACACCAATGATGGAGTGCTATTCCTCCCAGGGACACCAATGATGGGGTGCTATTCTTCCTGGGGACACCAATGATGGAGTGCTATTCCTCCCGGGGACACCAATGACGGGGCACTATTCCTTCCGGGAACACCAATGATGGGGTGCTATTCCTCCCGGGAACACCAATGATGGGGCGCTATCCCCGCGTCCCAGGAACACCAATGGGGCACTATTCCCCCCCTCCGCCTCCCAGGAACACCAATGGGGCACTTTGACTATTCCCTCCCCCCTCCCTCCCAGGAAAACCAATGATAGGGCACTACTATTCCAGGCAGCCACCCCCCGGAACACCAATGATGGGGCACCCCCCCCCTCCCCAGGAATACTGTTATGATGGGGCACTGGCCATAAAAATTGTACTGTTTTTACTGTGTTTTTAGCCGCTACCTTTCACAATGAATGTGTAGCTCGGCTCTCCTCGCGGCTTCTCTGTTCCCTCGAGGCAGCCGGCGGGGCTGAGAAGATCAGTGGGGATGACGTCAGCGAGGAGATGGAGAGGCGCGGCGCGGACGTGCGGCGGCGCGGACGTGCCTGGTCACAGACGGCGGCGCCGAGGACACAGGAGGGAGGATTTATTTAACGAACTGACAGGAGGAAGGCGCGGACCTACTAATTGATAATGAAAATCGTTGACAACGATTTTCATTATCGATTATTATCGATAATATCGTTTCAGTCCTACCGGGGATGTCTACTAGACTCTTGTTTGGACAGATTTAAGTGTGTTATTGCTAAGAATTACATGCCTGCAATATAAAACGCCAAATTTCCATGCAAAACAATTGTACCCCTTTGAGCATCAAAAATCTGAATTAATAATACTGCCAGGGAGGTTAAGCCACTCTCACTTCTTCCTATTATAAACTCTTTGTCCTAATCCTGTGTCCCCCTGTGTGTGTGATTTCTTTTTTAAAAATGCAGATTATACTTGATTTGAGAGCGCCACTCAACGCTCACGTGACCAGCGCGCTCTCTCCTCTCCCCATCTGACAGATGCAGAGGACGGGGCCGAGATTCCCCCACTGACATCAGTTAGGACGAGAGGAGGAGAGAGCCGGCCAGTCACGGTAGCGCCGAGCGACGCTCTGAAATGAGATTAGGACACAGAGAGGATAATATGAAAATATAAAAGTTATTTCAGCAGCAGGAGGGGCGAGGGCGGGCACTGTCACAAGCTGACAGGTAGGGAGGGGAGGGGGGAGAGCAGAGAGGAGAACTGGAGATGACTAAGGCACATAAACTGACCACGGTGTCAGGGCTCAGCAGCCATGATGAACCATGGTCAGTTTACAGAGGGGAGGGTAGAAACTGGCAGGATCAGCCGGGTATTTCAGGTGTTACAGGGGACCAAATTACACAGCACAAGCACTGTATAATGTATGTATAACATGCTTTAAAGGGACAGGATCCATTTTTCTTTTTTTTAGGGGACAAACGCTTTAAAGCGTTTGTTACCCCCAACATTTCATATTCCTGATATGTGGCTGCTGCACCATGTACTTGTATGCGAAATTCTCCTGTTCTCTTTGTATTGCTTCCTTTGTGTTAAATCTCTTGTGTTCCTATTAAAAAACTGATCACACTAAGCAGGAGAACACAACATGGTCAGTTCTCTAGCTATGCTGGGAATTCAGTGTACTCTCCTCCAATTATCAGACTTGTCCTTACACACACCCCCTGCACAGCCATTCACTGGGAAGCTCAGTGTCCGGCTGCTTCTCCTCCCCCCAGCTTTTCTGCAGCTGAGAACAGAAGAAATGTGATCACTTTTTTAAAAAAAAGGGGAAAAAGGTATTTATATTATTTGATATATCTATACACAAATCTTTTGCCTTTCATTTCTATTTTAAACTGAACGGATTGTTTTACAAGGTGATCGTTTACAATCACTTCAAGTTCTTAAGAAGTCACTCACCACTGCAAGAGAGAAAAGTTTCAATTTTTCTGGAGTTAGGGCCAATTCACACCTAAATCACACAGGACTGCTGTTTGTGTTACTGTGCGATTTCAATGAGATTTGATTTGCAGCCCATTCATTTGAATGGGCTAAAATTGCATTCGATCACACCGAAAGTATTACATGCACTACTTTTAAAAAATGCAAAGCAACCAGATCGCATGGTACTGATTAGGGTTGTCCCGATACCACTTTTTTAGGACCGAGTACAAGTACCGATACTTTTTTTCAAGTACTCGCCGATACCGATTACCGATACTTTTTTTTAATGTCACGTGACAGTTTTTTTTTTTTTTTTGAGGGGGGGGGGGGGGGCGGGTGGGGTGGGGGTATAGTGAACGGTGTCTGTGTGTGTGTTTTTGTTTTGGTTTTTTTCATTTACATTTATTATTTTTTACAATTTTTTTTTTAATTCTTTATTGCACTATGTGTGTGTTTTTTGTTTTTTTTTAATCAGCCCTGTTGGGGGGCTTTGGTGAGATATCAGGGGTCTTAACAGACCTCTGATATCTCCCCCTTGAGACAGAGAAATAGACAGAGGATAGAGATTCCCCAGTCCCTTTCTCTGCAGCGTCAGCTGCACTGAGAATGAATGGAGAGAACACAGCAGCTTCTCTCCATTCATAAACTGACACATTGTAATCACAGGAGATTACAATGTTTCAGTTATGTGAATGGAAAGAGTCAGCTGACTCTCTCCATACACACAGCGGAGATACAGCAGAACGGAGGGGACAGACGAAGAGAGAGGGGGACAACGGAAAGCCGGAACGCATGGGGACAGCGGAGGGGGACAGAGGAACGCATGGGGACAGCGGAGGGGGACAGAGGAACGGATGGGGACAGAGCAAAGAAGGACAGCGGGAGGTGGACAGAGGAACGGAGGAGGACAGCGGAGGGGGACAGAGCAAAGAAGGAGGACAGCGGGGGGGGGACAGAGGAACGGAGGGGGACACAGCAATGGATCAGGACAGCGGGGGGGGGACAGAGGAACGGAGGGGGACACAGCAATGGAGCAGGACAGCGGAGGGGGACAGAGGAACGGAGGAGGACTAAGGAGGAGGAGGTGACAGTCAGCGGTGATCGCGTGTGGGGGAATTACAAGCACCGATCACCGCTGTATGTCACTAAGCAGCTGAAAGCCGCGGGGGGAGAAGCTTGTAACTCCCCCACACGTCCATCACCGCTGACAGTCAAGGTATCGGCGGAAGCATCGGGAGCATTTGCCCGAGTACAAGTACTTGGGCAAATGCTTGGTATCGGTGCCGATACCGATACTAGTATCGGTATCGGGACAACCCTAGTACTGATGCAGGCAAACACACTGCGTTTGGGATATGTGGTTGGGGTGTTTTAGGCCCCCTCTGCAGAGGCGCTTTGCCGGCGGTAAAGCCGCCCTGCCCCATTGATTTCAATGGGCAGGAGCGGTATACACACTGCTCCTTCTCCGCTCCAAAGATGCTGCTAGCAGGACTTTTTTTCCGGTCCTGCTAGCGCACAGCTCCAGTGTGAAAAGCCCTCGGGACTTTCACACTGGAGACACAGCAGCGGCTGTTTCAGGTCGGTCTGCAGGCGCTATTTCTAGCGCAATAGCGCCTGCAAATGGCCCCAGTGTGAAAGGGGTCTTAGGAACACATTGACACCTGCAGCAAATCGCACAGTGCATTTTGAACGTGGTATGCGAAACGCGGGTTTCCAGTATTGGGTTCCTATATGAACAAGCTCTTAGGCTTTAAAGTGATAAAGGTTCCTTTTTTTTTTACTAAAATAATAAACATATTATACGTACCTGCTCTGTGTAATGATTTTGCACAGAGCAGCCCCGATCCTCCTCTCAGGTCCCTTGTGGGTCTCAAGATTGTTGCAACACTCACTGGGAACCCTCAAGTTTTTAGTATTCAGGCCAGCAGAGCATTACGCCCATGCATGTATTGTACAGGCTCCTGCAGACGCTTCTTCCAGCTTCAAGTCCATATGGGAGGTACAGATCCTAAATATGAAATGTGGTATCAAAGGTGGAGTATGCTTTTAACTCCAGGCAATTAATATAACTACCTTTGGAACATGGGCAAAAATAGGCAGTACATCTCTGCAATACATACACACTTTCCTGTATTTTATCCATTTAAAAATAATGCAAGCACAGAAAATACCCGTTGATCCTGCCAGCAATCCAGTGATTTCCTAACACCCTGTTGTAGGCTGACAAAGTTGCCTCTGCTGTATTAAAATCCTAAGCAGTGCTGTCTCCCCTGGCAGACCAACAAACTCTACCTATTCCTATATCAGCAGTGAATGGAGGATGGGAGGAAGAATGTGATGTCCACATCCTCCATTCATAGAGCGCTTTTTATTGCTGGAAGCTAAAGTACAGCTCCTATGAATGGAGGAGGGAGCAGAAAGGGCAGGTATAGTCGGCACTCTTGACGAGTATCTGTGATAGGTCCAGTGGCTGCGTGCTTTAGCACTAACATTGACACTGTACCCAAATAAAATTTATGGCAACTTTTCCCCACAAATAGAGCTTTCTTTTGGTGGTATTTGATAACCTCTGCGTTTTTTATTTTTTGCACTATAAACAAAAAAAGACCGACAGTTTTGAAAAAAAACGTTTACTTTTTGCTATAAAACATTTTCAGTAAAAATGCTTTTAAAAATTAGATTTCTTCATAAATTTAGGCCAATATGTATTCTGCTACATATTTATGGTAAAAACAAATCCCAATAAGCGTATGTTGATTGGTTTACACAAACATTATAGTGTCCACAAACTAAAGGATATATTTATGGAAATTTTTTTAAATTATATATATATATATATATATATATATATATATATATATATATATATATATATATATATATATATATATATATATATATATATATATATATATATATATATATATATAGATAGTACTAGTAATGGCGGGGATCAGTAGCTTATAGGGGGACTGCAATATTGCGCCAGACAATCAGATGCCAACTGTCACTTTTCGGGAACTAGCGACATTAATTCAGTGATCAGTGCTAAAAATTTGCACTGTCACTGTACTAATGACACTGGCTGGGAAGGGGTTAAACATCTAGGGCAATTTGGCCGAACCCGAATATTCCCCACTTTTATAAAATGCTTAACCCATATGCTTGGACCAAATACGGTGTCAAACTAATATCTCAGATAATTTCAAACAACACGCTGATCCCGCTGTCCCAACTTTCACAGATGTATAATATACCAAATTATTACATATTCCGTTACCTGCAACTTTCTCATGCTTTTACCGCACAATACCCGCGGTCCTCCTGCGTGGTTGTCCAGTCCGGGTTGGAAAAGACACTCCGCACTAGATGCGCCGAAAAACCAACCTCTCATCTTTATGAACACCTGATATTTGTGTCTCTCCAACCCATGGACAAACTGTGGTCCCGCTGGCAAAGGGACATTCCAACACTGGACAACGATGACTGGGATGATGTGTGGGATTTCCCCTTCAGCTCCCTGGTTTCATTAAGAGACAGACTAGTGCAATTTAAAATAGTGCATAGAGCATACTTTACACCATATAGACTTCATAAAATGAAACCTGAACACTCGGCGGAGTGCTGGAGGTGTCACGCCTCACCGGGAGACTTTACACATATTTTTTGGACCTGCCCTATCGTTCGGCGGTATTGGACCGAGGTGCTAGATATGATTAATCTGGTGGCCTCGGTCACGACGCCGGCGACGATGGAGGTGTGTCTTCTGGGCCTGGTGGGGACATTGGTGCCAACAGTGGCAAAAAGAACCTTAATTGGGCTGCTGCTCTTTTATGCCCGAAAAAACATTGCTATGCACTGGAAAAAACCTACGGTACCTTCCTTAGCCCAATGGAGGCGTCTCGTCAATGAGAGTCTTCCATTATACAAAGACACATATATAAATAGAGGGTGTCCCCAGAAATATGACAAAATTTGGCGTGCTTGGCTTGCTGAACCAACTACGGCTTGAAGGCTGAAGAAAGAGAATAATGAATAAGGTAAACATATAATCATACTAAAAAACATATCTAGTTGTGCCTAGGAAGGAGAGTGGAGGATACTATACATGACTAAGATATAACAAACTTTAAAAAAGGGGAAAGAGACACCAATAATCCTGGATGCCTTGCAGCACTCCGACTAAAAACGTACATGAAGCCATAAATGACTTGAAACTTATTCAGCATACAAACAACTGTTAAGCACTGATGTTAATTTTTATGTAAGATTTTGTTATCTTTATTTTTCTTTGTTTGTTTGTCCAAAAATACAATAAAAAAGATTTTCAAAAAAAAAACATCTAGGGCAATCAAAAGGTTAACTGTGTGCCTAGTCAGTGTTTATGTGTACTGCATGTGCTGCTTTTACTAGGGGAAGAGATGGATTCTAGTCCCAGCTTTACAGGAATACCTAATTCATTCCTTCCCCCTGTCAGAACGGCGCTCTGCCTTGTTTACATAGGCAGATACCTGTTCTGTGTTGTTTACCTATGATCGGCGGGTGCCGGAGAACATCGAGTGCCCGGAGTGCGCAGATCTGCTTCTGCTGTGAAGAATCACAGCAAAAGCGTGTGCTCCCCCTGCAGGTGGAAATGTAGAATCATGTATAAATATGTGATCCCACGCACGGCTGCCATGCCATCAAGTGGTAAAATAACCGCAGGATAGGAAGATTAGTGCTGCATGGGGTATAGGTCAGTCCTTCTCAACTATGGTTCTGTGAAACCCTAGGGTTCCTACAGAGGTTGTCAGGGGTTCCTTAAGCAACAAGCAATTTCTGCTACTCAGATAAGTGATCTGTAAAGGAGGATTATTCCCACTGACCCCAAATGTAAGGAGCATTCTTCTCCTTGACCATCACACTAATGTATAGTGACCTGTGGATGCAGCCATTTTTAGCAGGAGTTCCCTGAGACCAGAATATTATTTCAAGGATTCCTCCTTTTTAAAAAGGTTGAGAAAGGCTGGTATAGGGCGAAGGAAGGGAAGAAGACTTTGGATTTCAACAGAAATAGCATGTTCAACCTTTGCAAAGTTGATAGATGTGTCACTATCTGCAGATTGACCCTTTGGTTATGGAAAGCGTTAGGAAGACGTCCTGTTATACAGTGCAAGAGGACATTATTACATTTAACAGTCAAGGAAGCCATGATGGTCTCTGCCTACCTGAAACTCAGTGAGAAGATACAAGTGAAAAGAAAGCTGGTTAATGAGATTTGGACAGCCCTGGGTCTTCTTGAATACTGGTGCCGAACTGTCTGGGTGGACAATGACCTACAGTAAGTCACCAACTCTTGTCTAGGCGACTAGTTGTTAATTAGTTAATGTTATTTAGATCACTGTCAGCTATTAGTTGCTAGATGTGGATTAGCATAATGTTTATGTTGGCTGTTCCTTAGATGTGCTAATTGCTTAGGATAAAGTGTTTAAGTGCTTATCTGATTTTGTGTGGTATAAATTCTGTGTGAGTTTACAATAAAGGGAGTTCCAGTTTGCACCTAAGCTAGTGTTGTCTAGTTCTTGGGTACTCTGTTATAAAACCTGGTTCCTGGTTCCAGACTGGTGGAAGCTGTATACTAACAGAAGCACCCAAGCTAGGTGCTGGACAGTCCGTCACACAAAATATCAGAGGTCCCTGGGTCCAGCCAAATGTCCTGCCACGCAATTTAACAAACAGAAAAGGTGTTGGGACAGGTGGCCAGATTGCATAACCTTAAGGCCGGGTTCACATTTGTGCGGCCACTGTTCCCAGCATGGGGTCCGGTGCGTCCCTGTTCACCAAATCAGGTGGGAATCGGGTCCAAATTTTTGCCTGAATTCACACCTGAACTGGACTTAAAGCTGCACGGGACCCTTTTGGAATGCAGACCATGGCCCCCCCGGACATGTATGAACTGGCTCAATTGTGAGCAGGGCACACTCACGAATGTAATGCGAATTGGATGAGGGGAAACCTGCATCCAATCCGCACATATGTGAACCCGGCCTTAGTCATTTTCCAAACTTTTATGAGAACACTGCCAATTTAACTTTTTTGTGGGGGTATCTTATAAAGACACTCACACACCCAGCAAATTCATCATTCTGCTGTGAACTGCCACTCCAAGTCATGCACCTTGCCCTGTGCTGCCATCTTCTTTTCTTACATCATCAGCACCGGCTGTCTTTTACTGGTGCTTGTAGCTGATCCCATGATGGCACACCACCATGTCTTTTCTCCAGGGTCATGTATGCTTTAGCTTATGCCTCCTCAGATATCTGATGTGGATAGCCCAGGAAGCTGGAGGAGCAAGGTGACCAGAAGACAGAAGGTGGAAACGCTGCACACCGGAGCCCAGCCACTATACAGAAAGGTGAAGATACAGCTTCAGCCTAAGCTCCTCCTGACTACACTCCTCTGACATGTCACACAACACCCATGGGGCTTAATTGTAGAGATTATTTTTGGATCAAAACAGGTCAGAGGAGTGTAGTTAGGAGGTACTTAGGCAGAAGCCGTATCTTCCCCTTTCTGTATACTGTAGTGGCTGGGCTTCGGTGTGTGGCGTTTCCACTTTACATCTTCCGATTTGCTTTTGCTAACCTGGATGAGCTTGCTTTAACGCCGGCACCCATTTTGTGCTTTGCACTGCAGGGGGAGGCTTTGTAGTGATTTGAGCGGCGCTCTAAGTTCTTTGTATTTGGGTCACCAGAGCAAGGCAATGTTATTCTCACCAAGGAAAGAATGAAGACAGGAGGGCGGGTTGGAATGGCTTTCCTATCTTGTGGAGAGGGGAATATAATCAGGCAAAGTAGTTTTTTTGAGTCAAGGTCCACTTTAAATTTAACAAGTAATAAATACCTGAATTAGATTTGGGTTCAACCTCGTGCAATCCATTGTACAAGAGCACTAACACTGGGAGAGGGAGGAACAGCACTTGGGGGCCTATTAGGCATCCAACATATACATTTCCTGACACAGACTATGGGGGAGAACAGAAAGATTAACTCATCATCGTGTTGCTGATCCTTCACTGCCCATTCACCAGTGGGCTGGGAGGTCATCAAACTAGCTGCACTGTGTGGCAGAGCTGTGTAAATCTCAGAACTGGAAGGGCAAAAATACAAATCTTTAGGCAAGTAAAACATATACTGTATGTATGTCATCTGCAGTTTGTCTAGCGCTCAGCTTTGAGCAGAGCAATAAAATTAATCTTGTACATAATAAGTACACCACCCTAAATTTTTTTTTGCTTCTTCGGGATCAGGAAAGATCCTCTCTTCCCACTAGGAAATGAATAAAATAAATTTTATTGCATGGAATAACTATAGCAACATGGACTTCTGTGCCTGTGATGGACATTTCCTAGGCAACTGCAGAACACCACGCGTTCACCTTCCCGCGTAGGTACAAGCAACATTTAAGCATTTGCCACTAGACACAAAAGATACTTCAAGAATCCCTAGGACGTGCAGATTAATTGGATAACATGAACACGTGAAAGGCTGAATTGTTTACACCAGTAAATGTATTTTTTGGCTCTGAGCCTATTCAAACTTTGAGCAGCTCATTGTGGCGTGTAAAAAAAATAGCACTTAAAGCAAATAGCAAGAATGGTGTCGTTTTTTTACAACAATGCTCTTAAAGCCCAATCCCATGTAAATATAAAAACATTCATTATTCCAATGTATCCACTAAAGCAGGGGTAGGGAACCTTAGAGAGCTGGAGATCTACTTGAACAACACTAATGAATTCAAAGATCACTGGGCACAGTGTCCAGTTGATAAGGCCGGTTCACACCAGAACGCAATGCTAGAAAGGCATGTTTCATGTATGTTTGCTGCACTGTGTTCAAAACGCACTGCCTTTGTGCTCTACTGCGGGTGATGATGCATTGTTAACCCAAAATGTAGACCGCAAACGCAGAGGACATAAAAAAAATGTATTACAAGAGAGTGCAGGGTTTGGGAGTGCAATATGCTCAGAATGCAGGGTTCAGGAGTGTGTTGCGCTCAGAATGCAAGGTTCACCAGTGCTTTACGCTCAGAATGCAAGAAACAGGCGTGCGTTACACTCAAAATGCAGGGATCAGGAGTGCTTTATGCTCAGAATGCAGGGTTCAGAAGTGTGTTACGCTCAGAATGCAGGGATCGGGAGTGAGTTGCACTCAGAATGCAGAGATCAGGAGTGCGTTACGCTCAGAATGTAGGGATCAGGAGTGCGTTACGCTCAGAATGCAGGGATCAGGAGTGCATTGCGCTTAGAATGCAGGGATCAGAAATGTGTTGTACTCAGAATGCAGGGTTCACCAGTGCTTTATGCTCACAATTCAGGGTTAAGGAGTGCGACACGCTCAGAATGCAGGGATCAGGAGTGTGCTCTGCTTAGAATGCAGGGATCAGGAATGCTTTGAGCTTAGAATGTAGGAGTGCTTTACGCTCAGAATGCAGGGTTAAGGAGTGAGTTGCGCTCAGAATGCAGGAATCAGGAGTGAGTTGCACTCCAAATGCAGAGATCAGGAGTGCGTTACGCTCAGAATGCAGGAATAAGGAGTGTGTTGCGCTCACACTGCAGGGATTGGGGGGGGGGGGGTGATGTGAAGGGTGGGAGAGGATACTGCTATGGGGATGGCCCTGCCCATAACAGTTTCTGTACAGGGGGTGGGAGCAGGAGCTGGCCATGTGACTTTTCATATTAAGAAGCTGGTGATTGGTTGTCTAGGACCTAGCAGCCAACCACCTGCGGGTTAACTAGAAAACTAAATTTGGCTAGCTCCTCTCCCGCCCTCCGTCCTGAGCTGTGCTGCCTCTCGCTCTCCGCTGTTTACTGATGACAGCGGCAGAGGAGGCCGGAGGGGAGGGAGAGAGAAGGACCAAAAGGTGCAGCAGTCTAAGCAGTTTGTCCTGCACTTTTATCCAGCAAGGCAGAAAAACACAGTTACAGTGCAGAAGGGTTTTGTACAGCATGCCCATAACATAAAACAAACCAATCGTCTGCTCATCGGAGCCACTAACTAAACTCAAGTCAGTTTCAGACTAACAAAGTGCTCCCTAATGGGTTTCCCAAACACAAACAGGCAATACTTGTACCTTTTTAGTGATCACTCAGCATTTTCACCCAGCAGCAGATAGAGTGCAAGACAGCTCTGAGTATCAGTCATTTCACATACATAAATGAGAGAGAGAGCTCTGAGCGTCAGTCAGATCACATAAAAAAATAATCTAGAGCAAAAAACAATAGGAAACATAGCCCTATATGGACCCCCCCATCCTCTCCCGCTGCTGTCAATCAAATCCTGTGACGAGGGAGCGGGGGGGGCGGGTTGCTGAGCCACCCAGTCCGTGTCTATGCCATGTTGTGGCTTTCTATGGTGGGTGCCTGCTGAAGAGGAGGAGCCAGGAGCACCGGCGGGGGACCCCAGAAGAGCAGGTTCGGAACTGCTCTGTGCGAAACTATCACACAGAGCATGTTTGTTATTTTAATAAGAAACTGAAACTTTAAGGTCTTTTTAGGCTGGGTTCACACTAGTGTGAATTGGATGTGGGTTTCCCGGCATCCAATTCGCATTACAGGAGATTGTGACCGGCTCTCAATGGAGCCGGTGCACACATCTCTGGGGCGGCTGCGGAGCGAATTGCACAGATGTCCTGTGCGTCTTTGGCTCCGTTCAAGGTCCGAATTTCAGCAAAAATTTAGGCCCGATTCGTCCCTAAAACGATGAACAGGGACGCACCAGACCCCTGCTGCGAGCCGCATCGGTATTAGACTTGAACCCAGCCTCAAGGTAGTTTCTAGTCAGAACTTATTAGTTTTGAGAATAAAAATAGTAATAAAAAACAAAACAAAAATAAAACCAATACAAAAGATCTCTTGGACACCGATATATAAAAACGCAGTTATTTTGTGCATACGGGCATTTTTTTTACTGATGTAAATGCAGCCCATTGTTTTCGAAGCATACACATCCTCGACATATCGATCAGTTCAACAAGATAAAAACAAAAGCAAAAACAAAAAAAAAAAACAGAAATCTGCATTGCTGGTTAGTATTTTACATGTGTAGATTTGAAGGGGTTAGAATTGCATTCTGGAAGCTATAATTTATTTTACGTGTGTACTCGAAAATGAGAGTTGCAAGAAGTTTCATACAAATGTTCAAACACAATTACCGTGTGCATGTACCCAAAATCTGGTCAGTATTTTTTGCACATAAATATGAAAAACGAGCATATACCACACGCCCTTGATTAAAAAAAAAGCAAGAAGAATTTTTATGAACTTGTACACGTAAAAAAGCGCTATACAGCCCATCCTTGTGTTTTTATGGCAGGAATATCTGACGTTCATACATCAGTTCCGTGTGCAAATTCCCTAATAAACTAAAACAGCTTCTATGTCACTCTGAATGCCTGAGTGTCTGTTCTCTCTGCTCCTGACAATTTATTGGGAACAACTCATCAACACTCATTATTTAACTTCAAGGACATATGGTTTCCACTTGATGAACCTATGACATAGCGAGTGGCAGCCCATCCTATAGAGGGCGCACAGGCGCCGCCCCCCCATCCATGCGTCCGGCCCCCTAATCTACATATCAGGGCGCCGGGTGCATGGATTCCAATGGGGGGGGGGTGGATTTTTGAAGCACGTGATTAGAGCCAGAGTCTTCAATAGGCTTAAAAAAAAGAATGGACTCAGGGCGCAGAGCACTACATCCCGATCCCACCCTGTTGTGTGACTAAAGCAAATTAATTTTCGCTATTTTCACACTAAAGTTCCTCCCCGCCAATTAGGAGGCAGGTTGTGAGAACGGTTTCCTTATTGGCCTAAGCGTCAGGCAATCATATTTGATGCCTAGTGCTTAGGTGGAAGAGGAACAATACGCTGTAGGAGATGGAGGAGCGGACACCGGAGCCGCCGTTCCCCGCACCTTCGGAAGAAGGAGAGGAGATCACAGCCCGGACCTACGGTACACTGTGGAAAGGAGCGGACACCGGAGCCGCCGCTCCCCGCACCTTCGGAAGAAGGAGAGGAGATCACAGCCCAGACCTACGGTACACTGTGAAAAGGAACGGACACCAGAGCCGCCGCTCCCCGCACCTTAGGGAGAAGGAGGAGAGGAGATCACAGCCCGGACCTACGGTACACTGTGGAAAGGAGCGGACACCGGAGCCGCCTCTCCCCGCACCTTCGGAAGAAGGAGAGGAGATCACAGCCCAGACCTACGGTACACTGTGAAAAGGAACGGACACCAGAGCCGCCGCTCACCGCACCTTAGGGAGAAGGAGGAGAGGAGATCACAGCCCGGACCTACGGTACACTGTGAAAAGGAGCGGACACCGGAGCCGCCGCTCCCCGCACCTTCGGGAGAAGGAGAGGAGATCACAGCCCGGACCTACGGTACACTGTGAAAAGGAGCAGACACCGGAGCTGCCGCTCCCCGCACCTTCGGAAGGAGGAGAGGAGATCACAGCCCAGACCTACGGTACACTGTGAAAAGGAGCAGACACCGGAGCTGCCGCTCCCCGCACCTTCGGAAGGAGGAGAGGAGATCACAGCCCAGACCTACGGTACACTGTGAAAAGGAACGGAGACCGGAGCCGCCGCTCCCCGCACCTTCGGGAGAAGGAGAGGAGATCACAGCCCGGACCTACGGTACACTGTGAAAAGGAGCAGACACCGGAGCCGCCGCTCCCCGCACCTTCGAGAGAAGGAGAGGAGATCACAGCCCGGACCTGCGGTACACTGTGAAAAGGAGCGGACACCAGAGCCGCCGCTCCCCGCACCTTAGGGAGAAGGAGGAGAGGAGATCACAGCCCGGAACTACGGTACACTGTGAAAAGGAACGGACACCAGGGCCGCCGCTCCCCACACCTCCGGGAGAAGGAGGAGATCACAGCCACGATGGGATAAGTGACAGGGCCGCCGGGGGGGTGCTGTCATTGCCATGCCGCTGGCTGCCCCGGTGGTGAGGGGGTGCCCCCAAATCCCAAATTAAAAACCCAGTATCTGCCACTGCACATAGCATGAAGACCTGTGGACCTCTAGCTCTTAACCTGTTGGCCACTAATTTATCTAATCATATGAACAGAGCACAACCTATAACCAATCACATTTACCATTGATTGTACACCTATGCTACCCCTTTCACTGCATACTTGTGCATCCTACCTCTCAGTAAAAATGGTTGAGCCAAAAAAAAAACTTATTTTATGTGATAAAAAAAAACAACAACTTTGTTTTGAGTGGCAGGGCCCTAGCTTGAGATGAGAAGAAAAAAAAGTAAAACAAAGAATAATTTATGATGAATAATTCATAGTGCTGGGAATATGACATAGAACCCTCTCCTGTATCTGACAAGGGCCACCCTGAAATATCTTCTGTCTCTAATTCTAGCGATCTCCCAGAGAAAAAAAAAAATCTCCATGCTGCTCTGTCAACAGGATAAAGAAACAGGAAGGAATCTTATCCATTATTTTGTATTTGTCTAAGAAGTGTTTACAGCTTGAGGGAATGGCAATGTGCTCCATCATATGTTACTTTACTTGGCGTCTCCAAGGAGCAAATGGTGGACACCAAACAAGGAGGAACAAATTCCTGGATGAGAAAGGACTGTGTGGAGGTGGTTTATTAAATAATATTTCATTAATGTGCATGAGATCCTGGTCTGTGAATCACAATAAGCTATTTCCCAAAATACTATAAAAGCTATTCTTTTATTGAACTAAATCTTTTATTGAACTGTGAGAACCTTTTGGTGACAGCTTGCTGGATTGTTAGATAATAATGACAATTCCAAACTATCTTAAAGCGGAGTTCCGCCGAATTTTTTTTTTTTAAATTAGCAGCTACAAATACTGCAGCTGCTGACTTTTAAAATATGGACACTTACCTGTCCAGGGCGCCCGCGATGTCCTCACCCGAAGCCGATCTGTCCCTAGGCTCTCGGGTGGAGGCGCCGCCATCTTCGGTAAGGGAATCAGGAAGTGAAGCCTTGCGGCTTCACAGCCTGGTTCCCTACTGCACATGCGCAAGTTGTGCTGGTCGTCCTCACTGGTCCCTGCGGTCTTCTGGGACCTGTGTGTCTCCCTGGAGTCAGGGGGGGGGGGGGGAGGAGGGGCCGGACATGGCGTAGATACCCGCGGAGCCTGCGGTGATCTATGCCTGGAAGTGGGAGCAAATACCTGGATTATACAGGTATCTGCTCCCCCCTGAAAGGTGCCAAATGTGACACCGGAAGGGGGGAGGAATCCGATCAGCGGAAGTTCCATTTTTGGGTGTAACTTCGCTTTAAGTTCACAAAGGCCGCCAAGATGAAACTTATAGCTGAACTCCAGGAAAAAGCACTAAAAACACACAGATAAAGTACATATGAAAGCTGTACATAAAAGTAATGCAAAAGTTGGCAAAACTTTTTTCATTAAAGTGATTGTAAACGATCACCTTGTAAAACAATCTATTCAGTTTAAAATATAAATGAAAGTCAAAACATTTTTTTGTACGGATAAAAAAAAAAAAAAAAAACAACATTATAAGTACCTTTTTTCCCTTTTTTATTAGTGATCACATCCTCTCTGTTCTCAGCTGCATCAGAGCTAGGGGAGGAGAAGAAGCAGCACACTGAGCTCCTCAGTGAATGGCTATGCAGTGGGGGGGGGGGGGGGGGTGTCAGGACAAGCCTGATCATTGGAGGAGAGTATGCTGATTTCACAGCATAGCTAGAAAACTGATCAGGATGTGTTCTCCTGCTTAGTGTGGTCAGTTTTTAACAGATAAGCAAGGGGACCAGGAGAAGCACCTGGGATTTCACCTAGAGGAAGCAATGCAAAGAGAACAGGATACTTTCTCATACAAGTACATGGTACAACAGGCACATATTAGGAATATGAAGTGTTGGGGTAAGAAACGCTTTAACTTACATTGGTCATTCAAATTTCACATGTCGATAAAGTAACTCTTCCTCTATAGTAACTCAACTTCTACTTAATTATTTTTTTATTGCAGGTAAATCATAGATTCCAAGCAGAAGCAATGTGTTGTCACTGAGTTCTTGATGAAGGAGGGGTGCAGGATGTCCAACAGCCACAGAAGGCTACTCAATGTTTACGGAGATGACACCATTGACAAGAGCAATGTCTTGCCATTGGTGACTTTTGTCAATGGTGTCATCGCCGTAAACATTCTGTAGCCTTCAGTGGATGTCAGACAGCCTGCACCCCTCCTTCATCAACAACTCAATGAAGGCACATTGCTTCTGCTTGAAATCTATTATTTACCTGCAACGAAAAAAAAGAAAGAGTTACTATAGAGAAAGACACGTACAGACGATCGGACATTCCGACAACAGAACCGTGGATTTTTTTTTCGACGGATGTTTGCTCAAACTTGTCTTGCATACACACGGTCACACAAAGTTTGTCGGAAATTCCGAACGTCAAGAACGCGGTGACTTACAACACGTACGACGAGCCGAGAAAAATGAAGTTCAATAGCCAGTGCGGCTCTTCTGCTTGATTCCGAGCATGCGTGGAATTCTGTGCGTCGGAATTGTGTACACACACTGGGAATGTCCGACAGATTTTGTCGGAAAATTTGAGAACCAGCTCTCAAACATTTGTTGTCGGAAATTTACGACAGCAAATGTTCCCTGGAGCCTACACACGGTCGGATTTTCCGACAACGAGCTCACATCGAATATTTGTTGTCGGAAATTCCAACTGTGTGAACGCGGCATTAGTCTACCAGCATGTGAAATCTGAACAACCTATATAAAAGATTAATAAAAAAAAAAAAAAAGTTCTGCCCACTTTTGCATTACTTTCCATACAGCCATTGCATATGTGAGTTGTTTTATCAATGCATCCAGTCTTAGGATTTACACAGCTGTAACACACACAAAATAAATCTCTGTACAATTTCCTTTAGTTTTACTAAAACTATGGAATAGGAGGACCCACCTATCTATCCATTCACTCTGTATCTAATCAGGCAGGCCCTTGCACTACATCGGACCCTTACCAATTTTTGCACAGCACCATGAGCATTTCACTTAGCGTTTTTTGCAATACACTATTTGCACAGTGCTAAATTATTCACATATTAGTATATTATAGTATTAAATTGCGCTGATCATTTGTTGATTTATACCAACTTTAGTGCACTCTAATGCCCTGTACACACGGTCGGACTTTCCGATGGAATATGTGCGATCGGAGCTTGTTGTCGGAAATTCCGACCGTGTGTGGGCTCCATCGGACTTTTTCCATCGGAATTTCCGACACACAAAGTTTGAGGGCTTGCTATAAAATTTTCCGACAACAAAATCCAATCCTTTAAATTCCGATAGTGTGTAGACAAAGTGCCACGCATGCTCAGAATAAATTAAGAGATGAAAGCTATTGGCTATTGCCCCGTTTATAGTCCGACGTATGTGTTTTACGTCACCGCGTTCGGAACGATCGGATTTTCCGACAACTTTGGCCACCATAATTTGCTTCCATTTAAGACAATAAGCTCCAACCTGCCATTTACTTCATGTGTCAGAACTTATGTGAGACTCTACATTTGGTAAAATTGAAGCCTAAACCCAAAAAAGGGCGGAGCTTAAGCTTGACTTGGGCATAAGTCAAGAGCATAGGGTGCAGCCTGGTCCTAGGGTACAAGGGCGCTCAACATGAACAGGGTTCACCTTAAAGATTAACACAGGGCACTTTTGGCCACCACAAGGTGCTGCCCTTTTATCGTTCCCTTAAAAATGTTTAGGCCTTGTCAGGAACTTAAGTAGTTCATATTTTGTTTATTTGAATAGATAAAACATACTTTGGGAAATAATATTTCAAAAGAGCAAAAGAAAAGAAGTCTTATGAGAATCGAATTATAATATAAAAACAACAACCGCAGATGAACAAAAAGATCTGGACAGCATAAATCAGCACGACAGTGAAGAGGGGAAACACAGGTTCACCAGGCTGGGATGTAATAAATTATCTGATAGGCTGGGACATCCAGAAAGCTATTCATCAGCACTTTACGACTAAAGGGTCAATGGCCAACGATAAATCTCAACAGGCGGAAACGGGGTTTTCGAAGCAATACAGGGAGAATTAACCCTACTTATACAATCGGAGGAAGATATCTGCACTTGAGTGATCGTCGTGATGGAGAAATGGAACATCTAGCGCAAAAGAACAAAAATATGATCAGAAAAATAATGTAAAAAGCCTGGGGAGGAAAGAAGACAAAACACATTTGGAGGAAAGTGAAAAACTAGGCCGAAGGAGCGAGCAGGAGAAATGACTGCGTCTTTGCAACACGGAAATCCACTTATTAAGCATAAAGCATCCTAATGAGTGGCTGGAAATAAATGGACTAATGTCATGTATACATGATTTCTAGGGGAGTCAATACCGTCTTTGCTTTCCGCAGTTGAAGAAATAAAAGGAGGCCAAGAGGGGAAAAATGCAGCTTGCCTGCCATCTGGTGGTCAAAAGCAGGAATGACAGCAATTTTTTTTTTTCTTTATTTTGGATAACCTACGCTAATGATAAATCATTCAATTCTGCAATGTTTTCTTATAAGCATGGAGAAACAAATAAATCTGCGTGTTCCTCGATGAATTGTAAAGGCAGAATACAAACCACTATGGACTGACTGCTCAGCTTCAACATTAGATTTAATACAAAAATCATTGCCACTCTGCCAAGGCCTGTGACAAGCTGGTTATTTGTTTTGGGGTTTTTTTCACCGCTGTAAACTGGATTTCAGTGACGTGAATATCTTTGGGGTTCCCACGTGCCTCGTGTATCTTGTTCCGAGTTCAGCGTTCTGTAGGAGGAGGTCCCCTGACACAGTATTGCAGAAAACATTATATACAGTAATATACAGTATGCTGAAATGAAGCCCAGGCAACATTTTTATTTTATCAGCATAATGTACTGAACGAGTGGTGCCAATAATGTCATGTCTTTTCAACTGAATACATAGTGTTGTGTTAAAAAGTTAGCCTACAGCTAAATATGCTCTATCAGAACCATCTGTGCAACCAGGTGACCATACAGACATGCACAGGTGATAGGCATGGCAAAGCGGGTCACACAACAGTGCCCAATGTACATAGGCTTCCCCTGTGTCCATGATAAAGACATCAGGTAGATGTATGGGAGAGCCTAGAACAGTGATGACGAACCTTGGCACTCCAGATGTTTTGGAACTACATTTCCCATGATGCTCAACTACACGGCAGAGTGCATGAGCATCATGGGAAATGTAGTTCCAAAACATCTGGAGTGCCAAGGTTCGTCATCACTGGCCTAGAATCTTGTACTAAATTGTACATAATGACTGATAGTAAAGGATGACTGAAAATAGAAAAACTTTGGGATCTGTGGTCTCTACACTCACGATCACTTTATTAGGTACACCTGTTCAATTGCTTGGTAACACAAATTGCCAATCAGCCAATCACATGGCAGCAACTCAATGCATTTAGGCATCTAGACATTGTGAAGACGACTTCAAACCGAGCATCAGAACCAGGAAGAAAAGGGGGTTGTAAGTGACTTTGAACATGGCATTGTTGTTGGTGGCAGACGGGCTGGTTTCAGTACAGTGGATACAGATTACGAGCATGAACCGTTCCAGGAGTATGCTCGTAATCCAAAGTACTTGCATATCAAAGCGAGTTTTCCCATTGAAGTCAATGGAAACGAAAATTATTTGTTCCGCATTGACTTCAATGGGATGCAATACCGCATGCGGCCAGAGGTGGGGGGCGCCAGAGAGCCTCCGAAACGGCCGAAAAGGCCAGAGGACACTTCGGCTGACCTCGGCAAACCTCGGAAAGACTTCCTACCCGAGATTTGCCGAGGTCAGCCTTGCTGTACTCGGGCCTTTCCGTGCATTTCCGAATGTGACGTTCAGCTCTGCTCGGCTCCAGCGGCCCCCCCTCCACCTCAAACCAAAAGCAGTACTGCACACCGCTTTGGCCTGAATTGTGCTCGTTTTGAGAGACAACAGTCGCAAACTGAGCTACGATTTTTAAACAGTGCTCGTATTGCGAAACACTCGTTAACCGCATTACTCGCAATCCGAGGTTCCACTGTATTTCAAAAACTGCTGATCAACTGGGATATTTACACACAACCATCTCTCGGGTTTACAGAGAATGGTCCAAAAAGAGAAAATATCCAGTGAGTGGCAGTTGTGTGGAGGAAAATGCCTTGTTGATATCAGAGGTCAGAGGAGAATGGGCAGACTGGTTGGAGATGATAGAAAGGCAACAGTAACTCAAATATCCAAGGTATGCGGAATGTCATCTCTAAACATCCAACCTTGAAGCAGATGGGCTACAGCAGCAAAAGACCACATTGGGTGCCACTCCTGTCAGCTAAGAACAGGAAAAGTTCTACGATCTGGTGATAAGGTATTACCAGGTGGCCTTGTGGAATCTCGGAAGCCACATTACCAATGTATTTTAGTAATGTGTAATTGTGTTATAAAAGAAGTGTTTATTACTATAGAAAAAACAATATTAGATACAATTCCATTTATACAATAATGTCATAGGCACCTAGACTACCCACGCAGGGGCTAGGACTGACACATGAAAAACATAAAACGTACAACATAAAGCCTCCCGTCTAAACTATCACAGAAGTCCTGAATGTAACATACATATTTTCGGTAAACCCCCATAGAGTGCAAAAGTAACCAGGACAAATGTGTAGTAACTCAGCATTGAAACGGTCCTGGGCAACCATCGATGGCTAAAGAGGGCCAAGGGCCATGGTAAGAGCGAGAAAGGTGGAAAAAAAAAAAAAACTAACTCCGTGAGAAAAGTCAAAAGAGGAAAGCAGAGATGGAGAGGAGGGAAGGAAGGAGAAGGGGAAGAGGGGACCTGGAATCATCTAGGATATCAGTCAAAGCCGACCCACACTAGTCTGAGGGATGTCAAGGAAGGCATACGCCAACCATGGCTCCCAGAGTTTGAGGAACTTAGCACATGTGTCTTTAAGTATACTAGACAGTTGTTCATTGACCATCATGGCCGTCAGGCAATCTTTCACTTCCTGAAAAGGGACTATGGGCTTCTTCCATGCCAGAGTGATCGTCCTCGCAGCCGCTATAAACAGATAGGTTGCAAATTTTTGCTGTGGCGTGAATAAACCCGGGATAGGGCAATGCAACAGTGTGAATTTAGCTTGGGAAATTGCACTTTCAAGCATGTTAAGATCAAGCAGCATGAACATATTCTCCAGGGCCGTAAGCAGGGCCGGGTATCCAATCTTGAAGATGTCTGTCAACCCTCATGCAGGGACTCAAGGGCCGAGCGGAGCTCTTACTTACTGAGAAGCACTCTCCGCGAGAATGCATACTCCTGGGTTCCACTTGCTATAGCAATGCGTTTCGGGGTCATGCCCACTTTCTAATGCCTCTGCCCTGCTGCTGGCCAAGGAGAGTGGGCTTATGGTGCTGGGCCTGCATTCTAAAAGTGCTATTTTACCGCTACCCCAGTTAGTGCATTATTGTTTTTTATTTTAATAAATGCATCTTATAATACACGGGTTGTATGCACCCTATTTCTGCTCTTCGCCTTACATCAGGAATCTGCAGTAAGGAAGGTCAGATCTGCATGGCTACACTTACAAAACTGAGACCAAATAATATACACAGCAGTGGGTTTATTAATAGTAAAACAAAAGACATCCAACCAACAGAAAACAGCTAACATAAAGATATAAGTGAGAAATTAACCGAATTACAAAATACCTAACCACCCAACTATAATACAATATATACCGGTACTTTTTTTTTTTAAACTTTTTTTCATTTTCCAACATATCCATTAAAACATACTTCATATCGCTAGTATTCATATATTATCAAAATAGATACATCCTTATCCATGACAACTCTTTTCCCCCTCTCAAAAAAAAAAAAAAAAAAAAAAAGAAACCGAATAATAACATACACAAAAAAAAAATATCTAAAATCTTTCCCCTTTTTCCTCTCCTCTCCTACAATATATACATCATGAAGAACGAACACAAGTCACGGGGAATTCCTGGAGATGTAAGGAAGGGGATCAGGAACAAGTGAATCATATATAAGGCCGCAGGATGCAGGGTACAGGATACAGGGCAAAAGCAAAAATTAGGAACATGATAAATGGCAAGCAGCATCTGATTTAGCACAGCAAAGCAAAACACTGACGCAAAGTGTACTAGCAGAGGAGAGACATACCGTAGGATGGCCATACATTATACAATTTTCTTGTACAATTTTCCTTTAGATTTACCAAAACCATAAAATATTAGGTCAAACCTAAAACTTTCAATTTGTATGCAATCAGGCAGGCCCTTCCAATACATAGTTGAAGGTAAATCTAAAGGAAATTGAATAGGAAAATTGTATAATATATGACCGGCTTAAATACTCTCCCTGCAACCAGCATCAGGTGTAGACTGATTACTAGAAATTGCTGGGAGACACCTGCTGGTGGACACTGGAACTACAACTTTCTGCTCTGGGAAGCACAGTGCCACCAGCATGTGACCCAGCACCTTATCACAGTTGAGAAAATTCCTTCTGTCTATAGAAGTCCTATCAAATGTTCAAGAAAAAAAAGTACATATCTGGATAGTATACAAGCCAAATTGAACCTCCTCTATTATTGTACTGCAGTCAGGCTACATACACAATAGTGAATACTTTTCTATTCTATGTGCTGCAGTTAAATTCCTCTATGCTGGGTAGCGCATTGGAGAGTCGGACCTCTGCACTCACACACAATGCGGTGCACTGGGTCTGTAGTGGTCTGAACTCTTTGCACACTCCATGCTCACACTCCCCTAACATGTGCTGTTGATTGGAGCAGTGTGTACCACTGGAGACTCCGGCTGATGTGTAGTGTGTGAGAGCAGAGGTCTGACCCTTCAACATGCTGCCAGCACAAGGGGATTTAATCCTTGCTGCAGCACATAATATATAAAAAGGCAAACACACAATCATTTTACTAAAATATATACAACCTGACTGCATTACAATGCCAATAAAGAAGGGTCAATTGGACTCCAAAGGGTAGATATTGCAAAAAGACATATATATATATATATATATATATATATATATATATATAGCATATACAATTGTGACACAAGACATATTGTAATAACGCATTATTAAAAATTACCTCTCTTTTTTAAGCTGTGACTTATTGTAAAATTCAATGCATGATGGCTGCTAGAGGTGTTCTGTACACAGACTGGTTCGCCCCACTAGGGGGTGAGCAAGCCGGGGTCCAGCAGCAGATATAGCAGGTAGGGATCAAGCAGAAGCATAGTCAGTAAGAAGGTAGGGATCAAGAAGAAGCATAGTCATTAACAAGGTAGGGATTAAGCAGAAGTGTAGTCAGTAACAAGCCAAAGGTCGGTAACAAGTGTTTGCAGGTTAGGATGAAGTAGAAGCATAGTCGAGGAACAAGCCAGGGTCGGTAACAAGTGGAAGCGAAGATACGGATGGCAGCAGGAGTGACCAGAGCAAGATACTAGCTGAAGAGAGCACAACAATCTGGCAAACAGGATATGCAAAGACATGGCTTAAAATAGGAAGCTCATGGGAGGACCAAAGGGTTCAAAGGTTCAAGAGAAACAGAATTCAAGGCAAGATCGTTCAAGGAATTGTTTAGGGTGCTATCCCGCATTCCAGGTGGCTCAGCAATAAGACACAAATTTGAAGAAAGAGGGGTATAGGGTGTTAAGCAGTAGCCTACCGGTATTTACATATAATTAGAAAATACAACAAACATCATTTTAAAAAAAACATATATTTTTATTGTCCAAAATTTGTGTAGCATTAAAGACACATGAAGGTTTCAATACAAAAACGAGCTCATCTCATATACAAAAGGTTACTGCCAAGATTACTGGTTCAATAACGCGTTTCACGGTTAAACGCCGCTTCTTCAGATTATTGTGTTCCCTTGGCAGTCATCCAATTAGGGATAATTAGTTGTTAAGTCATATACTTTTGCATATGTATATATTTTTCAGTTGTATATGTTTTTTCATCTTTTAGAAATAAGTGATCCCTATTTGGATAACTGTCATAAAAGAACACTATAATGTGAAGAAGCGATATTTAACCGTGAAATAATGTTATTGAACCATTACACTTGGCTATAACCTTTTGTCTATGAGAGGAGTTTGTTTTTGTATTGAAACCATCATTTGTTCTTAAATGCTAACAAATTTTGTACAATAAAAATACATGGCATTTTTTTTTTTTTAGATGATGTTTGGTGTTTTTTTTTAATTATATTTAAATACTGGTAGGCCACAGCTTAAAGCCCTATACCCCCTCTTTTTTACGAATGAGTGCTTTATTTTGGGTTGGGGACCTCCTGATATTGACATTCTTTGGACTCCCATTACTCCTTTTGGTAGCCCCACTATTTATAGAGAGGCGCTTTTCACCAAAAAAAAAAAAAAAAAACACCACCAGACACAGCAGAGGTCGCAGGTTCAGACCCGGGTCCTGACAAAGCGTTTGACTTGCGGTTGCGGTGTGCTCCAACCAAACTCAATGGGAAAGTTTGAAGGGTGGCGCCGTCTGTCAAACACTGCAGCTAGAGTTAAAAATGGTTAGCAGCAAAGCTAAAGCATCATGGCCGTGGCATATGTCCAGCCCCATCTGGCTGTAATGTTAGCATTAGGGTGGGCGGCCAGAGGGTCAGTCGCCTCTTTTCAATCGTACCCCGCTCCCCGCACACTTCTGTGTGAACGAGCCCTTACTAAAAGATTTTACATATTGTCTAGAGTTGCTCTTTAAAACCTCAGTTTAGCAAAAACCCTTCCTGATATATTCCTGATGGAAGTCTGCTGCCAGGCCCTGATGATAAATGAGCGGGCAGGAGGCGAGGACAGCAGAATTAAGAGGTTTAAACGCCATCCATAAAGTGTAAAGATGCCGCACATATGTAAATTCCCGCACGCAGGCAGAGTGTCAGAGGGAAGAGAAGATGTAATCCCAACACTTCATCAATCTATAGCTTTGGCCGGAGATAAGACATTCCTGGAGACACTATTTGCATGTCTGATCAATTCCATCAGCTTCAAATATGCAAATGCCTACAGAGGTGTTAGAGTTTAAGTCTGGTAAGACGTGGTCATCTATGTGCAGCAGATGGTGCTAAATACGAGATGTCATTATGGGTGAGAGCTCACCATAGAGCAACGGAAGGAAACACAGCAAACCAGTCAGTAAACTGCTAATGCTATTCAAGGAAGACTTCAAATAAGTAACTTCATCTAAAATGTATCTAAACCCAAAAATTTCTTTATTTCCTTTTAGTTTTGGATAAAAATGTTAGAACTTCTGCTGGGGTTTTTTTTTTTTACTATGCGTGTCCAGTCTGGGAGTCATCATCTATTTGTCATGGCGACCCTTGTCCATGGGATTGATGCTATTCTAGAAATTATTCTAATAGGTTGGAATGTCCACTTTAATTTTACATAAAGTGTATCCAAATCTTTTTTTTTTTTTTGTTAATAAAAAAAGATTAGAACCTCTGCCAGGGTTTTTTACTGTCTCCAATATGGGAAAATTTGTCATCTGGGTTTGCAAGCCGAACGAGGTTTGGTTGGCATCCAGCCGAGCACTCGGGATTCAGATCGAGGCTGGGGTTTATATATTTTTGCTATATGAGGTGATGGCGCAGCACGTCGCCCATGCCCCAAGACAACGCCAGTCTGTGACGAAACGTGTAGAGCGGACGACGCACTGACGTCATCCAATCCCATGAGTCCCAGAAGTGCGGCGTTTGTTTTTATGCTGGCCGGTGAGGTTTATTACGTGCTTTTAATCCACTATAATGCCAGTGTATTTTCACTATTCTAAAATAAATTATCATTGGATTTTATACTATGTGGAGCAATATTTGTTTTTGAGCCTGACATCATGGACACTCCATTTGGTTGAATCCTTCTATGGCCTATTGAGAGTCTGCAGGAACACCGTTTAAAGGCCCTAGTAGGGTAATCAGCCAAAAGTGTTACTGGCCTTTTGTTAAAAAAGAGGTTCACTACTGTTGGTAAGCAGGCATTCATTTCAAGGTGGCGGTGTCTCTAGTGGTCAGCTTCACAGGGGATTATATGTTGACTGGGTGCAATTCTGATTCAGATTCATGTATGGCAGTGTCTGCGAGCTCAAGCTTCAATTTTCCTGTATCACTTATTTGGAACTCCCTTTCTAGGATAGTCTTTTGGGACTATTTATGCACATTTATGTTCAAGTTTTTATTTACTATTTTTTAGTAGATCTAATTACTATTGCTAGCGCGACTCTTTACATAAGAAATGTGTTATCTGTTTGTCTCAATGACCACTGTCCATGCAATTGACAATAATGAGAAAAACAAACCTTTGAGTTGTAACCAGACCTGGGATAGAGGGACAATCCTTCAATGGGGATGCTTGTTCTGGTTACAACAGTCGTAGGAACCATTCATACTATTGTAACGTGAGCATCACCATGAATATTACCAAAATGCTTGGCAACACACGTTAAATGTGTTGGTCGAATGTGGTGTAATTTAGTCTGAATGGCACCCAATGCGCCTTGGACGCATGTTGCAGGTTTGGTGCCAGAAATTGTGCATGCACCATTTTTGACAGGGCAAAGCACATTAGTGCGTTGCCACACTGTGTGCTGCAACATACACTATATTACAAAAAGTATTGGGACGCCTGCCTTTACACGCACATGAAGTTTAAAAGCATCCCAGTTTTAGTCCATAGGGTTCAATATCGAGTTGGCCCACCTTTTCTAGCTATAACAGCTTCTCGTCCAACATCAGTGCCTGACCTCACAAATGCGCTTCTGGAAGAATGGTCAAACATTCCCATAGACACTCTCCTAAACCTTGTGGACAGCCTTCCCAGAAGAGCTGAAGCTGTTATAGCTACCCTGTTTCCCCGAAAATAAGACCTAGCGTGATTGTCGGTGATGGCTGCAATATAAGCCCTACCCCCCAAATAAGCCCTAGTTAAAGTCCTTGTAGTTCTTATTTTCAGGGTAGGGCTTATTTTCGGGGAAACAGGGTAGGGCTTATTTGGGGGGTAGGGCTTTTATTGCAGCCATCACTGACAATCACGCTAGGTCTTATTTTCGGGGAAACAGGGTACAAAGGGTGGGATGTCATTAAAGTTAATGTGCGTGTAAAGGCAGACATCCCAATACTTTTGGTAATATAGTGTATGTCCATTGGCAAGGTGCGTTGAGATGCCATTCAGAATAAATTACACCACATGCGATAAACACATTTAAAGCATGTTGCCTCACTTTGCGGTAAAGCGTTCCTGTGAATGAGCACTAAGAGAAGACTTGCCTCCCTTGGAATGATTTCATTCACTTCCTGAATGTAAGTGAAATATCCCCAATGGGTCCAAAAATGTTTTTATTCAGTGATGATGGTCAGCAGTACAAATGGTAATTCACTCCATCAGATGCGGCTCGCTATAAAAATGCAGAATGTATAGATTGTTTAAAGTGGTATACCAGCCTCCCCCTCCAAAAATTTTAAGTCAGCAGCTACACATATTGCAGCTGCTGACTTTTAACATTAGGACACTTACCTGTCCTGGAATCCAGCAATGTCGGCACCCCAGCCGATGTTTCCATCAGCTGTTGGGTGCTGCCGCTGCCGCTGCCATTGCTGGTAAGCCATGTGGCTTCACGGCCGGGTCACTACTGTGCATGCATGAAGCGCATTGCACTCTGTTACTGGCCCAGCAGCAGGGGAAGTAGGAGGGAGGAGGAGGAGGCCAAACTTGTGACGTACCTTGCCATGGCGAGGTCTGACAGAAGTGGGGACAGGGTACCTGTCACAAACAGGTACCCGCTTCCCCCTGAAACGTGTCAAATGTGGCACCGGAGGGGAGGAAGAATCAGATAAGTGGAAGTTCCATTTTTTGGTGGAACTCTGCTGTGAGACTCCGGTATCCAGATATGCCAACATGTTTCAGGGGTTTAAAGGATTCCCCTTCATCAGGGTTTAGTATTGGTTAACAAAGTGTGTACTCGACTGACCTTGGTTTCAATTTGGCCACATGCTAATACATTTCTTTGTGCACCGCCATTTTGACTCCTGGATGTCATCAGTTGTAAGCTCCTTCTTTGCCTTTTTCATGGCCAGTCCACTGACGACATCAACACCAGATCGTTGTTGAAAAAAAATGTATAAATGCGCTTTTTCCTGAGATCTTGGGGAAATGCCCATTCATTCTTTTTCTATACTACACAGATCTCACAGTTTACCTTCAAGAGTTCGCTGCATCGTTCCCTGGATAGCACAGGTGCAAAGGAGGTTATTTTCAAAAATTTGAGAGTGCAAAATCTGGTGCAGCTGTGCATGGTAGCTTCTGACTTCAGCTTGTTTAATTAAGCTTTGACAATAAGGTCGGGTTCACACTGGTACGACAAATGCTCCGACATTGGGAGCTCATGTCGCATAATGAGTGAAAATCAATGTTTCCCTATGGGAGCCGTCTTAACTGGTCCGACACAAGTCGGTTCAATTTTGAAAAAGCTCCCTGCACTACTTTGGTCCGACTTTGGTCCTACATCAGCCCATTGAATATCACTGAAGTCGGATCAAAGTCGGATCACCTTCTTAAAGCCGGGTTCACACTGGTGCCACACGACAGCCGTCCTACTTTGGAGCCGACTTTGCCCCGCGACCTAAAGCTGACATACGTCCGACTTCCAATGAAGGGGGATCCGACTTGGATCCCCGCCAATACCAGGCACTGTGTTTGGTATGAATCTTGAGGGGGAACTCCACGCCAAATTTTAAATCAAAAAACGGCATGGGTTCCCCCTCCAAGAGCATACCAGGCCCTTGGATCTGGTATGGATCTTAAGGGGAACCCCCTATGCTGAAAAAACGGCGTGGGGGTCCACCCCCAAATCCATACCAGACCTTTATCCGAGCACGCAGCCTGGCCGGTTAGGAAAAGGGGTGGGGACGAGTGAGCGCCCCCCCTCCTAAACCATACTAGGCCGCATGCCCTCAACATGGGGGGGGTGGGAGCTTTGGGGCAGGGGGGCGCCCTGCTCCCCCCACCCAAAAGCACCTTGTACCCATGTTGATGAGGACAAGGGCATCTTCCCGACAACCCTGGCCATTGGTTGTCGGGGTCTGCGGGCGGGGGGCTTATCAGAATCCGGGAGCCCCCAGATCCCGGCCCCCCACCCTATGTGAATAAGTATGGGGTACATCGTACCCCTACCCATTCACCTAGGGAAAAAAAGTGTCAATAAAAATAACACACGACAGGTTTTTAAAGTAATTTATTAGGCAGCTCCGGGGGTCTTCTTCCGACTTCAGGGGTCTCTTCCTTCTTCTCCGCGCTCTCCGGCTTCTTCTCTGCCGGGCTCCTCCGCTATCTTCTGCTCTTTTGCCGGCTCTTTTGCTAGCGGTGGCCCGGTCTTCTCCGCCGTCTTCTTCCCTCTTCTCTTCTGATGTTGACACGACGCTCTCTCCCACTGTAATGCCGTATGCGCGGTCCCCAATGACTTATATAGGGATGGGACGTGGTCACTGGGTGATGTCACCCGGTGACCCCCCCTATTTACGTCACAGTCCCGGGGCATGATGGGACTGTGACGTAATAAGGGGCGGGGTCACCGGGTGACATCACCCAGTGACCACGTCCCATCCCTATATAAGTCATTGGGGACCGCGCATACGGCATTACAGTGGGAGAGAGCGTTGTGTCAACATCGGAAGAAGAGAAGAGGGAAGAAGGCGGCGGAAAAGACCGGGCCATCGCTAGCAAAAGAGCCGGCAAAAGAGCAGAAGATAGCGGAGGAGCCCGGCAGAAGATAAAGGAGGAGCCCGGCAGAAGATACCGGAGAGCACGGAGAAGGAAGAGACCATGAAGAAGAACGAAGAGACCCCCGAAGTCGGAAGAAGACCCCCGGAGCTGCCTAATAAATTATTTTAAAAACCTGTGTAGTGTGTTTTTTTATTGAAACTTTTTTCCCTAGGTGAATGGGTAGGGGTACGATGTTCCCCATACTCATTCATATAGGGTGGGGGGCGGGATCTGGGAGCCCCCTTATTAAAGGGGGCTCCCGGATTCTGATAAGCCCCCGTCCGCAGACCCCGACAACCAACGACCAGGGTTGTCGGGAAGAGGCCCTTGACCTCATCAACATAGGGACAAGGTGCTTTGGCGTGGGGGGGGGTCGCAGGGTGCCCCCCTGCCCCAAAGCACCCACCCCCCCATGTTGAGGGCATGCGGCCTGGTACGGTCCAGGAGGGGGGGGGGGGCGCTTGCTCGTCCCCACCCCCATTCCTGACCGGCCGGACTGCATGCTCGGATAAGGGCCTGGTATGAATTTGGGGGGGGGGCCCCCACGCCGTTTTTTCGGCGTACGGGTTCCCCTTAAAATCCATTCCAGACCCAAGGGCCTGGTATGCTCCTGGTATGCTCTTGGAGGGGGAACCTATTCCAGTTTTTTATTTAAAATTTGAACACAAGTCGCATGCCAAAGTCGGATCATGCGAGACGGCGATCCGACTTCAATGACAGTCAATGGGCTGAAGTAGGATCTAAGTCGGATAGTAGTAGTACAGAAAGTAGTACAGGGAGCATTTTCAAACTCGGACCGACTTGTGTCGGACCAGTTAGGACGGCCCCCATAGGGAAACATTGATTTTCACACGTCATGCGACATGAGCTCCCAATGTCGGAGCGTTTGTCGCACTAGTGTGAGCCCAGCCTCACTGACTCGACTTTGGCATGTAACTTGTGCTCTGATGATCTTAAAAGGGAACTCCTCGCCAATTTTTTTTTTTTTTAAAACGGGCATGGGTTCCCCCTCCAAAAGCATACCAGGCCCTTCGGTCTGGTATGGATTTTAAGGGGAACCCCCACGCTGAAAAAACTGCGTGGGGGTCTCCCCAAAATCCATACCAGACCCTTATCCGAGCACACAGCTTGGCAGGTCAGCAAAGGGGGTGGGGACGAGCGAGCCCCCCCGCAACCGTACCAGGCCACATGCCCTCAACATGGGGGGGTGGGTGCTTTGGGGCCCCGAAGCACCTTGTCCCCGTGTTAACGAAGACAAGGGCCTCTTCCCGACAACCCTGGCCATTGGTTGCCAGAATCTGAGGGCCCCCAGATCCCAGCCCCCCAACCTATGTGAATGAGTATGGAGTACATTGTACCCCTACCCATTCACCAAAAAAAAGTGTCAAAAATAAAACACATTACGCATGTTTTTAAAGTAATTTATTAGGCAGCTCCGGCATCTTTTCCGATCTGTTCTCCCCTCACGGGCTCTTCTGTGTCCTCCACTGTCGTCTTCTGCCTCTATTGGTTCTTCTCCCCTCTCCGGTTCTTCTCCCTCTGTCCGCTGTCTTCTGCTGGGTCTCCTCTGCTGTCTTCTTGCTCTTTCACTTGCTCTTTTGCCTGGTCTTCTCCGCTGTCTTCTCCCACTGTTCTTCTTCTTCCGATGTTGACTCGATGCTCTCTCCCACTCTAATGCCAGGTGCGCCGTGTGCCATTACTTATATTGGCATGGGGCGGGGTCACCGCCCATCATGCCCCGGGCGGTGATGTCATAAGGGGCGGGCCTCCGGATGACATCACCCGGTCGCATGGTCAGCGTGAAGGGGTTAACATTATCTGGTTCTTAAGGAGCGGGCCGGGAAGCCAGCCGCCACGTCCTTGGAGGACTCATCAGCTATCAGCGGGGTTCCCTACTGACATCTGAATGTAAGAAAAAACATTACCTGCAATAAAAAGCATGGGCCCCCCAACCCAATCCATATCGGCCCTTGCGGGTCTTGTATGGATTTTGACGGGAACCCCCACAGCTAATTTTTTTTTTTTTTTAAATGGCATGAGGTCCCCCCCAAACCAGACCCTTATCAGAGCATGCAGCCAATTCGCATATACAAGAACGGAGCCTAAAACTCAGAAGCAGATTGGTTTCTACACAGAGCTGCACCAGATTTTGCACTCTCCAATTCAATCCAACATGTAAAACCTGTATACCAAAAGGGATAAAAAAATGTTTTTGCTGTAACTGCTTATAAAGTATTAGTTGATGTTTGGTTTCAATTTGTGTGTATTTAAATCTACTAGTACATCTGACACTCCCCTCCCCCCAGACTGACAATGCTGCTGTCTAATGGTGCCCCCTGAGCTCCTTCATACAGAGTGGGGGCACTTTAATAAAGGAGGTGTGTTACTGGTCAGATCACCACGTAAAAACAGAGGGGGGGAAAAAGGCTAAAAAAAAAAAAACGAATGCAGACACCACATCTAATGATTGCATTACATTTTTGTTGTACGGTTTAAAGTGGTTGTAAACCCTTTTGTCTTACTTTAATCTATAGGTAAGCCTAGAATAAGGCTTACCTATAGGTAGCGGAAATATCTCCTAAACGTGCGCCGTTTAGGAGATATTTCACTTGTAGTGCGCCAATGTCATTATCGGCGCATGTGCTGTGAAGAAACGGACCACCGTGCCGTTTCTTCCCCCCAGCGTGTGCCATGATTGACGGCTCCCGCGGGAGTGACGTCACGCGGCTCCGGCCAGTCACCGTGGCCCCAGAAGGAAGAGGGGTGAAGATGGACACGGCCTGCACAGGGGACAGCACGGGCTTCGTTTGCAGGTAAGTGTCATATAATGCTTTTCATTTGCAGGCCTTGCAGGGAGCAAAAGAGGAAGTAAAAACCGGAGTTTACTTCCTCTTTAATACTGATTTAGGTAACAAAAATAAAGGTTATTTTCTTATTTATACATGGGGGTGGGGAAGAAATTTTCTGCAACAGACAAAAATCAGGTCTCCTGCCAGAATAAGCTTCACTGTGTGCCAGACAGTGTAAATCTGAGGACTGGATGGACACCAATACAAATCCTTAAGCTCCCATAGACGTATTTCATCCATGTATTTAGCTTTTTCTTTGGAGCCTTACATCTACCTCTAGAAAACATAAATGGAATGTTAAACGATGGCGGGGACCTCTGGCCTCGCCCGCACTAGCGATATTTGTCAGCTCCTGTCTTTTGTGATCTCGGCAAACAAGAACAAGACGAGATAAACGCGGCATGTTGGGAGGAAGCGCCAAATAATTATGAGCAAAGAAAAGCTGGCGCACCGTACATCTGACCACAAATCCTCCCGCAGAAGAATAAAAGGCTGATAAAAGCGGGAAGAAAGGCAGAGGAATCATTAGCGTTGGGATAGATGTACTGTCAAGCCGAAGACAAAGTCCCTTTGTTCGGCTCAGCGGCCTCCAAAGGGAAAGGAGTGTAGGAGGCCGGTATGGGAGCGCAGATAACCTAGCGACCACAGAAGAGAAATACGCTCCGGCTAATGACCACCATGTCCTCTTATTAGGCCGCCGCTTTACCGGATTCAAGGCTCACAGCTTCCCCTCGCACTGCCCTTATTTATCCGGCCAGAATGAGGTCTTTGACACAAGACAGAGGGAGGAGATGAAATGCAAAGACAACGGCGGGCACAGAGATGTCGGAATGGAGTATGGCGGCACGCAGCGGGCGATTTTTTTCATATACTTATATTGTTACATCGTTAGTCTGGTTGGAAAAAAAAAAAGACACAAGTCCATCTAGTTCAGCCAATAAAAGGGAAGAAAAAAATATACATACACACTATATTGTCAAAAGTATTGGGACGCCTGCCTTTTCCATGAACTTTAATGGTATGGGAAGGAGGCGGGATGAAGAGGGGGCCGAACTTGTCTTTACACGCACATGAACTTTAATGTCATCCCAGTCTTAGTCCATAGGGTTCAATATTGAGTTGGCCCACCCTTTGCAGCTATAACAGCTTCAACTCTTCTTGGAAGGCTGTCCACAAGGTTTAGGAGTGTGTAATAGGAATAGAGCATGACAGGTCCTCTTTACAAAGAGAGCTGAGATAACAAAAAAAAAAACGTCAGTGTTTACATATGGGAATGTTTTTTGAAAAATTATATTTATTCACAGTTTTGTAAAACATACATACAAAACATAACATTCTTGCAATCCCAACCCTCCCTCCCTCAACCTCCCCTCCCCTCTCCCCCTAACCCGTGCAGCGACCCTACCAGTTACAGGAACACATTTTTATATCATGGTGTCTGAGATAGTAATCTTGTATTCACATTGATTCAATATTTTACTGTAACATACACACAAGAGAAGAATCTTCTACCTAATCATGCCTATATTCAATTGTTGCCAAAATATCCCTTACTTCATAGTACCGTTAGTCATTATGCTAGAGTCTCATTAGCATCAATCCAACATTGCCACACCTTCTCAAATTTTGCAGGACAGCCCCTGTTTAGATATGTAGCTTTATATAAAGGGAGAACCTTATTAATCATATCTTTCCAAAAGGGTACCGTTGGCGGCTCGGGCTTCTTCCAATAGCTTACTATGGTTTTACGTGCATAAAACAAAGCAATAGAAATCAATGTTCTCTGAGCTCTCCGTGGTGCGATACCTTCCAGCAAGCCCAGCAGGCAAACCGACACTGTGAGAGGAACTGGTATCTTCAGCAGGGACTGGACAGTGCTAGTTACCCCCGTCCAGAACCCCCTGATCTCCTGACAGTGCCAAAAAATGTGGTCAAAGTCTGCTGGGCTGTGCGCACACCGCCAGCACTCACCTGTACCAGTGCCATATATGCCTGCTAGCTTCGCCGGAGTATAATAAATCCTATGTAACAGCTTGTACTGGATAAGTCTGTCTCTAGTTGATACCAAAACTCCGAATGTGTGATCCCACATATCATCCCAGTCATCTCTCCCAAAATCCGGAACTAACGCACTCCAGGTGTCTCTGCACTTATTAAGCATTTTTGGTGTGTCAACAAATAGCCCCTTGTATACTTCCGATAAGGGTTTCTTTAAATTTTCCTCACTCAATAATGATTCAATAGGAAGTGTACCTATGACCAGAGGATATGATCCAAATTGCGACCTAAAGGCGTGGCTAAGCTGCAAGTAGCGGAAAAAGTACCAGTTAGGCAATTTGTGCCTGTCTTTCAGCTGATTAAAAGTAAGAAGTTTGTTACCACCCATTATATGTTTCAATTGTTTTATACCAACTCTGGCCCAAATGATTGGATCGGGAATTGTGTTCAAATGTGGGAGTTTGGGATTAAACCACAGGGGAGTGTCTGGGGACCACACATCAGATGGGGACTTCATCAACGCCTTCACTTTGACCCATGCTCGAATTGTTACTCGCATTGAGTTGGTCGGAGATGACATAGCCGATGTTTCTCTATACAGCAGAAATGAGAGGCTCTCAAAAGACCCCAAATGAGCTGCTTCCAGCACATTTGCCGCGTCCCCGTCATCCCGCACTAACCATCTCCTGGCAACGACCATTTGTCCAGCTATGAAATATTTAAATAGGTCCGGAAGAGCAAGCCCTCCCTGCCCCCAGGGCTCCTGTAGTGTCCTAAGGCCTATTCTGGGGTGTTTTTCGGACCAGATAAAAGACCCAAATAAACTGTTTATCTTTTTGAAGAACTTTGCCGGGACCCATACTGGGGAGTTCCTAAGAAAATACAGAAACACCGGAAGCACCTTCATTTTAATGAGGTTGACTTTTCCTATAAGCGAGAGTGGTAAGTGCTTCCATGCTTCCAACTGTACCTTAGTTTTTGCCAATGCCGGCATAAGATTCATTGAGATGTAGTCACTCACTTTGGGCGTTATATTGATGCCTAGGTATTTGAACTGTGTTACCCAGGTTATGGGGACCCTTTGTGTGGCCACTGCCCTTGCCCCAGGATCAATGGCCATCCCACTGGATTTCTCCCAGTTCACACACAACCCTGAGAATCTCGAGAATTCCTCCAGTATTTTAAATACTCCCTCCAGAGACAGACCTGGGTCTTGTAGGAAGAGAAGCATGTCGTCCGCGTACAGAGCAGTACACTCGCGAATGCCCCCCACTCGTAATGCCTGTACTTCCTGGGATTTACGAAGCGCTCTAGCCAGCGGCTCTATTGCTAAAGCAAACAGGGACGGCGACAGGGGACAACCCTGCCGCGTTCCCCTGCCTACCCTGAATGGCTGCGAAACAGAGACTCCCAATTTAATTGCTGCCTTTGGTTTACTGTAAAGTAGTGAAATCCATGTCCTAAATGTTGCCCCAAACCCCATGTGGCGTAACACTGTTGACATATAGTGCCAATCCACAGAATCAAAGGCCTTAGCCATATCTAGGGACAAGACCACCCTAGTCCCTTTATTGACATGTTCAATCTGCAGGTTTGTAAAAAGCCTGCGTAGGTTTGTGTCTGTGGATTTCTGTGGAATAAAGCCTGTTTGATCTATGGATACTAAGCTAGTGATTACTTTAGATAGTCTAGTGGCCAAAATTTTGGTTAAGATCTTAAGGTCTTGATTCAACAATGCTATGGGTCTATATGAAGAGCACTCCAGCAGATCCTTCCCTGGTTTAGGTAATAAAATAACCTGAGCCTCCAACAGTGACTCCGGCAGGATCTCATTTTCAAGACAGAAAAGATATAAATTTTTGAGTCGTGAGACCAAGGTCTCTATATTTGCCCTGTACCATTCAATACATAGACCGTCAGGCCCTGGTGATTTGTGCGGTGGGAATGATTTGATGGCCGTTTCGATCTCTTTTTCAGTGATCGCAGCCTCCAGGTCAGCTCTATCAGAATCTGTGAGCATAGGAATTTCTAGAGAAGTTAACAATGTTTCCAACTCCTGTGAGCTATAAGTAGGTATGGGAGTATATAAAGTTCTATAGTAGTCTACAAATGTTTCTAAGATGTCGTTGGGATCTGTAAGGAGATTACCCTGGCTGTTCCTAATACACGGTATGTTTGTCTGAAGTCTCTGTTCCGCAGCCAAAATGGCCAATAATTTCCCATTCTTGTCCCCTTTTTCAAAAATGGATTCCGCCCTCTTTGTCCAGGAAGTATGTGTCAACTCTGTGAAGTGCAACGCCAACACCCGTCGCGCCTCCAAGAGCTCTAAGTATGTGACCTCTGAATGATCTTTGGCATGTGTTGCTTCACGTGCCCTCTCTGCCTCCTGTAACTCTTGCGTTTTTTTATTAAAGTTTTTCCTTGCTTGTTTGATGGCTGATATGTATTGCCCCCGCATGCACGCCTTAAAGGCATCCCATACAACGGGCAAAGACGCTGAACCAATGTTGTCCTCCCAGTAACCAGAGATATAAGGTGTCACCTGTGCTGCCACTGACTCTACCTCTATCCAGCCCGGGTTCAGTCTCCAAGCTCCGCCTCTAAGTCTGGAAGGCAAACTCATATGTACAGAGAGTGGTGTATGATCTGATAGGCCCCCGGCCAAATAGTTTGCACCCCTTATCAGCTGTAACATGAGTGAATTAGCAAATGCTAAGTCTATCCGGGAAGAAGACTTGTGTGTTTTAGATAAATATGAAAAACTCTTTGTAATTGGGTTCTTCCAGCGCCATGTCTCTGTCAGGGATGCCGTATCTGCCCATGTAGCCAACTCAATCGATGCCGCCCTAGATGCATTAGATGAATCCATTGCGGCACACAGAATTGCATTGAAATCCCCCGCTATCAGCAAGGGGAGATGCATAAAGGGGGCCAGCTTACCTAACAGATCATACAGTATCTGAACCTGAAAGGGAGGAGGGACATATACATTGACCAATACCATCCTGTGTGTAAAGAGATCAGCCACGATAATCAGATACCGACCTCCTGGGTCAGATATGACATTATGGATTGTGCATGGTAATGACTTGCTAATTAAAATAGCCACCCCTCTAGCATACGTAGAGTAGGTTGCATGGAGAGCACGCTGGATCCAGGGTCTGCGAAGCGACAGAATCCTGTTCCCATCTAGGTGCGTCTCCTGCAAAAACACTATTTGTGGTTTAAGTGGCTTCAGGTATTGAATGAAGCATACCATTTCTTAGGCACGATCAGGCTATGTCATCACCCTGTCTGTGCATAAGTTTGATACCATCTCCCAACACCCCACTTGGGTCACATATGGGAATGTTTGACCATTCTTCCAGAAGCGCATTTGTGAGGTCAGGCACTGATGTTGGAGGAGAAGGTCTGGCTCGCAGTCTCTGCTCTAATTCATCCCAGAGGTGTTCTATCGGGTTGAGGTCAGGACGCTGTGCAGACCAGTTAAGTTTTTTCACCCCAAACTCGCTCATTCATGTCTTTATGGACCTTGCTTTGTGCACTGGTGCGCAGTCATGTTGGAACAGGAAGGGGCCATCCCCAAACTGTTCCCACAAAGTTGGGTGAATGAAGTTGTCCAAAATGTCTTGGTATGCTGACGCCTTAAGAGTTCCCTTACATGGAACTAAGGGGCCAAGCCCAACCCCTGAAAAACAACCCCACACCATAATCCCCCCTCCACCAAATAATTTGGACCAGTGCACAAAGCAAGGTCCATAAAGACATGGATGAGTGAGTTTGGGGTGGAGGAACTTGATTGGCCTGCACAGAGTCCTGACCTCAACCCGACAGAACACCTTTGGGATGAATTAGAGCGAAGATAGCGAGCCAGGCCTTCTCATCCAACATCAGTACCTGACCTCACAAATGTGCTTCTGGAAGAATGGTCAAACATTCCCATAGATACAACCTAAACCTTGTGGACAGCCTTCCCAGAAGAGTTGAAGCTGTTATAGCTGCAAAGGGTGGGCAAACTCAATATTGAACCCTACGGACGAAGACTGGGATACCATTAAAGTTCATGTGCGTGTAAAGGCAGGTGTCCCAAAAGTTTTGGTAATATAGTGTATATGTAAAGCAATGCACTATACAAGATCATTGTAATAAAATGATTAATATCAACAACAATAATGACAACTCCTGGCTGTCCAATGGTGGGGGTCCTCTCAGGTCATTGCGGGTAGGGAGTGGGGGGGGGGGGGTCGGGGTGTTTGGGGCAGGAAGAATTTTCCCAAAGATGGGATTTAAACTTTACAATAATTCCAATAACCTTGTGTGATTATATAAAAAACTCTGTAAATGGCGTAAGAAGATTTTTTTTTTGTTTACGGTTTTCTGTCCATTTCAGTTTTAAGAGGTATTAAAATCAACATTTTTTTATATGCCTAAGTAATTTTATGTATGCCAACTTCATATCTACCTTAAAGTGTAACTAAAGGCAAAACTTAAACCTTTTTTGCCATTTGTGTCCCATTGGGGAGATTTCCTTTACTTCCTGTCCTGTAGCCAAAACAGGAAGTGAGAGGGAACCCCTCCAAAGCGAGGAAATCCTGGTGTGTCACTAATGTCCCCATTGGATAATTTCCCCTCTATTAATGTTCTGATGTCAACCCAAAAATTGGGATGTTATTTTTATCTGATTTAGGGAAGGAAATGACTTGAATACCACTTTAACCACTTAGCGACCGCCCCATGTACTTTTTCCTGCGGCGGGGCGGCCGCTCTGTGCCAGATCACGTACCTATTATATGATCTAACACTTCCGGGTCTAGGAGGCGCGCGCGCTGCCGACAACCCGCTCCTGCTGTGATTGGACGCCGCGAGAGCGAATCTGCAGGTCCGGCGGACACAAGCGGAATGACAGTCTGCCTGTGTAAACAAGGCAGATTGTCATTCTGTCAGCGGGAAAGGCTGTGATCCTGTGTTTCTGCTAAGCAGGAACACGGATCTCTGCCTTCCCCTAGTCAAAGCACCTCCCTCACAGTTAGTAAGCACAACCTAGGCATACATTTAACACTTTGATCACCTCTGTTAACCCCTTAGTACAGTGACAGTGCATATTTTTTTTTAGCACTGATCACTGTATTAGTGTCACCGGTTACCAAAAAGTGTCAGTTAATGTCAGATTTGTCCACTGCAATATTGCAGTCCCGCTTTAAGTCGCTGATCACCGCCTTTACTAGCAAAAAAAAATTTAAAAAAAATTCCCATAGTTTGTAGAGGCTATAACTTTTGCGCAAATCAGTGGTGGCTGGTGCTCAATATTTGGGGGGGGGGGGGGGGGGGGTCAGCGGTAAACAAACCTGCCCCCCTCACTTGCACAAACCCCCCCCCCCCCCCCGTGCGTGCGGAAGCCAGACAGTGGGCCGTGCTTGGAGGTGGTTCGTGCTCCTAGAAGCTGCCCCTGGTCACCTAATTCACACTAGCACCCCCCCACCTTCCCCCCCGGACGGGTCGGACAGGAAGGCGGACATCCAAGTCCTTATCTTAGGAGGTGGTGCTGGATCCAGGGTAGAGCTCCTGGAAGCTGCCCCTCCGACTGCTGCAGCTTGCCGAGGCCTTGCTTCACCTCCCAGACGAACAGGAAGTGGGACCTGATACACGATTGGCCGGGAGTCATAAGACTCCATGGCCAATCAGGTCTCAGAACCCACTTCTTGATAGGGCCCCCGAAGCCCACGCTTTTTCAAGCCAACTAGAACCTCAGGCTCTAATCATGTGCTTCAAACCCCATTGTAATCCATGCATCCGGCGCCCTGCATGAAGATTAGGGGCCGGGCACATGGATTAAGGGGGCGGCGCCCCTGATGGAGCGGCCGCCACTGGCGCAAACCAATCAATATACGCATATTGGGATTTTTTACCACAAATATGTAGCAGAATACATATTGGCCTAAATTTATAAAGACATTAGATTTTTTTTTTTTAATTTATCGGATATATTTTATAGCAGAAAGTAAAAAATATAGTTTTTTTCAAAATTGTTGGGTTTTTTTTGTTCATAGTGCAAAAAAATAAAAACCGCAGAGGTGATTAAATACCATCAAAAGAAAGCTCTATTTGTGGGGTACGGCGTCACACGACCGCGCAATTGTCAGTTAAAGTAACTCAAGTGGTTAAGCAGCAGTATGACTTACCAAAGAGGAGGAAAAGATCATTCTACAAATCGCAACTTCCTACCGAACATCTGTAGTCATGAAACTTTCTCTTATACCCCATCCAATGCCAGTATCATTTATATATTTATATACGTCATCCTGCATTCCGGGTTTATTGCTCCGTTAAAACAACGTCCTGCAGGAAATTGATCACTGACATTTATCAGTAACACAATATTAATGTTACATCTGGATTACACTTTTATTGCAGTGGCTCCGGCTTCATCCCGTCTCCTACTCACATCTTCAGGCGCAGCCTGTGTGCGGCGGACGCCGAGAGCCAATCATAATTCACACAAAGGCCCAGCGTTTGCTGACAACTCATTATTTGTGCAGCAATCATTTCCTGTGGAGATACTTGTTCAATTTGCTGCAACTGCTGTGAATTTCGGTCCACTACACAGACAGGACAAATACTTCAAACGCTGCTTTCCAAAGGAAAGGAATTAACCCTTTGCATCGCAAGGAACACAAATAACATGTTGGGTTTTTCTTTTTTTAATTTGATGGTCATCATCACAGAACAAAGTGATTATGGATCTTTGGTTTGTCTCACAGCAAGGAAAGGAAAACCAAAAAAAAACAAAAAACAAATCACTGTGGATTTTTACTACTTCAGTACTGGAATTTGATGGTGAATCAGAGGAATTTAAAACAGGACTCCGATTTTAGCAAAAGAACTATATAAAAAATGAGATGCCCAAAAGAAAAAAAAAAAATTGCTTTGGCTGTTAAACCCTATTCACACAAGTGATTTGAAGCACGTCTTCCCATGAGCTTCAATAATCAACATCAATATTCCCATTATATCCAATAAGTAACAGTACCTAATATAATTTTGTACTAGATACAGGCATACCCTACTTTAAGTACACTCACTTTACGTACACTCGCTAGTACAGACATCCCCGCGCCACACAGCCACAGTATGGCCTGAAAAGAGGCGGAGCTTCCGCCTGAAGTTGTCGCCAGTGAAGAGGCCGCAAGTGAAGAGGCAAAGTTCCCACCAGCCAGCCCAGAGTTGCTGCCTAAACCCAAGTGGATTACTGTACAGTATTATAAACTTCACTCCATGACCCCCCCAATACAGCCCATGGCCCTTTACTATAGGCCGATACCACCACTACAGCCCCTGACAACCCCACTACAGCCCATGGCCCTCCAATATAGGCCCGGATACCCCCCACTACAGCCTCAGACACCCCCGCTACAGCCACTGACACCCTGATAGAGCCCATGGCCCTCCAATATAGGCCCTGATACCCCCACTACAGCCTCAGACACCCCCGCTACAGCCTCTGACACCTCCGCTACAGCCTCTGACACCTCCGCTACAGCCTCTGACACTCCCGCTACAGCCTCTGACACTCCCGCTACAGCCTCTGACACTCCCGCTACAGCCTCTGACACTCCCGCTACAGCCTCTGACACTCCCGCTACAGCCTCTGACACTCCCGCTACAGCCTCTGACACTCCCGCTACAGCCTCTGACACTCCCGCTACAGCCTCTGACACTCCCGCTACAGCCTCTGACACTCCCGCTACAGCCTCTGACACTCCCGCTACAGCCTCTGACACTCCCGCTACAGTCTATGACACTCCCACTACAGCCCATGGCCCTCCACAGCCTCAGATACCCTCTCTACAGCCCCTGACACCCCCGCTACAGCCACTGACACTTCCGCTACAGCCTCTGACACTCCCACTACAGTCTCTGACACTCCCACTACAGTCTCTGACACTCCCACTACAGTCTCTGACACTCCCACTACAGTCTCTGACACTCCCACTACAGTCTCTGACACTCCCACTACAGCCCATGGCCCTCCACTATAGGCCCTGATAACCCCACTACAGCCCCTGACCCCCCTCCACAGCCCATGTCCCTCCAACATAAGCCCTGATACCCCCACTACAGCCACCGACACCCCCAATACAGCCTCTGACCCCCTCTACAGCCCCTGACACTCCCACTACAGCCCATGGCCCTCCACTAAAGGCCCTGATACCCCCACTACGGCCCCTGGCACCCCCACTACGGCCCCTGACACTCCCTCTACACCCCCTGACACTCCCACTACAGCCCATGGCGCTCCACTATAGGTCCTGATACCCCCACTACAGCCCCTGACACCCCCTCTACGGCCCCTGACACCCCCTCTACAGCCCCTGACACCCCCTCTACAGCCCCCACTACAGAGGAAAACAGAGTTTGAGGTGTTAACTTGGCCTCCGAATTCTCCAGATCTCAATTCAATCAAACATCAGTGGGATGTGCTGGAAAAACAAGTCTGATCAATGGAGGCCCCACCTCACAATTTGCAAGACTTAAAGCTGAACTCCAGGAATTCAGCTTCTCTGTAAAAACTGCAGGCATACCATGAGTCAATTCCAATGATATGCCTGCCACCTCTTAGACTTACAGTATCTCTACTATAATCTGGCAGGTTTATTGTGCTTCTGGAAGATAACTTCAGTGGCGCCCCACTGCTCCCTGTGGTCTCAGCTCCTTCAAAAGCACAAATCGCTGAAACTGCTATGCCTGCCCCTCCTACCCTTCTGCCCAATCACAGAAGTCTTTGTACTATGTGAACTCGTTCACAATATACAAAGGCTTCTGTAAATGGGCAGCAGAAGGGAGGGGTGGGTATAGCTGCTCTGTGCGCTTCTCTCCTCTCACAGTCAGAGTGAATCCCCTGGGAGTATAATAAACCTGTCACGTATGGGGCAGCACAGTGGCTAAAAGCTTAGCACCTCTGCCTAGCAGCACTAGGGTCAGTGGTTCAAATCCCAACCACGGCACTACCTGCCTGGACTCTACTGGTGTTTGCTGTGCTTCCTAATAAATGTCTATTATATACAATTAAGTGCTGGTATACCATATCAATCAATTGTACATACATCAACATGTGCATCAATTCATATAACATACACAAAGCCCACCAGTATATAGAAAAAACTAAACTAAATCCAATCAATAAATGCAAAGGTAAGTTTGTAGCAAGTGAAAGTAGTGCAGAAAAGCTCATCAAAAACGGTGCATAAAAAGTTCACCAAGTATCAAAACTAAAAGTGCTCCGTACTTGTGCAAAAGCACTGCAAGACCAAACATGCAGTCTCCCACCAGGGTGCGCACTCACTTACAGGTATGGACCCCCTGGGCTTATGCAGAGGTGGGTCAACAAGGCTTATATGAATGTGTGTCCACCTGATGCCATGGGGTTCCTCTCATCATAGAATCATAGAGGAGAAGCAATCAAAAAACAGACATAGCGTAAAACCGTTTATTAAAATTACGCTATACAATACATATTGTAGTGCCGTGTCCCGGCAGTATTATTATTATACAGGTTTTATATAGCGCCAACAGTTTGCGCAGCGCTTTACAAATGAGAAATAGTAGGAATGATCTGCCAGCTGTACAATCTGTATGCGCCGCTGTTCACGATCCTTGGAGCCAACATGCGTTTCACTTGATGGTAGTGATGATCAACGTGACCTGTAAGCCCGCCCCTACGCATTTCGTCATCAAGACGTCATCAGGAGGCTACACGTCTTGCAGTGATTTTACACAAGCACGGAGCAATTTTTGTTTTCCTACTTGATGAACTTTTTATGCACCATTTTTTATTAACTTTTATGCACTACATTTACTGGCTACAGTGCCTTGCAAAAGTATCCACCCCCCTTGACATTTTTCGTGTTTTGTTGCCTCACATTCTGGAATTAACATGTTTTGTTTGAGGATTTGCATCATTTAATTTACAGAACATGCCCACAACTTTGAAGAATTTTTTTTTTATTGTGAAGCAAACAACAAATAGGACAAAATAACAGAAAAAGTCAATGTGCATAACTATTCACCCCCTAAAGTCAATACTTTGTAGAGCCAACTTTTGCGGCTATCACAGCTCCAAGTCGCTTTGGATAAGTCTCTATGAGCTTGCCACATCTTACCACTGGGATTTTTTGCCATTCCTCCTTGCAAAACTGCTCCAGCTCCTTCAAGTTGGATGGTTTGTGCTTGTGAACAGCAATATTTATGTCTGACAACAGATTTTCAATTGAATTGAGGTCTGAGCTTTAACTAGGCCATTCCAACACATTTACATGAGAAGAAGAAAGGTAAAAATACTGCGCCAACCTCAAATGTGAGCAGCCAACACAACAATGAGACTAATTGTGAACAGATGTGTAAGGTAAATGTGTAGAGCTAATGATGTATATTAGTCGCAAAGGCCTACCAAAAATGTCAGTTTGTGGGCTGTGCGATCTAAAAATACAATGATATTTCTCTCATGAGAAAGAGTGCATATAATAAAAATATCTGAAAAAGTGGGTGTATAGCAGTATGTTTGGGGTCATTGTCCTGCTGGAAGGTGAACCTCTGTCCTAGCCTCAAATCATACACAGAGTGGTACAGGTTTTGCTCCAGAATATCCCTGTATTTAGCACCATCCATCGTTCCCTCAACTCTGATCGGTCCCCAGTCCCGACTGCTGAAAAACATCCCCACAGCATGATGCTGCCACCACCATGTTTCACTGTGGGGATGGTGTTCTTTGGGTGATGCCTCAATGGGTTATGGCTGGGTGTTCATAATGTTATGGCTGATTGGTGAATGTATCCAGAACAAAGATAATCATTTGTTTTTACTATCCGGAGCTATGTAAACCCCATATTTTTAAAATTGTGATTCTTTTGTAATAAAGGGGACGTATTTGTCTATTTCTGGTGTATTTATCTGAATTGCTTGTGCGGATATGCTTGACAACCTCATTGGGTAAACAGGGTATCGGACATGTCTATTTGAAGGTGGTTAAACAAAACAATATAAAATGGTAACCAAAAGATCATCGATCTCGGATATATTCAATGGTTCTCGTTCACACCTGAGCATTGTGTTGCTTGAAGCCCGTCACTCAAAGCTGGAAAAAAGTAAATGGGGCAGAGTGGCCCATTTTTGGCCCCTAAACTTCAATGGGAGTGCCTGATAACACAGACTTTTAGCACAAATTTGTCCTCTGCCACTCTTCCTCTTAGTAACTAGCTTTCCATTGGCTAAAACAAAATTACTAAAGTCTTAAAAATTCACGTACAAATGTGCAAAAAAAAAAAAAAAAAAGCTCACACAAGTGTTAACCTCCCTTTGCGCCGGCCGCACACAGATATGTGGCCTCTCGGCGCCTGGTGCTTGGTACAGAGGGGCCGTATATTTGCGTGAATTGCTGCCCAAACAGCTCTGCCAAGAGCATGTACGATGCGCGCTCCCGATACAGTTGCCTAATGGCCAGTACACACGATGAGATTATCGGACAAATGATTTTCTGGGGTATTTTTGCATGCTAATCTCCGATCGAATCTGATGAGTCTACTAAAGCCACAAAATTTCTCATACAACAGTATAAAAATTCGGAAGTGATGTCATGTGTTGTAATGCATCTGTATTGCATTTTCGAACGACAACAGTACTGATTAAAAGAAAATCGTAAGATCTGGCATCATGCGAAAAAAAATTCCGTGCATGTCCGATCAAATAATATCGAATGAACTGTTCTGATCGGCTCTAGAAAGCTCTGTACTAACGATCAGATTATCATACAATCGCTTCGAAAGCGGTATTTTTCGTACGATTTTCTGATGGTGTGTACCGGGCATAACCAAGCTTTTCGGATTACGCGACCGCCGTGATATTCAATCAAGGCGGTAATGTGCTCTTAAGCCCAGCCCCGCCTCCCGGCGTCATAAACCTTTAAAGGGCCAGGAGGTGAAAAGACATGAAAAGAGTCATTTCGTAGCTGTGTCCTGCAGTAATTTATTTTGGCCACTAGAAGCCGCCAGTCTTCAGATTGATTAAATGACATCCAGGGTCATTCAACTCACTTCCAGGCTGTCATGGACACACCCTAAAGGTCAATTTGTACATTTCTAGAATTCAGCTTGTAGAGGTGAGCAGTTTGGAGTTGCACCGGTGTGATTAGTGAATACCTTTGAGCGTGAAATGTAAAGAAGAAGCCCACTGATAACATTATTGGATTGGGACTTATTCACTATTATTGGGTATTTCATCACAGTGTTTTGTGCGATTTTTTTCACGTTTGTGTATGTATGAATGTTTGTTGTACGTTTATCGTATGCATTGATAGGTCATGCACTATATATTTTATGATATCAGTTGAAAATTAATTGTTGATTTATAATAGCATAGCCCTGCAATGGTTTTTGGTTATAGGTTTAAGGTAAAGATGGAGCGATCACTTTGTAGCGTCAGCACGCACCCAGTGAAAACGTTTGTTTGTTTTTTTTATCCTTTCATTTATCGCACAGGCTGGTCATCGGTTATTTATGCCCCAAAGGGCAGCATAATCACACTGATGGGGCTCAGAGTATTACCGCACTGGAGAATACTCAACCGTGATTATGAGATCACCATTCAGCACAGCAGTAAGGACCACTCTTCCCCAGCTGCCCTGCACAGGTAAAGCACAGGTTTTCTTTAAAGCAAACATTTATGGTCTATTGTGACTCCTTTACCTCTGACGTTTCCAGCTGACTTGCCCCATCCTCCTGTTCTTCCTTCTTCTGCATGCTTGGCAGCCATGATGCCAGGCTTTTCAACAAATATTCTTTACCTTCCTGCAATCAAAAGCAAAGATATTAAATTAATGAACTGAGTAAGATAAAGATATTGGAAAGTCAGTAGACACATACATGTTTTATGAGCAGAAACCATAAGGATGGGATAGCCCTAACCCCAGTGGAGCTATTTCATAAGGTACAGAATACTTTGATCTGAAACTTCTATATTCCTCTCTGATTGAAATCAACAGGGCATAATCCAGAATTTCTGCAACATGTTAGCCTGAAATATGTGTAAAGTTTTTTCTTAGTCTTGGATAGAGAAGAAAAAGGTCAGAAGTTTTCACTGACCATGTCACTGCTGGGAGGATTCACCCTCTATTATTTGTCTTGGTGACCATTATATCTCTGGTACAAAAAGTGACGAGAAATTCAACATTTTGGAATGGTCACAAGAACCGGAATCGAGGGGAAATCTTATAATATGGAAATCTGTTTTGATGACAACTAAGTCCCAGAGACTCAGCAAGTGAGAGGTTCTCTCGCTTTGAGATACCCTCATACTTGCTGAGTCTCTGGGACAAAAAAAATTACGTTCTCGAGATGGGACATGGAAAAAAAAAAAAAAAATAAAAAAAAAAAACTGTGGACTGGTGGCAGAATAAACAAACAGAGGTAGGGACATCACTAGAATCTATACAAGTAGGGCCATCACTAAAAAATATAGAAATAGGGCCATCATTGGGAGCTATAGAAGTAGGACCATTACTCAGAGCTATAAAGGTTGGGCCATCACCAGGAGCTATAGAGGTAGGGCCATCACCAGGAGCTATAGAGGTAGGGCCATCACCAGGAGCTATAGAGGTAGGGCTTTAACCAGGAGCTATAGAGGTAGGGCCATCTCTAGGCGCTATAGAGATAGGGCCATTACTAGGAGCTAAAAAAGTAGGGCCACCACTAGTCGCTATAGAGATAGAGCCATTTCTATGAGCTATAGAAATATGACCATCTCTAGCAGCTATAGAAGTAGAGCTGTTACTAGGAGCTATAGAAGTTATATCAGCAGGGCCATCCCTAAGAGGTACAGAGATAGGGCCATCACTAGAGGCTATAAAGGAACAGCCGTTACTAGGAGCTATAGACTGAGGTAAGGCCATCACTAGAAGCTATGGCGGTATCCTCTAATGCATGGACATGTGCTCACACACATTGCCCAGTCATGGTCCACCATTTCCATGACTGTGAAGCCGAAGGTGTAGCTGATGTGGGGCAAGTGCATATAGATAGTATGGGGCTAAATAATAATACCGGAGGAAATCAGCAGCAAAGAGATGCACAAAAAAGGTTGAAAAAAAGTGAAAGCATTTTATAGAAATAATGGCAATTGTAAAGGATACACAGAGCTTTAGCAAAACTAAATGTCACCCAGTTAGTGTTTAGGGAGAATTGGATTGGTCGTTATCGGGAATCAAGAGCAGTTCTTTCTTCAGACACTTTCACACAGGAGACTCAGGACAAACATTAAAAGGAAAAGGAGCACTAGAGACCTTAAACAACTTTTTTATGTCATCAGACTGCATAATGTATGAGAAGATTAATGACATTAGACATTTACACTTGCTAAAACCGCAGTTCTGTGCAATAAACAGGGAATAATAAATAAACCGGCGTCGTAAAGCAGCCTCCGCCTACGAGCGTAAATTCCCTGATATACAATCCTAATAAAACACATATATTTGACTTTCACACACTGTCAGTCTGATAACTGCATCGCTCTGCTCATTTGCCTCTCTCCTTAAGATGAAATGAGACCATTTGCTGATACTTTCCTCTTATGTTCCCCATTAAACAAGCGGCAGCGGGATACAGCGGTTCCACCACGACGGCTCCGATCATCCACCTAAGACCAGTGATGAATCACATACTACGCATTCCTAAATACAAACATTTCTCAGGCACTTGCTGATAACAGTCGCAGCATAAAAAAAGTTTCAAGATCAGCAAAGAGGATTAAAGACTTGTCATCCAAGAACCTGAATGTTCAGAGTTCTCCTTCCTGGGCTCACTTGCCCACTTAGATAGGCCAACTCACAAAGGCCTCATTCACATGTCAGCCATGGTATGGCAAGATAACCAGGTGTTCCGATCAATGGCGGCCGCTCAGCCCTTACAACTCAATGACAGGCTTGAAACAAAATTCCAGGGGTAGGGTTTGTATTTCATAGTTACATTGGTCCATACCTGTGGGAACCCTGTGGAAGCTGGAAATCACGCTAGTAGCCTCTGTTACACCAAAAGAGGCCAAAAGTGCAAAGATGTTGGCGGAACTCAGTCACTATTATTACCACAAATTAGCAGAAAAAGACTGTTCCCATGGGACTTTTGAAAGAAAAAAGTTAATACTGCTTTATATAAAATATACAAAGTTTTTTCCATATTCAAGTTAAAGCGGAGTTCCCCCCACCCCTCCAAAAACACATACTGTAGCTGCTGACTTTTAATATTAGGACACTTACCTGTCCTGGAATCCAGCAATGTCGGCACCCCAGCCAATGTTTCCATTGGCTGTTGGGTGCTGCTGCCGCCATTGCCGGTACGCGAACCCGGCACTGAAGCTTTGTGGCTTCACAGCTGGGTCCCTACTGTGCATGCGCAAAGCACACTGCGCTTTCTGAATGGCCCGGCGGTGGGGGGGTGGAACTTCTGATGGACTCCACTGCGGCGGCATCCGCTGGAAGTGGGGAAGGGTACCTATCAAAAACAGGTACCCGCCTCCCCTCCCCCGCAAAAGGTGCCAAATGTGGCACCGAAGAGGGTGAGGAATCAGATAAGCAGAAGTTCCACTTTTGGGTTTAGCTTGTACATGGAAAAAATGTTGTATAATTTATGTCAAGTGTATTAACTTTTTTGGCGTAACTTTCAAAAGTCCCATGGGCACAGTAGTCTCTGCTACTACAGTGATTGTGGCTATTTTCTGGGTCCCGCGCTGAGCAGGAGACCCCCTGTGATGACTAGGCAGCAGGGCAGCTGCTCGGCACAGGACCCAGAAAACAGCCGCAATCACTGTAGTAGCAAAGGCTACTATGCCCATGGGACTTTCGAAAGTCTTTTGAAAGGCACATTTGCCATTCACAGAACACTTTGCATTTTTCCCCAATGAATGCAAGATGATTTGTGATTGGATGAGGTGAAGATGTGGGTGGTGACATCACAATCTCCACCTAGCCCAATCAAACAACGTTTTGCATTCATTGAGAAAAACGCAAGGCAATCTGTAAATGGCGACTGTGCCAAGCAAGCAAGCCAGTGTGCTCACTAAGCAGCAGGGGACCCAGAAGACAGCGAAGATCACTGTAGTAGTGGAGACTACTATAGTGATTTCAATCTTCTATAGGGATCCCACAGGTATGACATATGTATGCTTACATTGGTCCAAGCTGATCCAATGTAATTACACAATAAAATCCATCCTGGAGATCAGCGTTAGGGAAGCCGAGAGGGTCCGCTGATGTAAGCATGTATACACACATCCAGATATCTGTGGCTAGTGACAGATGTTCAGTCCTGGATGTAATCTGTCTGAGCCCAGGGTCGAACTTCTGTCCCTTTACTGCAAGTAACCTCTGGATCTGGAGATACGGTTCGTTCCAGCCTGTCATTGACTTGAGCAGCCACTGCTGATTGGAACACCTGGGATCCTGGCCACTGGTTTCTACTAGCAGCACCACAGCTAATTAAGAATGTATGAATGAGGCCTTATGCCCCTTTCACACCAGCAGACCGATCAGGTCCACCTGTCTGTTTTTCAGGTGGACCCAATCAGACCACCCATTGTTCTCTATGGAGTGGCGGATGTTAGCGGACACTGATACCCGCCAGCATCTAATCCTGTTCACTAAAAATAGGCAGATGGGGATCCATTTCCCATCCATCAGGCAGATCGGATCGGATGACAGTCGGATAAAAATGGACAGGCAGTCTATTTCCATCAGACCACCCCACAGAGAAAAGTGGGCTGTGTCCGCTCTGCATAGCGGATTGGACAGGGACCTGTCCCCCGCCTGCTCAATGGGGTTTAGCAGCGAGATCTCCCGTTGAGCATGCAGATCCACTTGATGGAGTTCGCCCTGTGTGCAAAGGGCCTTAATTGGAGCCTAGTGTGCTAGAATAGGTTAGGTTTTTGTTAGAGAAGGAAAAATGTTTAGGCTTCGCTGGCAGCCAAGCCTGTGTTTTAATCTGGGTTGGGTGATTGATTCAGGGAGGGCTGGTATGACTCAGCAGGCAGCGTCTCCGATACCTCCCCCTACTTCTGGAACTTGCTGGAAACCTCCAGAAGAATGGGAGGGAGGTTAGGAGGAGCTGCCTGGAGTATTCCAGAGGGCCCTGACCAATCCCCAACAGATGGGATGGCAGGGGACAGGCTCCCTCAAATACTCTGGGTCAGCCCAGCTGGGGCAGGAAAGTTTGGGTGGAAGTTGGATATGGAGTGCTAGGAGGCTGTCGGTGGGCCCTTGAGGATATCCCCCTAGTCTGGGGGGGGGGGGGGGGAATTTGGGTGCAGGAGGGATTCTCTGATATCTCAAGGAGGAATCCTGTCTAGTGGCACGGGAGCAGGTGTAAGGACAGTGGAAGCCTGTGAGCATGTCTGGGAGATCTCCAAGCAGAAGACAGCCAGGTGAGTGTTACAGTCGGGGAGGACAGAGGACTGGGTGAGCAGTCTGAGATTGATGCAGAGTCAGTTCGGAAAGGACTGTGGAAGCTTAGCCAGGAGGGCTGGAGAAAAGGGCAGCTGCAGCCAAGTGAGCTGGCAGTGCCTGAAGAGGTGGTGTTGGGATCAGTAGCCACAGAAGGGCAGATGGGCACTAAGACTTTGCTACACAACCAAGGGGCCCGCGGTCTCTGCCTGTATAGGGCATTTGCTGAAATCTGACTGAGCCCTATTGTCAGATCACCTAATAGTGTGCCAGCTGGTCCTGGGAGTCATAGTGCTTCAAGCAAGTGTTGTGCTGGAGGAAGATGAGGAGTGTAAATAGACTGTTTTCAGAAAAAGTTGTCCCTAAAAAGTTCTGCTAAAGTCAAGTGGGCATCCCATGATACCCTTAACCCCATCCAAGTTCAATATCCCTAATAAAAACAAGAGCAAAGCAGCAAGGACTGTTTCTTGACTCAAGAGTGCTGTGGAAAGTTCTGTGTACCTAGCTGTGCAAGGTGGGGGATCCCTTATTCGCCAGTGGCTCCTGGGGGGGTAGCGCTACACTTGTATATAGTTTCTTCACACACATTCCTCGAAAAGACAAAGCAGCAGTCAGCTGGAGACTGGAACCTCTTCTATCAGCTAGCTCCCTGTCTACGTATTGAAAATGGAAGGAACGGCTACACAACTATATACCTGATAAATGTTGCTTCCACATTGCTTTAATACTCCCCACAGATATTTTCTACTAAATTGCCTTTGAAATAAATTTTTTGAGTGTTTTTACGTGGTCAGGTGACCACAAAGCTCCGGCTCTATCCACTGTCTCGGACATTGTTGCAGAGAGTGAACTCTCTGCTGGCCAACAACGCCATGGAGATATGGACGGTAGCAAGTGGCATTACTGTGCTAAGGGATTCAACAGGTCAGCAGACGCTCATGAACCCTCCGAAGCTTTACAGTCACCTGACGGTGTAGAAAAACTTAAAGAAATTTATTTAGATGGCAATTTAGTAGAAATGTCTACAGAGAGTATCAAAGCAATGGGGAAGCAACATTTACCAGGTATGATACCTTTTCTTTCCCTTTAACCATGTATCGCTAAGCCCCGGTTCACACAGGGGCGGCACGACTTGCAGGTCGCCTCACCGAGGCGACCTGCACACGACTGCCACGGCGACTTGCAAAACGACTTCTGTATAGAAGTCTATGCAAGTCGCCTCAAGTCGCCCCAAAAGAAGAACAGGAACCTGACAAGTCGCCCCTGTGTGAACCAATGTGTTCTGCCGAGAAAGTTCCGCTCGGCAGGTAAGGACCCCCTCTACTGCGCAGGCTCTGCACCTGCGCAGTAGGATCCGGCGGAAATAGCCGAAGATAAATAGGGGAAAATCTGCTGTACACGGCGCCTGTAAGAGGGTCGCTCGCCATGCTTCGGGCACGGCCTCGCTTCCCTCAGCTCTTTTAGATTCCCCCTCTAGGTCCACTTGGATGGTGGGGAAGGAACCTGGACCCAGGGCGCAGGCGCCGTGTACAGCTGATTGTAAATTTTGTCGTTCGGCTATCTCCGGCGGCTGCTAGTAGTTCGTACTGCGCAGGCGCTGCGCCTGCGCAGTACAGGGGGGAACTTATCCGCCGTGGGAACTTCCTCGGCAAGACACCGGCAGTAAGAGGATCGGCCTTAACGCCCACATGTCACACATATGAGTCCATGGATGGCCAGGGTTTCTGTGCTGAGAGCATGCTCCCAGCATGGCGACCGAGCTGTATAGGCATAGACCCCCAGTTGGATGTCAGGGCAGGTCGGGAAGGGGTTAAGGAATTTTTAATATATAAATGACTCAGCAAGTGGATATTTTATACTCCGCCACCTTTCTGTTTTATTATATACAGCACGCATATGCATTTCTTGCACCTAGGCATGGGAAATGAAAACCTAAATGTTTTGTTATCTTGCACTGTGTGTATGTATGCTGTGTATATTGTTGCACAAAAGATTTGACCTTAAAGCTCTGTTCACACTTATGCAGGTGCGACGGTGCATGCGCGTTGTCTTTAGGGCCACTCATTCATTTCAATGGGCTGCCCCGTGCACGAAAATCACGCAAAAGATGAGCAGGAACCTTTCTTTTTCCATTTAAAATGAATGGCACAGCCACCCACCTGCAAAAGTGATGCACCTTTTTGTGTGTTGCAAGAACGCACAAATATGAACCCAGTCCTAGGACTAGTACGCGCTGTTGCGCTGCCTTAGCGTACACGCATTAACTTGTGTTTTATGGGAAGCAAGCCATTCATGTGGATGGGCTGTCTATTGCACACAAAAAGGGTGCATATGCATACCTCCCAACTTTTTTAAATGGTATCGAGGGACACCTACTAGCAAAAGTATGTAGGCATAGGACACACCCCTTGCCACACCCTCTTAACCACTTCCTGCCCATAGGCCATCATATGAAGTCCTGGAATTTGAGTGGGGATATCTGAATGATGCCTGCAGCTGCAGGCATCATCCAGATATCATCTTTTTGAGCCGGCGATTCTGTGCACCTTATGAACAATCATAGCAGTAGTTCAGCCACTTGATCATTCTTACAGGCGGCGGGAGGGGTTGCCCACCCCCACCTCCCACCGCCCTCCGATGGTTCTCCCAGCTCGCCCCTGCGAACGGCGAGATGCAGAACGAATTGGTCGAAGCCGGAAGTTGAGTGGAGATTTCCGGTGATCAGATGGTCCCAAGTCATCTCTTTGACCCTCGGAGGCCCGGGCGCATGTTATAACGTCATGTCCGGGCCGGCGAAAGTAAACAATGCCGGGGACGCGGCCTGAAGGAGAGTTTTTTTTTTTAAGAGAAAGTGTAAAAAATAAAAAATTAAAAAATAGTAAAATTAAGAATAAAAAAAAAAATTAAAAATTGAAAGCAGCCCCGTTCCCAAGTGCTCGTGCACAGAAGCGAGCACATGCGTAAGTCGCACCCACATATGTAAACGGCGTTCAAATCACACGTGAGCTATCGCCGCGTGCATTAAAGCAAGAGCAACAATTCTAGCCCAAGACCTCCTCTGTAACTCTAAACAGGTAACCTATAAAAAAAAAATTTAAAGCGTCGCCTATAGAGATTTTTAAGTACCAAAGTTTGGCGCCATTCCACGAGCGTGCGCAATTTTAAAGCGTGACATGTTAGGTATCTATTTACTGGGCGGAACATCATCTTTCACGTTATTCAAAATAATTGGACTAAATTCAATGTTTTGTTTTTTTTATTCATTAAATTTTTTTTTTGAAAAATTGCTGCGCAAATACCGTGTGACATAAAACGTTGCAACGACCACCATTTTATTCCCTAGGGTCGCTGCTAAAAAAAACATATATAATGTTTGGGGGTTCTGAGTAATTCTCTAGAAAAAAAATTATGATTTTTACATGTAGGAGCGAAGTTCGAGAATTGGCCCGGATGGGAAGTGGTTAAAGGAGAATTATACAAAAAAAAAAAGAAAAAAAAAAGATGATTAGTTAAACCCACTAGTGGTTTTTTTTTGTTGTTTTTTTTACCACTTCTATTCCTTTATATTGGCTGTTGAAATTTACAAATGCAGCAATTTAGAAATTGGATGAAAGGTTTATCACTGGGAAACACTTTTCAAAGATAAAAGTGCATTTTATATCCAACGATATATAAATCATACCAAAATAAGGGACAAATGAGGAAAGAAGGACAGAGGGACTGTGCTCCAAATTAGGGACAAAGGGGAACTGTGTGTATACATTAGTGCGCTGCAGTGCAAGTGTATGGAAAAAGTGTGTTGGGCTGATATTCAAAATGAATTGCACTACACAATATCAATGCACAAAATTAACAGAGCAGAAGGGAAGTAAGGCAAAGGTACAGCTGTGTTCATAAGTTTACATACCCTAGCAGAATTTATCAATTCCTGGCCATTTTTTTTAGAGAATATGAAAGATAACACAAAAACATTTCTTTCACTCATGGTTAGTGTTTGGCTGAAGTCATTTATTATCAATCAACTGTGTTTAATCCTTTTAAATTATAATGACAACAGAAACTACCCAAATGACCCTGATCAAAAGTTTACATACCCTGGTGATTTTGGCCTGATAACATGCACACAAGTTGACAAAAAGGGGTTTGAATGGCTATTAAACCATCCTCACCTGTGATCTGTTTGCTTGTAATTAGTAGGTGTGTATAAAAGGTCAATGAGTTTCTGGACCCCTGACAGACCCTTGCATCTTTCATCCAGTGCTGCACTGACGTTTCTGGATTCTGAGTCATGGGAGAGAGCAAAAGGATTGTCAAAGGATCTGCGGGAAAAGGTAGTTGAACTGTATAAAACAGGAAAGGGATGTAAAAAGATAACCAATACTCTAATCAAGAAGTGGAAAATAAGGGGTTCTGTTGAAACCAAACCACGGTCAGGTAGACCAACTAAGATTTCAGCCACAACTGCCAGGAAAACTGTTTGGGATGCAAAGAAAAACCCACAAATAACTTCAGGTGAAATACAGGACTCTCTGAAAATATGTGGTGTGGCTGTTTTAAGATGCACAATAAGGAGGCACTTGAAGAAAGATGGGCTGCATGGTCGAGTCGCCAGAAGAAAGCCATTACTATGCAAATGCCACAAAGTACCCTGCTTACAATACGCCAAACAGCACAGAGAAAAGGCTCAAACCTTCTGGCACAAAGTCATTTGGAGTGATGAGACCAAAATTGAGCTTTTTGGCCATAACCATAAACACTACATTTGAAGAGGAGTCAACAAGGCCTATGATGAAAGGTACACCATTCCTACTGTGAAACACGGAGGTGGATCGCTGATGTTTTGGGGATGTGTGAGCTACAAAGGCACAGGAAATTTGGTCAAAATTGATGACAAGATGAATGCAGTATGTTATCAAAAAATACTGGAGGAACATTTGCATTCATCAGCCAGGACGCTGCGCATGGGACGTACTTGGAAATTCCAACATGACAATGATCCTAAACACAAGGCCAAGTCCACCTGTCATTGGCTACAGCAGAGTAAAGTGAAGGTTCTGGAATGGCCATCTCAGTCTCCTGACCTCAATATCATTGAGCCACTCTGGGGAGATCCCAAACGTGCAGTTCATGCAAGACAGCCCAAGAATTTACAGGAACTGGAGGCTTTTTGCCAAGAGGAATGGGCAGCTTTACCACCTGAGAAGATAAAGAGCCTCATCCACAAATACCACAAAAGACTTCAAGATGTCATTGATGTTAAAGGGGGCAATACACGGTATTAAGAACTGGGGTATGTAAACTTTTGATCAGGGTCATTTTGGTAGTTTCTGTTGTCATTATGATTTAAAAAGAGTAAACACAGTTGATTGAAATTAGTGATACACCGATACCAATATCGGTATCAGTGCCGATACCAGGCATTTGAGCGAGTATCGGTACTCACCCAAATGCTTCCGATACCGCAGCCGATACTTTATGCTGCTGAGGACTAAACAGACTGGTGAAATTGGGTGGGTGGATGGATCGCAGGCCTGTGCGTGGAGGTGGTGGTGTGCTGGTGGGGCAATGTGGCTCGCAGGTTTCATGGTTGGCTCTGCTGGGCCTGGAGGCGTGGGCGGGTGCTTCTGGCCAAGGGGCTCCTGGGGGCGGGCGGCGAGCTTACAATTCACGGACCATTTGGCTCTTCCTCGTTGGTTGCCCACACAGCACTGTCTCCATAGTGGAGCACTTCCTCCTACTCCTGGCGTTTCCCCTGGCCAGCGGTGAGGAGCCCTGAACACAGCTGTCAATTCCGGCCGGCCGTTGCCAGCTGCATCCATCAATCTGGCATCCATTGGGCTCCAGGGTTGGGGGCGTCCGTTCACTCTACCGGGCTCAGCGGAGACGGCTGTTGAGCCTGTGGGTCGGGTTGCCTCGCTGGCACGCTGCCGTCTCCCTGCATGAGCTTGTGATCTGTTTGCAACACACACACTTCTTTTCAGTGCGATTTGCACTTTTTTTTTGTATTGGCGCAAATTGCACTGCAAAGTATCGGTACTCAGTATCAGCGAGTACTTGACCGAAACTATTGGTACTCGTACTCGCTGATAAAAAATGGTATTGGTGCAACCCTATTGATTATAAACACTCTTCTATGAAAAATGGCCAAGAAATCATAAATTATTCCAGGGTATGTAAACTTATGAGCACAACTATATAAACGTGTATGTAGAAGGGGATGGGGGGCTTTCCTTTCAAGAGAACCTGTCACCTTGACCTGAATAGGCATAATGACAGGTCCCCTTTAAACAAGCCCCAGTGTACAAAGAGGCTGCGAGTGCCGTTACAGAACAAAAGAAGAAAGAGTACCGCAGTGGTATTGCAATGTGTTAGTTGATACATGATCTGGCAGTGCTAATAACTATGCACATCATTTCCCCACAATTTACAGGCTGATTCATGGCCACCGAGTAAGTCACTGCATTATAAGAGGCAATTACCAGTCCTTCTCATACAACTCAACTGCAATTTTATTGCATTGCCGCAGCGATTAACCGGCATTAACCATTTCTCTGTAAAACTCCCTAACAGGCAAAACACAGCCAAGGATGAACTACAAGACCCAGCAGGCGCTGTCATTCCCTGCCCAGCAATTTACAATCATTTTCAGAGTCTTGTTTCTGCTTAGATAATTGCACAAGCTTCTTGATACGGTCACACAAGATAGCCTGTAAATAAAGGGGGTCTCCAGGCTGTAATACTGCCATGGCAGCAAAGCCGGCCATAGGCTAGTAGAATTTTTGTATGCGTCTGATGCCAGGAATGTATGGAAAGGCACCAACATTCCTAAATTCAAAAATGGGACTTTTAACGATATGTGCAACATGCTAACGGTTAAAGTGTTTGCCAAGTTTATTTTTTCTTCACTGCCAGCCGCTCTATTAGAGGCTGACATACAACATTGTATAAATCCTTTCTAAAAACGACCAGTGTAAATAGCTATTTAGAGCGGTCTTCAGGCCGGTCACGTGACTCGCGGCCATTTTTCAGCTCCAATACACGGCTACTGCAGGAGGGACCGTGATCTCCCTCCGACGTCAGCCAGGGAGATCATGTGGCCGCTCAGCTCCTCCCGCAGTAGCCACGTCTCAGAGCTGAAAAGTAGCCGCGAGTCATGTGACCGGACTGAAGACAGCTCTAAAAAGCTATTTACACTGCTCGTTTTTAGAAAGGATTTACAGTGTTGTATGCCAACCTCTAATAGAGAGGCTGGCAGTGACAATTTTAGGTTTTTAATTTTCAATAATCTGTATTTTCTTTTTTGGGGTTAACAAAACACAAGAAGCTTTTACTGTACAAGTTCCACAAAAAAGCCTGGTTACAATATGCCCAACAGCACCTTGACATGTCTCATTGGCTTTTTTGTGGCATTGGCGCAGTAAAGGTTTTCTTCTGGCACCTCAACCATGCAGCTCTTTTTTGTTCAAGTATCGTTGAATTGTGCTCCTTAAAAACAACCACACCGTCTTTTTGGAGAGCAGCCTGTATTTCTCCTGAGGTTACCTGTGGGGTTTTCATTGTATCCTGAGCAATTCTTCCGACAGTTGTGGCTGCAATCTTTCTTGGCCTTGGTATCAAAAGAGCCCCTAATATTCCACTTCTTAACAAGCGATTAAACAGTACTGACTGGCATATTCAGTGCTTTGGATATCTGTTTATATCCCTTTCCATCTTTGTAAAGTTTCATTACCTTGTTACGCAGGTCTTTTGACCGTTCTTTTCTACCTCCTCATGGCTCAGTTTCTAGTCTGCTTAGTGCATCCATGTGAGAGCTAACAAACTCATTGACTATTTATACACAGACACGAATTGTGATTTAAAAAGCCACAAATGTGGGAAATTAAACTTTAATTGCCATTGTGTGCCACCTTCTGTGTCTGTACCAAGGGCAAACATTCCAAACATTCCAGGGTATGTAAACTTTTTATCAGGGCCATTTGGGTGGTTTCTGTTATCATTATAATTTAAAAAGGATCCAAAAAACGATGTGATAATAAATTTCTTCAAGTGAATGCTATCCTTAAAAGCGGCGTTCCACCCAAAAATAGAACTTACGCTTATCCGGTTCCTCCCCCCCCCCCCTCCGGTGTCACATTTGGCACCTTTCATGGGGGAGGGGGGAGCAGATACCCGTCTAATACAGGTACTTGCTCCCACATCATGATTTTATGTTGTTTACACCAAATTCTGACCCTACCATCTGAATGTCGCAACTACAAATCGAGACTCAGACCAGGCAACGTTTTTCAATCTTCTATTGTCCTATTTTGGTGAGCCTGTGCAAACTGTAGCCTCAGTTTCCTGTTCTTAGCTGACAGGAGTGGCCCCCGGTGTAGTCTTCTGCTGCTGTAGCCCATCTGTGTCAAAGTTCGATGTGTTGTGCGTTCAGAGATGGTATTCTGCACACCTTGGTTGTAACGAGTGGTTATTTGAGTTACTGTTGCCTTTCTATCATCTCAAACCAGTCTGCCCATTCTCCTCTGACATCAGCAAGGCATTTTCCTCCACTCAACTTCCGCTCACTGGATATTTTCTCTTTTTCAAAATCATTCTCTGTAAACCCGAGAGATGGTCGTGTGTGAAAATCCCAGTAGATCAGCAGTTTTTGAAATACTCAGACCAGCCCACCTGGCACCAAAAACCATGTCACGTTCAATGTCACTTAAATCCCCTTTCTTCCCCGTTCTGATGCTTCAGTTTGAACTTTAGCAAGTTGTCTTTACCATCTCTAGATGCCTAAATGCATTGAGTTGCTGCCATGTGATTGGCTGATTAGCAATTTGTGTTACCAAGCAATCATACAGGTGTACCTAATAAAGTGGCCGGTGAGTATGTGTCTCACTGTATACAGTTTTCTTAAAGAGGGAGTCCCACGAAAATTTATTTTTTTAAAAGTCAGCAGCTACAAATACTGCAGCTGCTGACTTTTAAAATAAGGACACTTACCTGTCCCAGGGTCCAGCGATGTCGGCACCCGAGACCGAAATGTCCCTCAGTCCTCCGGTGCTGCCGCCGCCATTCTCTGTAAGGGATCAGGAAGTGAAGCGTTGCGGCTTCACTTCCTGGTTCCCTACTGCACATGCGCGCGTCGCGCTGCGCTTCCTAACTGGTCCCCGCTGTCTCTGGGACCTGTGTGTGTCCCAGCAGACAGCACGGTGGGGACGGGAAGAGGCATAGACTCCATGGGAGTCTATGCCGGAAGTGGGTAAAAATACCTGTCTTAGACAGGTATCTGCACCCCCCTCCCCCCTGAAAGGTGCCAAATGTGACACCGGAGGGGGGGGGGGGTTCCGAAAAGTGGAGGTTCATTTTTTGTGTGAACCTCCGCTTTAAGCAAGTCATGTTTTTATGAACCTGGAGCTCCTGCCAGTCACGCCACTTCCTGTTGCAGGCTGACAACACAAAGTCACTACCTCGCAATTAGTAGCAGCATTGTCAGCATGCTGTGTGCAATTCTTTAGTCGGCCATTGGGCTGCCTATAAGTTCTATTAAATAGGAATCCCGACGGCTAACAGAAGGAGTTCACAGAGCAGGCTGACAACGTTGCTGCCAACTGCAAGACAGTGGCTTACATTGTCAGTCTGCAATGGAAAGTGCTGTTATTGGCAGGATCCCCAGCTAGGAAACTTTGCAACAGAGTCACAAAAAACATATACAGTGATGACAAACATACGTAAAAAAAAAAAAAAAAAAAAAAAAAAGAAGAACAACAAAGAAAAGAATCCCACTTTGCAGCTGCTGGCAGGGCACGGGCCTTTCTATTCAGGCTGTGGCTGCTTTAGAAAGAAAATAATCTGTAAGATACTGAATAGGTTTCATTTTGATGAACCTAGAATGTATTTAGCAAATACAGAAGAAAGAAAGAAAGAAGAAAAAAATTATATATAAAATGTATTTATTTAGGGGTAAAAAAAATTGTCATAACCCCCCCCCCCACCCAATGCTTTGCGCATATGCAAACGGCGCAGCGCGGTAAAACGAGGTCACACCACATGTGACATATTGCCACGAATGTCAGAGTGAGAACAAGAAAGCCAGTACAAGAGCTCCTGGTTAACAATAAATTGATGAGCTGCAAAGGCTTTTAAACCCTCAACCCTCACCTGTGGAGATTTTTGGGTGCCGTCGTTCTTTACAGGAGCATGCAATTTTAAGTCTTTGCACGTTTGGTTTCTATTTACTCAACACGACTTCATCTTTTATATATGACCAAAAAATGGGTATTACATTGTGGGTGTTTGCACTAAAATTCATGTTAAAATGGATGTAAACCCGATTCATGAAATCTTAGCTGGGCACATACAGTGGATATAAAAAGTCTACACATCCCTGTTAAAATGTCAGGTTTCTGTGAGAAATGAGACAAAGATAAATCATTTCAGAACTTTTTCACCTTTAATGTGACCTAAAAACTGTACAACTCAGATGAACAACAAACTGAAATCTTTTAGGTGGAGGGAAGTAAAAATAAAAAAAATAAAATATGGCTGCATAAGTGTACACACCCTTATGCCCCGCACACACGAGCGGATTTTCCTACAGAAAATGTTCAAAGGGAGCTCGTTGTCGGAAATTCCGACCGTGTGTAGGCTCTATTGGACATTTTCCAACGGAATTTCCATCACACAAAATTCGAGATCTGGATCTCAAATTTTCCGACAACAAAATGCGTTGTCATAAATACCGATCGTGTGTACACAATTTCGACGCACAAAGTTCCACGCATGCTCGGAATCAAGCAGAAGAGCCGCACTGGTTATTGAACTTCATTTTTCTCGGCTCGTCGTACGTTTTTTTTACGTCACCGTGTTCTTGACGTTGGGAATTTCCGACAAGATTTGTGTGACCGTGTGTATGCAAGACAAGTTAGAGCCAACATCTGTCGGAAAAAATCCATGGATTTTGCTGTCGGAATGTCCGACCGTGTGTACGGGGCATTAAACTAATACTTTGTTGAAGCACCTTTTGATTTTAATACAGCACTCATTTTTTTGGGGTAGGAGTCTATCAGCATGGCACATCTTGACTTGGCAATATTTGCCCACTCTTTGCAAAAACATTTCAAATCAGTCAGATTGTGAGGACATCTCCTACGCACAGCCTCTCTTCAGATCACCCCACAGATTCAGGTCTGGGCACTGACTGGGCCATTCCAAAACTTGGATCTTCTTCTGGTGAAGCCATTCCTTTGTTGATTTGGATGTATGTTTTGGGTCGTTGTCATGCTGAAAGATGAAGTTCCTCTTCATGTTCAGCTTTCTAGCAGAAGCCTGAAGGTTTTGTGCCAATATTGACTGGTATTTGGAACTGTTCATAATTCCCTCTACCTTGACTAAGGCCCCTGTTCCAGCTGAAGAAAAACAGCCCCAAAGCATGATGCTGCCACCACCATGCTTCACGGTGGGTACGGCGTTCATTGTTGTTTTTGCTCCAAACCTATCTTTTGGAGTTTTGCCAAAAAAGTTCAACCTTGGTTTCATCAGACCAGAACACATTTTCCCCACATACTTTTGGGAGACTTCAAATGCGTTTTTTGCAAAATTTAGCCGGGCTGGGATGTTTTTCTTTGTAAGAAAATGCTTCCGTCTTGCCACTCTACCCCATAGACATATGAAGAATACGGGAGAGTGTTGTTACATGTACCACACAGCCAGTACTTGCCAGATATTTCTGTGGCTCCTTTAATGTTGCTGTAGGCCTCTTGGCAGCCTCCCTGACCAGTTTTCTTCTGGTCTTTTTATCAATTTTGGAGGGACATCCAGTTCTTGGTAATGTCACTGTTGTGCCATATTTTCTCCACTTGATGATGACTGTCTTCACTGTGTTCCATGGTCCATCTAATGCCTTGTAAATTCTTTTGTACCCTTCTCCTGACTGATATCTTTTAACAATGAGATCCCTCTGATGCTTTGGAAGCTCTCTGCGGACCATGGCTTTTGCTGTAGGATGCAACTAAGAAAAAGTCAGGAAGGACCTACAGAACAGCTGAACTTTATTTGGGGTTAATTAAAGGCACTCTAAATGATGCCAGGTGTGTACTAACTCTTCTTTAACATCAGTTGGAAAGTGATTGCTTAATTCTGAACACAGCTACAACCCCAGTTATAAGAGGGTGTGCACACTTATGCAACCATAGTTACATAGTTACATAGTAGGTGAGGTTGAAAAAAGACACAAGTCCATCAAGTCCAACCTATGTGTGTGATTATGTGTCAGTATTGCATTGTATATCCCTGTATGTTGTGGTCATTCAGGTGATTATCTAATAGTTTCTTGAAGCTATCAATGCTCCCCGCTGAGACCACCGCCTGTGGAAGGGAATTCCACATCCTTGCCGCTCTTACAGTAAAGAACCCTCTAGGTAGTTTAAGGTTAAACCTCTTTTCTTCTAATTTTAATGAGTGGCCACGAGTCTTGTTAAACTCTCTTCTGCGAAAAAGTTTTATCCCTATTGTGGGGTCACCAGTCCGGTATTTGTACATTGAAATCATATCTCCTCATAAGCGTCTCCTCTCCAGAGAGAATAAGTTCAGTGCTCGCAACCTTTCCTCATAACCAAGATCCTCCAGACCCTTTATTAGCTTTGTTGCCCTTCTTTGTACTCACTCCATTTCCAGTACATCCTTCCTGAGGACTGGTGCCCAGCACTGGACAGCATACTCCAGGTGCGGCCGGACCAGAGTCTTGTAGAGTGGGAGAATTATCATTTTATCTCTGGAGTTGATCCCCCTTTTAATATATGGCAATATTCTGTTTGCTTTGTTAGCAGCAGCTTGGCATTGCATACCATTGCTGAGCCTATCATCTACTAGGACCCCCAGGTCCTTTTCCATCCTAGATTCCCACAGAGGTTCTCCCCCCAGTGTATAGATTGCATTCATATTTTTACCACCCAAATGCATTATTTTACATTTTTCTACATTGAACCTCATTTGCCATGTAGTCGCCCACCCCATTAATTTGTTCAGGTCTTTTTGCAAGGTTTCCACGTCCTGCAGAGAAGTTATTGCCCTGCTTAGCTTAGTATCGTCTGTAAATACAGAGATTGAACTGTTTATCCCATCCTCCAGGTCGTTTATGAACAAATTAAATAGGATTGGTCCCAGCACAGAACCCTGGGAAACCCCACTACCCACCTCTGACCATTCCGAGTACTCCCCATTTATCACCACCCTCTGAACTCGCCCTTGTAGCCAGTTTTCAATCCATGTACTCACCCTATGGTCCATGCCAACGGACCTTATTTTGTACAGTAAACGTTTATGGGGAACCACATTGATTTTATTTTTATTATTTTTACTTCCCCTTCCTAAAAGATTTCAGGTTATTTTTCAACTGAGTTGTACAGTTTATAGGTCACATTAAAGGTGGGAAAAGTTCTGAAATGATTTATCTTTGTCTCATTTATTTACATCACAGAAACCTGACATTTTAACAGGGGTGTGTAGACTTTTTATATCTACTGTATATCTGCAGTGTTTACTTATCTTTCTTCAAAGCACTGAGTCCCATGGCTTTCTCCTGCTCCGTTCTTCTGTTATTAGCCTGATAACTTCTGACAAGTTCTACGTCAACTGTGATAAAAGCAGGCGGAAGTTTGTGTTGTGGGAGGTTGCTATAAATAGATTAAATAGCTAAACTATTCATGAAACAGCTCTGCAAGTCTCTGCCTATGAGGAGTGGGGGGGGGTGCCTTTCCTCCAATCAGCTGTCTTGGCTGTATGCCAATAATCCACTCCTAGTGGTAACCAAGAAGAGAAAAACTTTAAACACGAAGAGCACTTTCTAAAGGATATATTCAGAAGAAGACAACAGATATACATGTAAAACTTATATAGGGAGATTTGTTTCATCTCTATGTATCATCTGAGGCTGTTCACTTCACTGGGTATAGGTGAGGGTTTACATCCACTTCAATTTTTCCCTGAAAATTGCCGTTTAATAAACAGTTGGGCAAATATCATGTGACATACAAAATTTGCAACCATCATCCTCTTATTCTACAGGGCCTCTGCTTTCAGAAAATTTTTAATGTTCTCGGGGTTTAAGCTATTTTATTGCCAAAAATGAAGATTTTTATATGTGTGTAAAAAAATGGAAAAACTTGCTTTAGAGCCAAACTGCTTAAACAAAAGGTTCAGTTAGCTTTAGATGCTTTATTTGTAATGTTAAAGTACAAATAAAGAATCTGGCATATAGATAGAATAGTTCCATTAAATATGCAACCTACTGGGTCAAGCAAAAAGTCACTTGGTCCTCTCTGCAGCACAATGCGCAATTATGTGAGAGGTTTGCAGTTTATTCCTTCTAGACATGTTTAAAAGTCCCGGAAGGGAACACCGCAGGGAGGCTGCTGCTACCTTCGTTAACTAGAGAATTCTCTTCTCTGTGCCCCTCTGATACTTGTTGGCCTTTGATCACCATCTTTTTACAGCTACATTATAGAAAAAAAAAAAAACTCATGTATTTCTAGAGTGCAATTTTAAAACTTAACTGCAGAAGACACGCTAGAGCAGCAATCCGTCCGTGGACCACTGATGGTCCACAAGAAAATGTTAATGGTCCCCAGGGGTTCTGCCCCAAATCAGCATTGTGGCAGATGTATTCCGCCCCAGTATGTTTCCAGTGTTGTTCTCAATGCACGCCGACAGTACTGACTGACTGCATTGATACCTGATGCCTTCTCTGCAGTTCCAGCTCCTGTGAACTCAGAGGGAGGCGCCGAAAGTAGTGCAGAGTGTGGGAGATGAAGAAGGAGGGGAGCTCCAATGGCAGTGCTGATCACAGACTGTGGGAGGGAGCACGAAGCTTGAGCACTTGGCTGGATAAGGGGAGATCCAATGAGGAGTCTGTGTAAAAAGGGGGGGGGGGCAGAGAGCCAGAGCATTATGTGTACCCAGCCTGAAAATTTCATGTTAGTGGTCCGCAGAATTCAAACTTGTGAGTTTAGTGGTCCGTGAGGTCCGAAGGTTCGGCGACCACTACTCTAGAGCAACCAGTGCCCCCTGTGAATGGCATTGCACAGCTCTGATCACGGGCACAAGGTACAGAGCTAATCACAACGGCTCTGTGCCTTGCAACTGCTTTGAGCCAATCCCAGCCATCAGACATGTAAACATTATAGTGTGTGCAAATTTTCAGCTCCACTTTCTCTGTTGTGAATAGGCTGCATATTTCTGAACACAGCAGAAAGGTGGTTTGGCAGGTCGAAGGTGAAAGTGGGCAGGGTGAGTTAAAGTGCCACAGACCACCAAGGATTGTGGAATGTTTTACCCCCTTCCCAAGTACCACGGCATCACTTTAAACAGTTCTGAACACCCAGAGGTGGGGAGTGGGAAGAAGCGTCAATCATGTGACCGCGGTCACAGTGGTCACATGATCAGTAGCTGGTCTGGCTACCGAGTTTTAGTACAGATGGAGGGATGTGTTTGAGAGCTCAATCTTTGTGCTGGGAGCGGGCAGTGAGGGCGCTCTCAGCACATGGACATTAGCCACCCAGTGATGCATATGTGTGCCGTGTGGGTGTAAAACTCACATTTGCTACCGCACATATGTATTAGGCAGTCACAAAGGGGTTAAAAAATAAAGAAACAGGGTGGATTTCATTTAAATCACTAGTAAAAAGGCTTGATTTATAATCAACTCGATTTAAATCATAATTTTAAAAAGAGCAACTGTCATCTCTGTCCCACAGCGGCTCCTCCTCTGACCCACTGTTGACTCACCGACAGTTCTATTCACTTTAATAGGACGGCTGGTGATGCGGCACAACAAGGTGAGGGACGTGGTGAGGGGATGCCCAGTAACAAGCGCTGCCATGATGGATCTGAAATGACAGGTGCTCTTTAAATGTACGGACTCATTCTTGCTGGTAGTTAGAATCTTTAATATTTACAAACAAAATGAAGGTTTCCTATTTAGAATAATAAGCTGTCAGGTTAGTAAAAACAGCGATATCAGAACTGATTCAATCATACAGTTTGTAGTGTACATAGATTTGCAAAACAATGGAATAAAGGAATATTCCTGAACTTTGTTTTATCTCATGGTCACTGTGAAATTGTGTGAATGCATCAATGCAGTGCATGTTATCTCAGCTTGCAGAGCTTGGATTCATTGAATGAGTTTACCAATAATTTATATATTGCAGAATATACAGCCTCATGCTACATAACTAAGCTCCATTTCATGCTGAATAAACTAAATTATTGATGTATCTTAAATAGAAAACTATCTTTAGTTAGATTTTTTTACTCCAAAAGCATTTTATTTAAAAAAATGTTTATAAAAATCAAAATAATCGATTTTAATTAAAAAAAAAAAAATCTGATTTGAATAAAAAAAAAATTCGATTTTTTTTTTTTTTTTTAAATCATTGATTTATATCCACCCTGTAAAGAAATAAAGGAAAAAATGGAAGCAAACCCAAATTGTGGGCCTTGTTTGGGTCAGTTTTTCCTTTATATAGCAAAAAAAGTTGATTTTTAGTGATTTTTAAATGCCACCAAAAGAAAGCTCTACCTGTCTTAAAAATATGGTACAAAGTTAATTTGGGTACAGGGTTGCATGAGTAATTGTCAGCCAAACTAACACAGAAGTGAAAATGGCCCAGACAGGCCAAGTGGTCAATAAACAGTCCACCTGCTTGGCTTTATGATTATGTCCGGCCATCATTCACATACTGTAGCATTTCTCCATCCAGGGAATGTGCCTACTGGCTACTGAACTGCTTTCACTACTGACAAAATGAAACCAGTATCAGAGGGGTGCACAAAAGCAGATCTTTGGGCCAACAAAGGCGACAGCGGGCACCTTGGGCTACGCGATCTTGTCAAAAGCCACACCCACCCATTTCCCAAGCTTTGAAACAGTTAATGGAGCGGCCAAGCAATCTCTGCGATACCTTATTAGTTATTAGCACTAATAGACTTGTTCCATTAGTCAGACAAGACGAATACTTTCAGGTGCAGTATTGCATTTTTGATGGCCTACGTAATTGTATTAGTAAGGGAAAACGTTTGAAAAGAATGCTGATAAGAAGAGAGCCGTGAAAACCAACATATATTACCAGCTGAACGGGACTGCTGCCGCACCGCTCTACAATGACGTAACACTGTCACCTAGTGGCCAGCAGTGGAACTTCTGAAGGAAAAAAGCAGCTGCAAATTACAAATTTTTTTTTTTTTGGGCCGTATTTTATTACAGCATAATAAATATTGTTTGTTTTGCCTTCAGCTGCCCATAATTCAAATGAAGCAATCTGTATGCAAAAATGGAGCTCTAAAAGTGAAAATAAAACGTGTTATGAAAAGAACATTCTGCTGGATCTGTGGATGTTTTTTTTTTTTTTTTAACTGAAACATAAATCACTTTGAGTGGTCATCTTATCGGTGATTGATGGAGGTGCCCAACCGAAATCTCACCATGTGTGCAATCCATCTGAATAGTCATTGGCCTCTACCTAAAAGAGACAACCAGTGAAAAAAACTTGAGCCTTTAATAAGGTGGCCACACATACAGTGGTGTAGTGGTTAGCACTTTCACCTAGCAGCAAAAAGGGTCGCTGGTTCGAATCCCCATCAGGACACCATCTGCCTGGGGTTTTTATGTTCTCCCTGTGCCTGTGTGGGTTTCCTCCGGGTACTCCGGTTTCCTCCCACACTCTAAAAAAGACATGCTGGTAGGCTAATCGGATCCTGTCTAAATTGGCCCTAGTATGTGAGTTAGAGACCTTAGGTTGCAAGTTCCTTGAGGGTAGGGACTGATGTGAATGTACAATACATATGTAAAGCGCTGTGTAAATTGATGGCGCTATATAAGTACCTGAAATAAAGAAAATAAATAAATACTGTATATTGATCGTTCAATGCAACTAAAGTGACTGAATTTAATTATAATCGTAAGCCACAGACTCCACCCATAAAGTGAGGTGGATGTTCCATCAGCCTCACACCAGGCAGACGGACGCTCCTTCAGAGCCCCCCCTTGTCCCTTTCAGTGGGGGTCATTTATAGTGTCCGACTGCTTACGGTTCCGTATATTGCACGGAGCTGGTTTGTATTCGGCCATGCCTGCATATGTCCTGCTGAGTTGAGTCTGATGCCCTACTGTTCTCCTGGAATACATCATTAATATGCATCTGATGCTTTTGTATATGATGATTACTTATCTCATGCACCCTTTTCTTCTCCCCTGAAGAAGGAATATACAAAACATTTCCGAAACGCGTTGGGTTTTGGCTTCAGCTGTGAACACCTTGAAGCCTGTTGGGCCATTACTCTATCTTGGCCAGCTCGGTGCTACAGCCTATCTCACGAATTGGGTGCTTGTTTTGTATTTATTTATATTATCCTGCTATGCTTCTATGTATTTTAATTGTAAGAATGCATCATTAATATGCACCTGATGCTTTTGTATATGATGATTACTTATCTCATGCTCCCTTTTCTTCTCCCCTGAAGAAGGAATAGACAAAACATTTCCGAAACGCGTTGGGTTTTGGCTTCAGCTCTGAACACCTTGAAGCCTGTTGGGCCATTACTCCATCTTGGCCGGCTCGGTGCTACAGCCTAAATCACGAATTGGGTACTTGTTTTGTATTTTTGTATTTATTTCTATTATCCTGCTATGCTTCTATGTATTTTATTGTCCCCCTTTTGGGAATTGTTTTTACTTTATGTGATGAATAAACTTTATGTTTTTTTACCTTTGTAATACTCTTTCACACTCCCCCAACCTGCCTATAAAGTCCACACTGGGGCATTTTCCTTTCTACATATAGTGAGTTTATGACCGATTTTGGATTTAACAGGTTGATTGGCATGGACAGAATTTTTTTTGGACCATTTCTGAATGAAAATCTCTTTGTTTATCTGACAACCGATCACAATACAGATCAATTAAATGAAAGCTTTCTAAGCCTCATTCACATGGCTGTAATTCAATATTAACCCAAGTGTGGGCCACGTCCACCTGCACAGACACTGCTCTCAATTTGACATCCGTACGGGTGGATGGTCCTAAACACACACTGGGGTTAATTTACTAAAGCTGAAGAGTGCAAAATCAGACTCACTTCTGCATAGAAACCAATCGGCTTCTAACCTCAGCTTGTTCAATTAAAGTTTGGCAATAAAACCTGGAAGCCGATTGGTTTCTATGCAGAAGCGAGTCTGATTTTGCACTCTCCAGCTCTAGTAAATAAACCCCAATGTCTGCGTTGGGGGCTCTGCACTCGCACACCCGCTAAAGCCCGCTGCCAGCTGACGTCACTCAGCAGGTCCAAGCTGAAAGATCCCAACTTTAACCACTTCAATGCCGGACACTTTCACCCCCCTCCTGTCCAGGCCAATTTTCAGATTTCAGCGCTGTCACACTTTGAAGGACAACTGCGCGGTCATGCTACACTGTACTCATATGACATTTTTATAAAAAAAAATTTCCACACAAATAGAGTTTTCTTTTGGTGGTATTTAATCACTGGGTTTTTTTTTTCCTAAACAAAATAAAAAAGGCCAAAGATAAAAACAAAAACCAGAAAGAAAAAAAATGTTTTCTTTGTTTCTATTACAATGTTGCAAATAAGTAATTTTACTTCTTCACTGATGTGCGCTGATGAGGCTGCTGTAATAATCAACTCTGAATTGATCTAATATAAAAAAATTTGCATATAGAAAGTGATAAAGCGAAGTAGTACAATGTTCCTTTAAATTGAACACATGTGAATTTAACCTCAAATATACTGTATCTGACACATAAGGGGCACTGATGAGGCTGCACTGATGGGTACTGATGAGGTTGCACTGATGAGGTTGCACCGATGGGCACTGATGAGGTTGCACCGATGGGCACTGATGAGGTTGCACCGATGGGCACTGATAGGCTGCAATGATAAGGCTGCATTGATGGGCACTGATGATCAGCACCCTGATTATTACTGTACAATACTGTACTGTAAATGTCTCCTGTAACTGGAAAGCTGGTTATCGGCTTTCCTTTCCTCAGTCACTGACAGCGCTGAGGAAAGGAAATGCCGATAACTGGAATTTGTTTACGATCAGCTGTAATTGGACACAGCCGATCACAGAGTAAAGAGCCGTGTCATCGCTTCTTTACCCTGATCGGTGATGTGGGACACAGCTCACCACCGATCGCTGCGCTGCGTGCCCCTGGGGACGCACATGTACAACGTGATGCGAATGACGTCATATGATGTCCAGTCAGAATGATAAAGCCATGGCCCGGCTGTCATTTTCCGACAGTGAGCTCCTGAGAGCCTGAGCCAGCCACCCCCACCCCCTCCACAGCCCAGCACTCCAGTAAGCAGAGCTGAGAGTGATGACTGTGTAACAGCTCTCCGCTCACTGAAGACCAAGAACTGAGCAGTCAGAGATGTTTGATTGCTCAGTTCTCAGTGTAGAGGGAAGGAACAGATGCAGCATCAGACGTATACTGCATCCACCTAGGTGAATATACATTTTTAGTTTTTTTATCAGACAATGTCATTCCAAAACTCAGGGGAGGGGACCTGATTTTTCAATGCTGCAGTTCATTAAAGGGGTTGTAAACCCTCGTGTTTTTTCACGTTAATACATCCTTTGCATTAGGGTGAAAAAACACCTGGCAATGACCGCCCCCCCAGCTCCCGACCCCGTTTTACTTACCAGAGCCCTGGAATTTAACACGCAGGAGACGCGCTCTTCCTCTGCCCGGTGTTCTTGGCTCTTGATTGGATAGATTGATAGCAGTGCAGCCATTGGCTCCCGCTGCTGTCAATCAAATCCAATGATGCAGGCACCCGGGGGCGGGGCCGACTCCGGAATTCGTGTCTATGGACTCAAATGCTGGACTCAGGAATGCACTTCCTATGCGAATGCGCTTCTCCTAGGGGGTTATCTGATGTGGGGAGGAGCCGCGAGAGCCGGCGGGGAACCACAGAAGAGGATGATCGGGGCCACTCGATGTGCAAAACAAGCTGCACAGTGGAGGCAAGTATGATATGTTTGTTATTTCAAAAAAATAAAAAACAATCCTTTACAATCACTTCAATACTTACAGATCTCTTTCCCCTCCCTAACCTTTGACTGGACATCGAAAAGACAGGTGAGCTCATCTCTGTCACTTTGTTCTCTCCTTCTGTCAGCATGCTCCTTCCACAGCAGCACGACTGATTTGCTCCTTCTGCTGCTTCTCCCTCAAGTCAAATTCAGAGACTACATTGATCTAAAAGTGCTGAACTGTGTTCCCTGTATGCATCTAAAAGGTGACCATAGATATGTATTGATTTATGATCAATCACAAACAAGCAATTTGACATATCAAATGATGCAACACACACGGTATCAACTGAAATGACTGAAATCTGCAGCTTTAATTAAAATTGTTCCTGGGGATCCAGTAATTAAAGATCCTTGTTCAGACACTTCCTGTTAGAGGGTGACAATGGTCTGTCGTTCTCTAATTGTACTCCTGTGTTGTCACAGAATCATCAGGACCGAGGTCCCAGATGTGGGACTGTTCCTGCAAGTCCAGGACACTTGGCATCTATGCCTTCATTGTAGCTCCTGATCTCCTGCGGCCTCTTTCAGCCATTTCCTGTCCACATGCACTATCCCAGAATCAGCTACACATCACTGCATTGAACTGGCTACCGGACAACATTGGACCATGCCAGCAAAACATAGTAGCCCCCACCAGGAATGCATGTGACAGGGTGACAATGCAGGAGCAAGTTTGGGAGACAGAGAGTTGTCAACCCATAACAGAAAGTACCTGAACAAAGACTTTCATGGCAGAATCACCAGGTATTATTTTAATGAAACCTGCAGATAAAGGAATACTATAAGCAACTTTTCGAATGACATTCATTGGTAATATTTGATGCAAACGCCTTCATTCATCCATGTCTCTATGTTTTGTTTAGAAATCCCTTTGAAAAACACCCCCCCTAGCATTTCTAGCTGTGGCCATATTGAGTAAGAGTAGATGATTCAAGCATTTACTTCCTGGAATCCATCTACCCATAGCTCAGGCATGCAGCAGGGGTGTGCTTAGCTGAGAAAGCCCCTTCTCCAGATGAAAAAATAATGCCCATGAAGACTCCTGGGATGTAGGACATCATTTTGGCCTAGGCCAAAAACCAGGAAGCAACTGAAGAAATATAAAAACAAGTTTAAAACAAGTATATGTAGCACACCCCCGAAAGAGCCAACTGGTGAACTTGGCCTTATTCCCCGTTAAGATACACAAAGCCAAGTGCACAGCATTGTCTCAATTTTTTCACTGGCTCAAAGAAACAATTTAGTGGTGTCTTTTCCTTAGGTTTTGTTGGAACATAGAACTTGGATGGGGCCAGGGGGCATGGGGATACCCCAGAATTGAGCACTATGAGGACTCTTCTGTAGCTAGACGAGCTACACAAAAATGTCCCACAGAATTTATTGCTGTCAGGAGACTAGGACCAGAATAGAGCTGCACACAGTCTAACTTCCAGTGCCGGGGTCACTCACACGGCCACAGGATCATTGGTTGCCTCCTTCTGATATCCTCCAGGCCCTCTCCAGTGAAGGAGACACAAACTCAAACCACCATAGGACAGCTGGACACTTCTCCTCCAACTTTCTCCTGGTCCTCTCTCCAGTGAGCTTCTCCAGTCCCAAACTCCAAAACTGAGCTTTTGCGAATAGGGCCCCTCAGCTGGGATATCTTCTAGGTGGCACCTTCAGAAATCCTGACCCGGGGAAAAGACCCTGCACAGGGGTCTCCTCTAGCAGGACTGGACACAGGAACTCTGCTCCTTCTGCCTCAGGGCCCAGTCTATTTATGGGTTCTTCCACCACCTTCTGGATACACCACCCCGGGATTGGCTAGAGAGCCATAATTATTCAGGCTGCGTACGCTGTTCTTCCTCCCACTATGATTCAAGAATATTCTAGAAAACAGGGAGAAGTATTTAGAGCAGCAGCCCCAGTCCTCTTCTTCTGGGTTCCCCTGGTCAGTGGTCCTGGGTCCTCCTCTTCGGAAAGTGCCCCCCATAGGAAGATGCTTCCTATAGGGGCACTCCTGCAGGCTCCCTCCCAAGCTGCATTGTCTGCGTCTATTGACACAGACAGGGCAGGTCAGCCCCGCCCCCAACTCCCTTGTCACAAAATTTGATTGACAGCAGCGGGAGCCATCAATCTGTGCAGTGAGGCAGGACAGAGCCAGGAGAGCCACTGCTCTTGTGCACATCACTGGATCGGGATCTGGCTCAGGTAAGTATAAGGGAGGTGAGAGGGTACACATGCATCACAGAAGGTTTTTTACCTTAATGCATTAAAGTGGCTGTAAAGCCTTAAGGGTAGAATGCATAAAAAAGGTGAAAAACCTGTATTGCAGCTCCCGCCTAGACCCCCCTTTTCCTTACCGGAGCCCGATCCGATCCAGCGATGTGCACGAGAGCAGCGGCTCCCACCGCTGTCTCTCCTCATCGGACAGATAGCAGCGGGAGGCTCCCGCTGCTGTCAATCAAAACCAGTGACACTGTTGCAGAGGGCGGGGCAGCGGGACTCGGGAGCGAGCACGCATGGGTGCCCCCAGGGAAAGCAGCTTTCCCTGGGGGCACCCGATGAAGAGGAGGGGCCTGGAGCTGTCGGGGGACACCAGAAGAAGAGGATCAAGGCTGCTCTGTGCAAAATGATTACGCAGAGCAGTTAAGCATAACATGTTTGTTATTTTTATTTAAAAACAAAAAGCAAAGCTTTATAACTACTTTAAAGTGTTACTAAACCCTCGTGGTTTTTTTTTTTTTACATTAAAATAACAAACATGTCATACTTACCAATGATTTTGCACAGAGCAGCCCGGATCCTCCTCTTCTTGTGTCCTTTGCTGGCGCTCCTGGCTCCACCCTCCTGCCAGATGCCCCCACAGCAAACAGCTTGCTGTGGGAGCACACAAGCAGGCGTGCTCCTGAGACGTGGCTCTGTGTGTCCATTCACACACGGAGCCACGACTCCCCCCCCACTTCGTCTTCTGATTGGCTCACTGGCTGTGATTGACAGCAGCAGGTACCCATGGCTCCTCGCTGCTGCCAAAAGCCAATCAGGAGTGCAAGACCCCGGAGAGCCAAGGCTCTCGTGGACATCGCTGGATCAAGAGGGGGTTCAGGTAACTATTAAGGGGGCTGGGGGGGGGGGGAACTACACACATAGAATGCATAAAGGTAAAAAACCTTGTGCCTTTACAATCACTTTAAGGTAAAAAAAAAAAAAAACACAAGGCTTTACAACCACTTTAACTACTTAACGGAAACCACCGTCATTATACGTTGGTGCTTTGACGTAGAATACCGGGGTTATGGCAGCAGATAGCTACCATAACCCAGGTATTTTCTTCAAAAGGTGAGCGGTCCTCTTTCAGATAAAAGTGGCAACACGGCGGATTCACAGCGAGATCACTTTTATAGGCGGCGGGAGAGGCCCCCCGCGCTCCGGTCGTCTCCGGTAAGCTTACCGGAGACAATTCGATCCTATCCCCTCAGTAGCATGGAGCTGAGTGAGGGATATATGGCCCCCGCTCGGCTCCATAACATTGGATGACGGAAGCGACGTCAAATGTCACTTCCACCCAATTTAAAGGGGAATTTTTTTTGTTTTTATTGCATTTAAGTCTAAAATGTGAGATCTGAGTTCTTTTTGACCTCAGATCTCACATTAAAGAGGTCCTGTCATGCTATTTTTCTATTACAAGGGAAGTTTTTAAAAAGGACAGTGTAAAAAAAAAAAAAAAAAAATTTGAAAAAAAAAAAAAAAGAGTAAATTAAAATGTAAAGCGCCTCAACCCGCCACGCTTGCACGCAGAATCAAAAGCATACAAAAGACACACCCGGATACGAAAACAGCGTTCAAACCACAGGTGAGATATCGCCACGATCCTTAGAGCGAGAGCAATAATTCTATCTTTTGTAACTCAAAACTGGTAACCTGTAGAAATTTTTAAACTTCGCCTATGGAGATTAAGGGTAAAAGTTTGTCGCCATTCCACGAGCGGGCGCAATTTTGAAGCGTGACATGTTGGGTATAAATTTACTTGGCGTAACATTATCTTTCACAATATAAAAAAAAAAAATGGGCTAACTTTACTGTTGTCTTATTTTTTGATTCAAAAAAGTGTATTTTTTCCCAAAAAATTGTGCTTGAAAGACCGCTGCGCAAATACGGTGTGACAAAGTATTGCAACGACTGCCATTTTATTCTCTAGGGTGTCTGAAAAAAGAAATATATAATGATTGGTGTTCTAAGTAATTTTCTAGCAAAAAAAAAAAAGATTTTAACTTGCAAACAACAAGTTTGAAAAATAGGCCTGGTCCTCAAGTGGTTAATACGTTAAATCTAATGACAATCATATACTTTAATTTCAGTTACTAATAGTCATTTTCTGGATCCTTTTTTATTAATATTCCCCTCTATGTAAAACTGTAGTGTGCACGCTCTGAGCTATGACAGGTCCTCACACTGTTTATGAACTGAGGCTTCCAGTGTGGGCCTGATCATATTTAAATAAGACATCCTCGTCCTCATCCAGGTAATAAAGAGTGGCAAGGAGTTATTGGAAGCAGTTGGCCCCTGTCAATACCAGCAATAGTGATATATGGGCAGCAATTTCCGCCTCTCCTCCTGGTCAGGAGATCGGTAATAATTTCCAGAGTTATTACATGTGCAGTCGCCTGATGAGATATTTATTACCGGCAGGTGGAGTTAAGTAGATGGGCCTTGGCATGGGATCTCGGGGAGATAAATGACAGACGCACTCATAGCAGGGGCATTATTCACACGATATTTACAGTTGTTCTCTAGCTGGAGAGGGCAGCTGTCAATCACCGGGAGGAGGGGTGCTGCAGCTAGGCTTTCCTTTTACCGCTGAGATTTATGAGCGCGTAGACTTGTATTCCGAGCGGCCGAGTCAATCACTGCGATAACATTTTTTCCTGTGTTTACCCAGGTACCAGACAGGGCTATGAATAAAACATCCCTAATGTGCAAGGTCAAAAGACTCCCAAAACTGATATTCTAGTTATAGGCGGGGTCACCCCACAGCTTCGCCATCTTTTAGGATAGAAATAAAGCAGGATACACTGCCAACTCTGGATCAGTCATCCTTATTGCCGCATCACCATTGAGAAGGTCGCTGAGCCATGGCTGGCATAGAGGCAGTGATATATCAGGACACGTGATATAAGGACAAGGGGAGTTTATTTCACGTATATGTAATACCAGTTCAATTCCACTCACTATCTCGTTTCTTAAAGCTCAACTCCGAGCCAATATAAAAGACATAGATTAGAGCATATCTGTATTTAGTAACACATCACTGAATTAATATTTACTGTATAAATACAGTTTAAAGTGAAAGTAAACCTCAGTCCTGTACTTGTACCTATCGGTAAGTCTATAATTCCAACAGCAAACACGTTTTTTTCTGGCATCAGGTTATATTCTTTTGTTTCTTAACCCCCCTTTTTTTTTATATACCCCGTTTCCCCGAAAATAAGACCTAGCGTGATTGTCGGTGATGGCTGCAATATAAGCCCTACCCCCCAAATAAGCCCTACCTTGTTTCCCCGAAAATAAGCCCTACCCTGAAAATAAGACCTACTAGGGCTTATTTGGGGGGTAGGGCTTATATTGCAGCCATCACCGACAATCACGCTAGGTCTTATTTTCTGGGAAACAGGGTATATTGGGGTGGGCTATTTTTGGGTTAATTTGCCTTTCCGTCCTTAATGATGCTCCTCACATGCCCCTGTCTTTATGTGTTCCACTTGTAACAGATGCGTTTTTTTAAAGCTGTATATTGATCTCCATGTATGATAAGCCCCTAAGGAAAGGACAAGTTCCTGAAACGCGTCGGGCTCAATCTTTCAACGCAGGAGACTGTATCTGTTTGTACTTTTATGCCATGCCACATGTTTTATTCTTAATTAGTCAGCTGTATCCATTATATGCACCGAACTTTTATAATGTGTTAACAATTAAGATACGTTTATATTTACTTCGGTTTTTCAATTATACTCAGTTGCCTTTAAAATCCCAACCCTCTTGTGGGGGACCCCTGTTTTACATATAATAAGGCTTACCGATAGGTACTGTAAATATCTCCTAAACGTACACAATTTAGGAGATATTTACTATATATGCAGCCGATGAGCTCATCGGAACATGCGCTCTGTAGCAAAGGCCACCCAGGCCGTTCCTTTTGGAACTCTGTGCCATAAATGAAGGCTCCCCCACGCATGCATGGTAGAGCTGCACAATTATTTGTTAAAAAAAAAAATTCGCAATCTCGATTCAACCCCCCTGACGATCTCTGTTGCAGAGTTTGCCAATTCTTTCATATAAGTGGAGAGACTTATCTGCTCACTCAGCTGTCAAAAGAAAACATCCTGGCAGTCTGCTAAGTTTTTATTATGAAACATTGTAACTAAAGCTTCCTTCTTAGGTCAAAGGGATACACTTCTGTTAGTAAAGAAAAAAATCCGGGCAGTCTGCCAAGTTTTCAACAAGATGTAAATGCAGGAAATGTAACCACTTAAAGGCTAAATCTTTTTCTGACACTTCTTTCTTAAGTTAAAATCAATATTTTTTGCTAGAAAATTACTTGGAACCCCCAAACACTCCACGTACGGGGTGGAAACAGGTCAACACCTATAATGTGTGCCTATATATCTTCCCTCGAAAGTACCATATACAGGCACACATTATAGGTGTTGACCTATTTCCACCCCGTATGTGGACCTATGCAGTCACAGCTTTCAGGGGAAGATATTTAGGCACATATTACAGGTGCTGCCCCCGTATGGATTTATGCGGTTATAGCTATGAAGTAGATAACCTTCATGCAACTGTAACGCTCCTGAAGGGCTATACTCATTATTCATTGTGAATGTGACTACTGACTGCGATACAGCGATAATATTTTTGTCTGACGATAAGGGTACCATGCAAGCTTTCATTTTGCTCCTAGAGGTTGAACTCCCTTTTGGTATATATTTCAAATGTAAAAATTCTGGCCTGGGTTATTCTGGTGATATGACGCCCATCCAGGGAGAGTCCTGTGTAGACAGTGGCTTATGCCCGGATCAGTGAAAACTGTTCTATAGCCCCCAAAGTGTGTCCCGAGGAAGCGATCCAGAGAAACGTGTTGACGCACAGGGGCTCACACGTTTCCGATGCCATAGTGTTGAAACATTTCTTTCTTTGGGTATATGTTATGTCCGTCTCTTCTGGCCATTGCATGGTCGTCAATGGACGATACCTTTTTATTATCATACAGGATTTATATAGCGCCGACAGTTTACGCAGCGCTTTACAACATTAGGGCAGACAGTACAATTACAATACAATTCAATACAGGATGGAATCAGGGCGCCCTGCTCGTTAGAGCTTACAATTGTCATACAGTTTTTTCTTATGCATCTACGTTTAATAAAATCCAATTTTTTAAGATAATACAGTGGGGCAAAAAAGTATTTAGTCGGCCACCAATTGTGCAAGTTCTCCCACTTAAAAAGATGAGAGAGGCCTGTAATTGTCATCAGAGGTATACCTCAACTATGAGAGACAAAATGTGGAAACAAATCCAGACAATCACATTGTCTGATTTTTGAAAGAATTTATTTGCAAATTATGGTGGAAAATAAGTATTTTGTCAATATCAAAAGTTCATCTCAATACTTTGTTATATATCCTTTGTTGGCAATGACAGAGGTCAAACGTTTTCTGTAAGTCTTCACAAGGTTGTCACACACTGTTGCTGGTATGTTGGCCCATTCCTCCATGCAGATCTCCTCTAGAGCAGTGATGTTTTGGGACTGTTGCTAAGCAACACGGACTTTCAACTCCCTCCAAAGGTTTTCTATGGTGTTGAGATCTGGAGACTGGCTAGGCCACTCCAGGACCTTGAAATGCTTCTTACGAAGCCACTCCTTCGTTGCCCGGGCGGTGTGTTTGGGATCATTGTCATGCTAAAAGACCCAGCCACGTTTCATCTTCAATGCCCTTGCTGATGGGAGGAGGTTTGCACTCAAAATCTCACAATACATGGCCCCATTCATTCTTTCATGTACACGGATCAGTCGTCCTGTTCCCTTTGCAGAGAAACAGCCCCAAAGAATGATGTTGCCACCCCCATGCTTCACAGTAGGTATGGTGTTCTTTGGTTGCAACTCAGCATTCTCACTCCTCCAAACACGACGAGTTGTGTTTCTACCAAACAGTTCTACCTTGGTTTCATTTGCCCATATGACATTCTCCCAATCCTCTTCTGGATCATCCAAATGCTCTCTAGCTAACCTCAGACGGACCCGGACATGTACTGGCTTAAGCAGGGGGACACGTCTGGCACTGCAGGATCTAAATCCCTGGCGGTGTAGTGTGTTACTGATGGTAGCCTTTGTTACGTTGGTCCCAGCTCTCTGCAGGTCATTCAGTAGGTCCCCCCGTGTGGTTCTGGGATTTTTGCTCACCGTTCTTGTGATCATTTTGACCCCACGGGGTGAGATCTTGCGTGGAGCCCCAGATCGAGGGAGATTATCAGTGGTCTTGTATGTCTTCCATTTTCTAATTATTGCTCCCACAGTTGATTTCTTCACACCAAGCTGCTTGCCTATTGCAGATTCAGTCTTCCCAGCCTGGTGCAGGTCTACAATTTTGTTTCTGGTGTCCTTCGACAGCTCTTTGGTCTTCACCATAGTGGAGTTTGGAGTGTGACTGTTTGAGGTTGTGGACAGGTGTCTTTTATACTGATAAGTTCAAACAGGTGCCATTAATACAGGTAATGAGTGGAGGACAGAGGAGCCTCTTAAAGAAGAAGATACAGGTCTGTGAGAGCCATAAATCTTGCTTGTTTGTAGGTGACCAAATACTTATTTTCCACCATAATTTGCAAATAAATTTATTAAAAAATCAATGTAATTGTCTGGATTTGTTTCCACATTTTGTCTCTCATAGTTGAGGTATACCTATGATGACAATTACAGGCCTCTCTCATCTTTTTAAGTGAAAAAGATCTTTTTAAGAGAACTTGCACAATTGGTGGCTGATTAAATACTTTTTTGCCCCACTGTATATTGTTGTTCCAATCTGCTTCCAAAGTTCGACCTAGAGGGATTCTTTTTTTTTCTTTTCCAATTAATTTTGCGGATGTGGCACATGAGTGATTCACTCATGATGCATGCTAGCTTAAAATGCCTTTACCTTGCAGGTCTTAAAAAAACAAAAACAAAAAAAATCATCACACCCCACTCAGCAGTTTACAACCGCTTTAAGAATCTAGATCTGACATGGTATCAGCCTCTTGCAGTCCCTGTACAGCAGAGCTCAGGCTGTGAGGCTGCATTCACACCTGAGCATAGCGTCTGAGCATTTTTCCGGTGTTTCATGCACGATTTTGGCACATTTTTTGCGCATTTTTATACAGCGTTTTTGAGCTTTGGTGTCTTTTTTTAATAGCCAATAGAGAAAACGATCACCTGTTGCATTATTTGTTGCTAGGTTTTCAGCTATTTTAGCTTTTCTATCAGCTTTATTTCTTATTATTATTATTCATTTATAATTTTTTTGTTAGTGTAAGGGTTGAGTTAAAGTAGAACATTTTTTTTTCATTTTGGATAGATTAGGGGAAGGTTTTAACCCCTATTAGATTTTATTTTACCATCTGTGTCTCATTTCAGTGATTTCCCTTCACTTCCTGTCCCATAGCCAAACATGAAGTGAGAGGAAATCCCTGCAAATTAAGGGAATTCCATGAGGACCTCATGGTCACCAGAACTAACATCAAAATCCTCAATTAGTCCTAGGTGTTATACCAGAAAAATGCCATGCAGGGTCAGGATAATCCACCACAAAAGAAAAGGGTTATTTGATCATAGAAAACTCAGCCCCAAATACTACATTTAAAGAGGAACTGCAGTGTGCTCACATCATTTTTAATAAAAACACCTTTTCCATTTCATAGACAATGTCTAATGAGACGAAACACGTCGGGAGGATTCCACTGCCACCATTATTTATCCAAAGCGCTTGTAACCACTTTTTAAAAGGAAGTGTTTTACTTTTAATAAATTTTAATTTTCTACGGGATTACGCTATGTGGCCATTTCTTTCCATTTCCCATTGGTTATTATCTTACGATGTGTAACCACTTGTATGGAGATGGATTTTACATGAGGGTCTAGGACTATCCAGGTTCCCATCACAGAGGATTTCCAAGATTTCATCCCTATTGTTGGTTGACAATACAGACTCACAGAACGTACGTTCTTTTGGGTTCAAATTATCTGGTAAGCCTGCATCCATCTCGGTGGTGGCTTTATCACGTTGGTGTTCTTAGTTCCTTTTCACTACATTGGCTACTCATGTGGGGATCGAGACTATTCAATCTCTAATATGGACTGCAATCACTTATTGCACACTGTGGATTTTTGAGATGTTTATGGACTTCAATAATTCACTTTGCACTTATTTCTATTCTTAATTCTAGTCACATATATGTTTTATATTACATGTGTTATTTTTATTTATATATAGATTTATTGTGGTTCATTTGGACTCAATTTTGACCTATTTTATTTATTTGTCCGTGCTTCTGGCAGGGCTGTGTTAATTAAGCGCTACACTTATGCACTTTTCATTCTGAAGCTTCCCTCCAACCACTTTGCATATTATTTTATATATACTGTGATTCTGTACTTGCCAAATATGCTGCAGAAATCTCCCTCCACTGAGTCTGGCTGCAGCCATTTTAACTGTGGGCAGCTGAAGCTGCTGCTTGGTCACTTCCTGGATTTACAGAGGCACACCTCCAGCTCTGCAGCTCTCATTGACTCTCGTATGACTCCCCCCTCCCTTCCTGGCAATCTCCCTCTCTCTCTAGAGAGAGAGAGAGAGAGAGCTGTGCATGATGTCATAAGCCTAGGCTTTTTACCAGACAAGAAACAGGAAGTGGGCTGTATAAGGTATTTACTGGCAGAAGAAAAAAAAGTTTTACTATCCAAAGTTAAAACAACAAAAGCAGAAGATTTAATAGATGAAAAAAATGACTGAAGTTCCACTTTAAAGGGGCTATAGAGGCCTGTGGGTTGGTGTTCCAGCCACAAATGTGATGGAATCAATCCGCTTTGTGATCTTTGTAAGTGATCATTTTTTCAAATTTTCACTGTAGGTTGAGTCTAGATATTACCTAGACTTTTTTCTATTCAGAAAATGAAAAGAACATTAAATCAGTCACTCCTTACGTACACTCACCAATTGCCACAAGGGGGAGCTCTGCTCACACATATAGGTATCCAGGCCAAAAAAACGATGCATCTAAAGCCAGCCATATGCTAGTAGATTTTTAAACGAATGTTCTTATGAGCATTTGTATGAAAATACTCAGTACATCCGATAAACTTGACGAATGCCATTTGAAAATACTTCAACATTTTTGTTTGCTTTTAACTTTCGATTTTGAAATGAATGAACCTTTCAGAAGGAAAACCACATACACTACCAGAAATGTGTTTAAGAAAAAAATTTCATCCTGCTCCTTGAAATCTGGAAAACCAATGTCGATCTGACCCCACTAACCATTAGATAATCACACTAATGCTCTTGAAACTAAACCATTCTAATGACATCCTACTGGTGAATGGACAGTAGAAAGTGGTTGTAAAGGTAGAAGGTTTTTTTTTATCATCCTAATGCATTTCATATATTAAGATAAAAAACCTTCTGTGTGCAGCAGCCCCCCTCAGCCCCTGAGTCGGCTGTCCGGGGACTCTCCTTCCTCATTGGCTGAGATAGCAGCGGAACACCATTGGCTTCTGCAGTTGTCAAAGTCAGTGAGCCAATGAGGACAGAGAGGGGGATCCGAGCCACAACACCGTGTCTGAATGGAGACACAGAGCAGTGGCTCGGCTCGGGTGCCCCCCCATAGCAAGCTGCTTTCTGTGGGGCCACTCGGCAAGAAAGAGGGGTCAAGAGTGCCAGAGTGGGACCTGAGAAGAGGAGGATTGGGGCTGCCCTGTACAATACGATTACATAGAGCAGGTAAGTATAACATGTTTGTTATTTTTAAACAAAGAAAACGAGACTTTAGTACCACTTTAAAGGGGAACTGAAGTTCTGCTGTAAGAAACAGCGAGCTGACACTGTCTCTTCTGCTATAAAATGTCCCTATCTGCCTGCTCGATGTAAACTGAGTTGTGCATGCGCAGCTCAGCATAGAGTCCTGGGCAGTGGCGGCCCATTCATTAAGGGCGCCGCAACCCCTATCCATGCGTCCAGCCCCCTAATCTACATGCAGGGTGTCGGATGCATGGATTCCAATGGGGGGGGGTTTTAAGCCAGAGGCTCTAATAGGCTTCAAAAAAAGGGTGGGCTCGGGGCTGCGCTCAAAATTAAAATACCACCAGCCGCCACTTGTGCCAGGGCGGTTTTTGAATGCCGGGGCGACTAGCTCCTGGGCATGCGCAGGAGTGACATCATCCCAACCAATGAACAGGCCAGAAGACCTGCAATCAGAAGAAGATGCCAGCACCAGCGAGGAACCGCTGGCCAGGTAAGCAATCACCCCTGTAGTTCCATTTTAAGATGCAGTCCAGCATCTTACATATGTCTGCATTATTTTTTTTTAGAAGTACAATTTGTTGGAAAAATGAAGGCGTCGCATCAAATATCTGCCTGAATTTGGTAACACAGGTTCCGATCTGAATGTACAATCTCTTTCATATTTACAAAAGCACTGTGATGTGAGGGCCAACCTACAGTGGACCTATGATCCCACAGTCTGGCACTTTTACTGTACAATTGTTGGTAGACCTGAAACAGATTGCACAGTAATGGGCAGCATTATATAGCCTGAAAGTCCTGCCTGTAATTGAACGGTTTTTGCATCAGGCGCACACCAATCACTGTACCCTATGGGGTCCGATTCGAAAGTATAAAATAAAATACAAATAAAGATAAAGTACAAACTTCCATATAAAGTACAAACTTCCATATAAAGTACAAACTTCCATATAAAGTACAAACTTCCATATAAAAGTACAAACTTCCATATAAAGTACAAACTTCCATATAAAAGTACAAACTTCCATGCACTCAGCCCTGTAAGGCACCAGAGGACTTAATCAAGCTGATTACAATAGGGTCCCCTTTGTTCAATGTCATTTCATTACATTCATGGTGAGATGTCTCTTCCACAATCATCTCTCCTTAGTTATATAAGCTGCCTGCACAGCGGCTATGTTCTCCTTTTTTTTTTTTCTAGCTGCCTGTTAAGCAGTTGGGATGGAGCTACCAAGAGACCTTCACTTACCTGCGGCTGATCCATACTGAAGAGGTAACTTGCCATCAGCTGCAAGGCTTCGGGGCTGTTTGGACTATATTCAAGAGCTTTTTCAATGGCTTCTTTACATTTATCACCTGCTCCTTCTTCCATGCTGTCCACAGAGAGAAAACATGAAAAGGTTTAGTTTATCAGAGAGTTCTACTGATGGCTCAGTCCTCACCAAACCAGTTCTGATGGACCAAGTTACTTACTGACTCAATATAAGGCACTGCATAAATATACTGATCAGCCATAACCCTAAAACTGCCCACCTAACTGTGTATTGATTAGGTTCCCATTTTGCCGTCAAAACAGCTCTGGCCTGTTGAGGCATGGATGCCCAAAGACCTCTGAAGGTATGATGTGGTTATCTGGCACCAGGCTGTCAGGAGCAGATCCCTCAAGTCCTGTAAGGTGCGAGGTACGGCCTCAATAGATTGGACTTGTTTTTCCAGCACATCCCGCATGTGCTACATTGGACAGAGATCTTGAGAATTTGGAGGCCAAGTAAATACCTCAAGCTTGTTGTTGTCATCAAACAATTCTTGAGCCATTTTTGCAGGGCGGCAGGTTGCATTCCTGCTAAAACAGGCCACTGCCATCAGGAAATACTGTTTACTTGAAGGGGTGTACATGGTCACCACCAATGTTTAGGTAGGCGGTACGTGTCAATATCCTCATGAATGGCAGGACACAAGGTTTCCCAGCAGAACATTGCCCAAAGCATCACACTGCCTCCGCCAGTTTCCCTTCTTCCCATACTGCATCCTGGTGCCATCTCTTCCCCAGGTAAACGACGCATACACACACACGATCATCCACATGATGTAAGAGTAAACATGATTCATCAGACCAGGCCACCTTCTTCCATTGCTCTGTGGTCCCCTTCTGGGTTCCCGGGACCTCCGTGGTGGGTGTTAGAAGAGAGAATGGTGGAAGATCAGTTAATATCCATTCATTGACCTTCCCTGTGAAGAATGAACCCAGGAGTGCTCGGCTCTGATTACTCACTCTGGCCAGGGGGATAAAGCTGTTCAAGCAGTCTGTGCTTGATTGGCTTCAGCAAGGGGCAGAGGTAACATTAGGGGTGTAATCGACCTCCAATGACTTCCTTCCCCTTAAGATTGTAGTAAAGTTTAACAAAAAGAAAATAAAAGTTTAAAAAATCTTAAGTTTAACAGTATGAATGAAAGAAAAAAAAAGTTAAAAGCACACTGCACCCAAATATGAACACAAATGCGTGCATTGAGCATTCCCACGTAAGAAAACAACAATTGTTCCACATATTGGTATTGCAGTGCACGCCAGAATGAGAGAAATAATTCTAGGACCATCATTTGTAGTTCACTTTTAAAGTGTTGTCAATGGACAATTTTGCGTGTGCAATTTTTAAAGCGTGACACCTTTGGCATTCCCTCGAAACAACCGCATCTTTTATATTTTACCAAAAAAATGACGACTACATTGCGTTTTTGTGCACTCAAATTTTTTTAAGCATTTTGCAAATGACAAGCATAATGGCTGCCAATTTGTTAGTAAAATAATACAAATAGTCACATAGGGGTTTAGTTACTAAATCTGGAGAATGCAAAATCCGGCTCATCTCTGTATAGAAACCAATCGGCTCCTAAACTCAGCTTGCTCAATTAAGCTTTGGCAATACAACCTGGAAGCCGATTGGTTTCTATGCAGAAGTGACCCCGATTTTGCACTCTCCAGCTTTAGTAAATAAACCCCCTAATAACATAGTACAGTCCAGCTCGTAGCATAAGGTTTAGGAACTGTTAGGGGGCAAAACTGACTGACTAGTGGGCCAAACAGTCAAACAACGAATGAGAGGTTATTTTAAAAACAGCCAGCACTAAACCCCCCCAAAAAAACTGAGATCATTTTTTGGTGAACAAATGTTCAGCTGCTACATTAAAACACAAAAATGTATGTGTAAAATAAAAAAAATAAAAAAGTTTTAGATGATGACATGGACATTATATTTAATGCTTTGATTTTGTCTCATATGTTTTTTTTTAGATTCATTATTTGATGTTATCTATTACCGTATATACTCGAGTATAAGTCGAATTTTTCAGCACATTTTTTTGTGCTGAAAGTGCCCCCCTCGACTTATACTCGAGTCAAGCACTTTTCTGCAGCAAAAAATTCCATTTTCCGAACCGAATTTGGGGCCCCGTATCTCAGGGCCACTTGGTGCTAGGGACCCCAAATTTGGTGTGCAAACCCAGTGGAACTGGTACCACAACATATCCAAAGCTGAAGTTCCTAGCCCTACGTGGCCCCGAGATACGGGGCCCCAAAATCGGTTCGGAAAATGTCATTCTCTGCTGCAGAAAAGTGCTTGACATTTTCTGAACCAACTTTGGGGCCCCATATCTAAGGGCCACTTGGTGCTAGGAACCCCAAATTTGGTGTGCAAACCCAGTGGAACTGGTACCATAACATATCCAAAGCTGAAATTTTTGGGGCCCTGTATCTCGGGGCCACTTGGAGCTAAAAACCCCAGCTTTGGAAATTTTATGGTGCTAATTCCACTGGGTTTGCACACCAAATTTGGGGTTCCTATCACTAAGTGGCCCCGAGATACAGGGCCCCAAATTCGGTCAACTGTGTCCATCTGCAGCAATGTCATTTCGGGACCCTTTGGGTTCAGAGACCCCAAATTTTGGCTGCAGCTAGGGGGCATCTAGGAACCCTTAACTACCGAGTTTGAAGTTCAAGGGACCTATGGCTGCAAATGGGCACAGTGAGGCATGCAAATGGGCACAGTGATGCTGCAAATGGGCATTGTTGACCATCTTTTCCACTTACAGTAGCTGTGCATTTCTCACCCTCGTCTTATACTCGGGTCAATAAGTTTTTCCCATTTTTTTGTGGTAAATTAGGGCCTCGACTTATACTCGGAACGACTTATACTCGAGTATATACGGTATTTACATTTTTATTGGTGTTTTTAGTGCTGCCTTGTGTGTATATATATATATATAAAAATATATATATAATTTTTTTTTTTTTTTAAATGGGCGGTGGTCTGTCATATGGAGGTTGGGAGGTCCCAATCAATGGTGTTAAAATTTATAGACTAGTGAGAAGATGTGACGACGATTGGGAGGTGATTTGAGAGTAGTTTAGTTTATTATTTAGTACAGTATTACTGTAACATTGAACTATTGATTAAGTATCAATATTTAAAGTTTGGACAAATAATTCCTAAACATCAAAGAACCAATGGATTTGGATTGATTCATCTATTAGAGAGGTCTCTGCCCACCTTAAAGCGGAAGTAAGCCCATCCATAAAACTGTTTCATTTCCGGCACGTGCCAGAAAGGTAACGCTCCCATTGGTTGTGCTCTCAACCAAACTGTCAAGCCATCCAATGGCTGGTGTCATAACTGATCACATGTGCAGCATCATAGCAGTTGTAGATTAAACAGAGGCAAAGATGGCAGCTTCCTTGGCAGAAAACGATAGGAGGGTTTACTTACACTTTAAGTGGAATACAGAAGTTTTTCTTTGAAGAATAAAATAAAGGGGAGGTCAGAATAGATCTATTAATGCAAACTTTAATTTCAGGCATGTCTAATATGCCAGAAAGCACCCAATCTTGAGATAGTGGCAAATTAATATGTTGGGTGTATTTTTTTTTTTAATATTTATTTATTTAAAGCGGAGTTCAACCCAAACATGGAACTTCCGCTTTTTGGATTCCTCCCCCCCTCCGGTGTCCCTTTTGGCACCTTTCAGGAGGGAGGGGTTATAATACAGGTATTTGCTCTCACTTCCGGGCACAGATCACCACAGTATCCGCGGTGATATGCGCCATGTCCGGCCCCTCCTCTGGCCCCTCCTCTGTCCCCCCCGCTGTCTTCTGGGAGACACACAGGTACCAGAAGACAGCAGGGACCAGTGAGATAGCGCAGCGTGACTCGTGCATGTGCAGTAGGGAACCAGGCTGTGAAGCCGCAAGGCTTCACTTCCTAATTCCCTTACCGAAGATGCCGGGGCTTCAGGTGAGGACATCGCAGGCGCCCTGGAGTAAGGGTACTAATATTAAAAGTCAGCAGCTGCAGTATTGCTGACCTTTCTTTTTTTTTGTTCGGCAGCTTTAAATATATACTGTAGATTTGATTAACAGTACGTCATTTTTGTGCAACATAAGATTTTGCATCTACCACCATTTTATTCTATGTGGGCTCCACTTTCTGAAAATATATAATTTTTGGGGGGTTTAAAGTGCTTTTCCATGTACGTATATTTTGTACGTGTGCGCAAATTTGGTTTCAGCAGCGAAAGGTGTAAACCCCAAGTCAGCTGAAGGACCCGCCAACCAGTAGACTATTTTCCTGATATCATTTCAGCTTTAGCTGTGGAACCACTGACAAGGTCATGCTTTCCCTGCCCAGGGTCTGCTTTTGAGTTTCCGCCAAGGTCTAATTCAAACGTTGTTGCTTTACCAAAAGTGAGAATTACAAAGAACTTAAAAGGAGAAATCTGTGATTTTCACATCCTACACTTCAGAGGCAAAAAAAAAAAAAAAAACACAGGAGAATTCACAGACATGCCATTTACCAAAGATCAGTGAGATAGATCTCTGCGATGGAGCAGAACGCTGTGGAAATGTCCTTTGTAGTGACTTCATTCTCCTCTGGCCAGCTCGTGGCCCCCGACTGCAAAGAAGAAGAGAAAGACAAAGTGATTACTTTGCTGAGGAATTAAGACCGTTAGCGGAGCCATTATAAAAAAAACAATGTGTGATGTCTACAGAAGTTTTTCTCAACTTTACTGAACTTCTTAACCCTCTTTTAAAAGGGCAACTTTTTTTATCAAGCTGTTTGAGTGCCATGTTATGTTTGATAAATTCTTTAATTAAGGAAGAACTTCACCATCTACCAAAAATTCTGTATCAAGTCCCTGCTAAAGCTAGTTATACAAGGATCAAAATTTAGCCGGTCCTTGCAGAACCGGGCAAATTTCTATCCATGTATGGCCACTGTGGTACAACAGAAGTTGATCTACACACCAGGGAGGGGGGGCAACAGGCTGGAGTTCCAAAAAAGGCCAAAAGGTATCCATACACATGAGATAACAATCTTCTAATCCAGCCATATCTGTGGAGGCCACCTGGTAGGCTTATTGGGGAAGAAGCAGGCCACACACACTAGTAGATTTTCAAACACATGTTCATGTGAAAATTCCCAGAACATTTGGATAGCTCAACGAATGTTGTTCAAAAGTACTTCAAAGTTTTGTTAGCTTTTAACTCCTGATTTTGAAATGGACTTTCCTGAGCAAAAACCACACTCACTGTTAGAAATACGTTAACGAAAAATTTTCCCTCCTGATCCGTTGAGTTTTCTCATCACTGTGGTCAAAAACGAACATTTATTTGATCCCATTAAGATTTAGAAAACCAAACAAATGTTCTTAAAAGAAAACTTTTCAAATCAAATTTTACAAGTGTATTAGCCTTCTCACTGATAAGCCAGCAAACGAAAATGTCTTCACCCTCGCCTCAGTAACTTGAAGGTCATAAAATCCAACCATTCACATTTATGGATGGTTGGCAATGGATAGCAAGTTACTGAAAACACGACATCATAACTCACCACTTGCGGCTGGCTCTGATAAGCGCTGATCATCATTTCCAATCCTTTATGGAAGTATTGTAAGGCTTCCTCCTTGCAATGAATCTGTCCGAGACACATGTATTTGGAGTGTCCTTTGTCTGGACTGAGCTCGGCGGCTCTCAGAAAGACGTGACCAAGAGTTAAGGAAGCAAAATGAGTTGGTCAAAATACAGTTATATCAAAAGTTATAACCCATTATAACCTATTGCTCAAGTCCATTGTAAAACTATCAGTGGCCAGCATTAGTTCATAAAAGAAAAGCAGATGTGGCTGCAATACTCATCCTATATCGATTGCTATACCAAACGAACTCACCAATCTAGTTCTTCCCTTTGAGAAAGTCATAGTCACATGACGAAACGAGTCAGGCGGGGCCACGTCATTGCGTACAGCTGGAACACATGCACTGATGCTGACGATTCTCCTTAAGGGGGCAACACATGTATTAAAGGCGTGATTACCCTTTGTGCACTGGATTTAGTGCACTTCATTTGTGAGTCTTTCTTAAGCTATTTTAATAAAAAAGGGTGATGTTTTTAAGCATACTGCACTATGAGAGCCATTTTGATTTTTTGAGTAACTACTGCTAAAGGAGGAGCTGACGGTATACAGAAGACATAAGATTGATACATTGGGTAAAAAAAAAAGATCATCAGTCCAAATTAAAGGGCAAAGCGCTAATAGACCTTACTTTACAATAGGTCCAGCTCATAGGTAAGCAGCCCGTTTGGAAGGTGGCGGAGCACTTCCCAGGTAGTGAATATAGTGACATTTGGACACACATATCAATCTAGAGGAGAAGAACTGCAGTGTAATACAAAAGTTTACAAATATGCTGAAGACACATTTTGGTGATATATGGATATTTATTTTATTTGTGAACAGACTTTTAAAAAATAAGATTCTCTGTGCATGTATGAAAGCAAATGTTAAGATACACATTTACTGATTGGTTTGTTGATATAGGAGGTTGCGTGTCACTTATTAACGTGCATATATCACCGATCCAATGCTGCTACTCTTCTGGGTTAAATGACCCCCAGCACCATTTAACCTATTTGCTGTAAGCTCAGGGCATCAAGAGGCCAGACCCTATCCTTAACCAACGGGAAAATGGTGCGTCACTCTCTGATGAAGAGGGTGAAGAGAGCCTGTGACATCACACTACCAGAACAATATCATCTAGAATAAAAGGTGTGTTGATAGTAGTTTTGTTTTGTTGTTTAACCCTTACCCTCCAAAAGATTTACCTCCCCCTTCATGACCAGGCCATTTTTTGTTTGTTGGCACTGGGTTATTTTAACTTACAAACACGGTCATGCAACACTGTACCCAAATTAAATCTATATATATTTTTCACACAAATAGGGCTTTCTTTTAGTGATATTTGATCACCACTGGGTGTTTTATTCACTGCACTATAAATTACCTACTTGCCGTCTGGCTCACGCCGATATACGTTGGCAAAGTGGCTCGTTCCTGCAAAACGATGTATGGGTACATCTTCCCCTTTAAGAGCCATAGCAGGCATGCACGCGCGCGCCCGCCCGCTGCACGGCAGGGGCCAGATGCGCGTTGCCGGCCACCCGTGATTGCGGCCACGAGAGCCAGAATGGGGATTTGTGTGTGTAAACACAGAAATCCCTATTCTGACAGGGGAGAGGAGACAGATAGTTTGTTCCTAGTAAGTAGGAACAGCAATATGTCTCCTCCCCCAGTCAGTCCTATCCCCCCACAGTAAGAAACATTCACGAGGGAACACATTTAACCCCTTGATCGCCCCCTAGTGTTAACCCCTTCCCTGCCAGTGACTTTTACACAGTAATCAGTGCATTTTTATAGCGCTGATTGCTGTATAAATGTCAATGGTCCCAAAAGTGTGTCAAAAGCGTCCGATCTGTCCACCGCAATGTCACAGTACCGCTAAAAATCGCAGATCACTGCCATTACTAGTAAAAAAAAGGTAAATAAATAAATAAATAATGGCCTGGTCATTAGGAGGGCAAATCGTCCTCTCTGTAAGTGGTTAAAAAAAGACCAAAAATTTGGAAAAAAAAAAAAAAATACAATATTTTTTACTTTCTGCAATAAAACATATCCAATAAAAAATTTTTTATCACTTGCCGCCCGCGCTATATACGAAAAGCGGCTACAGCATGGGCTTAGATTGCCGGCAGGGCGTATATGAGGGCTCACAGATCTGGGTAAAGAGCGGCCCTTTACCACATGATCAGCTGTGTCCAATGACAGCTGATCACGGATGTCAACACAAGGCGGTTATCGGCTTTTTTTTTCTCCTGAAGCTGACAGCGTGAGGAGAGAAAAAGAGCCGATAACCGCCTTGTGTTAAAGACGTATTGGCAATGATTATCAGTGCAGTCCCAACAGTGCTGCCAAACAGTGTCCACCATTGCTGCCAGTGTTCACCAGTGCTGCCAATTAGTGCCCACCAGTGCCTCCTCATCAGTGTCACCTATCAGTGCTGCCTACCAGTGCCCATCAGCCACCGCCTACCAATGCCCAGCAGTTCCACTTACCAGTGCCTATCAGTGCCACCTGCCAGTGCCACCTATCAGTACAGCTTCTTCAGTGCCGCCTATCAGTGCCCATCAGTGAAGGAGAAAAATTACCTGTTTGCAAAATTTTATAACAAACTATGAAATTTTTTTTTTTTTTTTTTTTTAATGTTCTGTCTTTTTTTGGTTGTTTAGCAAAAAATAAAAATAAAAACCCCAGTGGTGAGTGGTAGGCAAGTGGTTAAAAAAATCAAATTTTTTTCATAAATGTAGGCCAATATTTATTCTGCTACATATTTTTGTTGAAAAAAAAAATTCCCAATAACTGTATATTAACTGGTTTGCGCGACAGTTATAGCGTCTACAAACTATGGTATATACACTGAAATTTTTATTTATTTATTATACTAGTAATGGCGTTAAGCAGCGACTTATAGCGGGACTGTGATAGTTTGGCAGGCAATCTGACACTTTGTGGGAACCAGTGATTCAAATACAGTGATCAGTGCTAAAAATATAAAAACTGTCACTGTACTAATGACACTGGCTGGGAAGGGCTTAGCATCTAGGGCGATCAAAGGGTTAAATGTGTGCCTAGCAGTGCTTGGTGCATTCAATGTGTGCTGTTTTTACTAAGGGATGTGCCGGTTTTTAGGGAAACGCTTTGCAGGGAAATAAAAACCGTCACATCCCAGGCTGGAGGGCAAGAGCTCTGTATGGTTTACATTCACAGAACTCTGTCCTGTCATTCTTTTCGCCGATCAGCGGGTGTCGGTGGTCAATCATTGGCCGGGACCCGCTGATTGGCTTGTGCTGTGACTAATCACTACATACATGATCCAGAGCAGAAGAACCGCTCTGCCGCCATAGTCCTACGTGAGACGGTCAGTAAACGGTTAAAAGGAAAAGTCCAGGGTTGCACCAATGAGGGTAAGGGGCAATTGCTGGAGGGGAAAGTTGATCCAGAGCTTGAAGTTGGGATTTAAATTCACAGTCCACATCAATCACTAGGCCATCACTAATAAATTAAATAACTAAATGAGTGAACAGTACCTCTTTTTACAAAAAAAAAAAAAAATCATTCCTGGGATCCAAGCCTAAGCAAAGATCCCTGGACTGATCACCATGAGCATCCATAGGACTGCAGTCCAGAATGTAGAAAGGATATCTGTTTGGCTTTGTCAGCATCGCCCAGCTCCATACAGATGTTCCCCATCATGTCCAGTATCTCCAGGTTGTCCGGCTCTATGTCCAGGGCTCGCTGACAAAACAGCCTGGCCATCTCATAGTTCAAATTGTCCAAATATTCTTCAGTCTTTCAAAATAAAAAAATAAAAAAACATTATTAAAATTCAAAGAATAAATGAATATTTGTTTTGTAGCAGTTAAAGTGACCATCACTAATTCTAAAAGAAAAAATAAGCACGCCCTGCTAAGAAAATGCCTAAAGTAGTATTAAACCCTCAGTGTTTTTTCAGTTTAAACACATTGAGCACAATAAAATGAATTGAATAATTCGTAATTTTAATAATAAACTGTTAAGATTCTTACCCCAACACTTGCAGTTTAAACCATTTAATGCTGCTGGCTCCTGCTCTCTCATTGCTGCTTCCCTGATCGTCTTGTCTTCACAGGAAACAGTTAAAGGGGATGTAAACCCAAAATTTTTTTATTTTATTTTTTTTTATATCATACTGTAGAGTATAAGATTTCCTATCATTTGAGCCCAGTCTTGCCACACAGAGTTAATCCATGTTAATCTGAGCAATCCTCTTTTCTTGTTCAGTGAGAGAAATCTTGACAAACTGAGAAAAACTTTGTCAAATCCTCCCCCTTGCTGTGAGTGACAGGTGATTTACATCTCGTGCACTAGCCTAAGACAGACATTATTTTTTTAAATTCCCTCCCCCACTCCTTTCTTTAGCAGCTCTGCAAGGATTGGCTGTTCCACACCTCAGCAAGATTTGGCATGCTGAAGTCATGTGGTTACTTTCCTGTCTTTTCACTGGATGTTAGAGATCATAGCAGAAGTTCAGTGTTAGAAATACACAGGAGAAAATGCATATTGACAAGGGGAGTGTAGAGGTGGGCGGGGAGTCTACTGACATCACGACTCCACCCACCGAGCTCCAGACAACAGACCCGCCCACAGAATATGCAGGAGGCATGTATATCCTTATAGATAACCCCTAGGCAGTAGTTTAGAAAGGATGACATTGGGTTTACATCCACTTTAACAGTAGACACTGCAGTCTGGAGCCAGTATGTTAGCTTGGAGAAGGAAGAGAGAGGGAGGGGAGGGAGGAGCAGGGGCATGCCTTGCCTTCCTAGGCTAAGGGGGGCCCTTCTCCCTCTGATCGCCAATCAAAGGGGGGCCCTTCTCCCTCTGATCGCCAATCAAAGGGGGGGCCCTTCTCCTTCTGATCGCCAATCAAAGGGGGGGCCCTTCTCCTTCTGATCGCCAATCATTGAGGGCCCTTCTCCTTCTGACCGCCAATCATTGAGGGCCCTTCTCCTTCTGACCACCAATCATTGAGGGCCCTTCTCCTTCTGACCGCCAATCATTGAGGGCCCTTCTCCTTCTGATCGCCAATCATTGAGGGCCCTTCTCCTTCTGATCGCCAATCATTGAGGGCCCTTCTCCTTCTGATCGCCAATCATTGAGGGCCCTTCTCCTTCTGATCGCCAATCATTGAGGGCCCTTCTCCTTCTGATCGCCAATCATTGAGGGCCCTTCTCCTTCTGATCGCCAATCATTGAGGGCCCTTCTTCCTTTGATTACCAATCTAAAGGAAGGTATACAATTTTCAAGTCTATAAATCTTTTCTGGTGACTATTGTTTAATTTAATGCTGGCTATGGAAAATAATATCATATGGGGTAGGGCAGTGGGTGTTCAATATTGATCTACTTTGGGTGTCAAATACACTAAATACACTGCATTTTGGATTTTTATTTCCTCCTACAATGATAACTTATGATGATGCTAATGTACTGTGAGCTACAGTAAAAGTTCCCCGAGAATTGAAAATGTCTTCACTCGTTTCTCCGTGGTACAAAGGTTGGGATAGAATGATGTGAACAAAAGTGATAATAAAAAATAAATAAATAAATAATATACAATAACAAAAGGGACCCCCTTTCCACCACCTGCAGAAGTGACTGAGTGGCTGTTCAGCCACTCTAATCACTTCTGGTAAAGAGGGAAATCGCCAGCTCAAAATTTTTATGCCGGGATGATGTCTGCAGGTGCAGGCATCATCCCAGTATAGCCACTTCAACCCAAGGACGTCATATGACGTAACACGGGCAGGAACTGGTTAAAGACTCTATAGAGAAAATACTGTATTAATGTAATGTACCCAATAACAACTTAAAAGTCTATAAAACATAGACATCAGCTTCACATTACATTTTGTCTTTAAAGCGGTAATAAACCGCTGGTGGTTAAAATAAGAATAAAAAAAATATTCCTGCAAGGCAATGTCATAATGTGCTAGTATGCATTGCATACTAGCACATTATGAGAAACCTACCTTAGAACGAAGCCCTCCTGTGCTGCGATGTCACCATTGACACGGCTGACATCTTCCCCCGCGGTCTTCCTTCCAAGTTCGCGTCCTCCGAGTACGAGTGGCCGGGGGCGCGATGACGTCACTTCCATGCATGCACGCGGGAGCCGCCGTTTCCGGCACGGGCTCTGAAGGTCTGGCACTGTGGGCCGGACCTTCAGAGCGCATGCGCCAATGACATTGCCGGCTGCATGCACTCTGAATATCTCCTAAACAGTGCAGCTTTAGGAGATATCTACAGTACCTACAGGTAAGCCTTATGATAGGCTTTCCCTGTAGGTACAAGTGGTAGTACAAAGTTTACTACCACTTTAAAAGCTCATCTTCTTTCAGCTGTAAGCTACATACATGTAATGTACAGTAGTGATGTCATCTCAATCTAGCAGCCAATGTGCACACTACTTAGCTCAATGGTATCCTACTAGAGGGCACAAACAAGAAACCTCTAGATACCTGTGAGGGGGGCCCCCAAGGTTCTGACTGCCTAGGGGCCTCCACAGAATGTATTCTGCTACTGACATGGAGAGAGTATTGTCACCCTAAGGCAGGAAGTAACTGGTAGAGTCACCAGGCAAAATAAAGGAAAAAAACTCTGAAATAGGGAAACTTTTGCAGCCATCACATCTAAGGTCTGATAAGTATCAATATATTCGTTTTGGGGCTTGAAAAATTAGGTGCAAGGGAAAAAAGAAATATGTGATGAGTGCAATGATTTTTTTTTAGGTGACTGTATTCTGTAGACAATCTAGACATAGGAGTCATGCTTGTGCATCAAAACTGTACATTCAACAGCTAACACTACAGTATATACACATTGACCCTGTATAGTGCCACCTAGTGTTCACACAGTATGTCGAGTACTTTATCTATTTCCATATCACCTTCTCCAGGAGCTGATGTACTGAATATTTCTGAGCGGTTTTCTTTTTTGCTTTGTTTTGCATCCTGATGTTCCTGCGATCTTGTGCTGACAAGCCAGCTACATCATGTCCTAAAGAAAACAACATAAGAGACAGTTATATGTTAACTAGAAGAACTCTAGTTAAGAACGGAAGAACGGAAAAGCAGGATGTAATTTAAAAATGAGTTGTTGAAATCGCTAATTTTACAAATAACCATATTTGCCTTTTACTGGAATTGCAGCTAATTGGTGTCAGAAACCATGGAATCAGACCGAAACAGAAGAATAGTTAAACCACACTTGTTTAATAATAAAAGAACATATGTATGTAATGTAGTCAAAACATAGTCAAAGTTCAGTAACCGGAAAGGACAGTCAGCCAAGCCATAAGTCAGGGAACAATGTAGTGGAACAGCAAGCAGGATTTGGAGCCAGAAGGGATGTCAGCAAAGCAAGTCTTTAAACAGGAACGCAGGTGATAGTTTCTTGTGACGTGACCAAGGCGAAGGCAGAGCTCCTCTGGACTGGACAGCTTAAGTAGGCAGGACTGACGAGCAGGATCATCAACAGCTGGGTAACTGTGGAGAGAGATGGGAGCTGGCAATTAGCCAACAGCTGAGCGGCCAGCTTACAGAAGGAAGGGCTGAGCCCAGCCCTAACAATTGGCAGCTGTAGGCCTAACATAGATGGCTCAGTTTTTACCTCCAGGAAACGAGGGGAGCAAGGTCATCGCAGCGCTGCAGGGGATCGCTAAGCTGGGTAAATCTGCCATAAATGTGCTAATATGCTCTACATACTTACACATTGGGAGAGATTTACTAAAACCGGAGCACCAAGAATCTGGTACAGCTGGGCATGGTAGCCGATCGGCTTCTAACTTAAGTCTGTTCAATTAAGCTTTGACAATAAAACCTGGAAGCCGATTGGTTTCTATGCAGAGTTGCACCAGATTTTGTATCTTCAGTGTTAGTAAATCAATCCCATTATGGCTCCTTTGGGTTGAAAATTTCTCATTAAAACTAGCAGTCTAATTTAAATGCATCTCCAGGTCCCCATGGCACTATATCATGCAATTTTTGCATACTTACCTTGAAGGGGTTTTCAGGCCAGCCATATGAAGTACAGAGTCCACTTCTGATGGTGGGAGACATCCTATGCAATACTATAAGTGAGTATTGGGGTTTTTGGGAGTACAGGGGACCCACGATTCACTGCACTTCCAGGATGTCCTCAGTCTTTTAGATTGAGTGATGCTGGGTGTCATTTGACCTGGAACACTGAGGACATCTGGTGGCAAAAAAAAACATTACCACAGGTAGTTATTAATTGCAGTAGCCTGAGCTTTAAACTGCAGTGGGGGCAGCCAACGTTTCCCTTAATGTGAAAATATCCACAGCATACTAGCACATTATGACACGCTTATCTCTGGGTGTGCTCTCCTCCAGCGATGTGAGGTCCAAGCAGTTGGCATCCACTCCATCCTCAGCCATTGCCATGTCTTTTTCCTCTTCTCCTGGGTCCGCCATCTTCTTGCTTCATCCAATGGACAGGCACTGATGGGGGTTACGTTATCTTGGCAGTCAGCTAGATTCCCTGGCTGCGCAGATCCTAGGGCTGGATGGATAGTAATAGATATTCTTTGTAGCACAAAAGCCCCCATACATGTATTTAATCTGCTTATTTTACTGTTTGCCTAGAGTCCCCCTTTAAAGTACAAAGAAAGAAATTTACAATAAATATCAACAAGCTCATCTACAGTTGTGCTCATAAGTTTACATACCCCTGGCAGAATTTATGATTTCTTGCCCATTTTTCAGAGAATATGAATGATAGCGCAAAAAGTTTTCTTTCACTCATGGTTAGTGTTTGGCTGAAGCCATTTAATATCAATAAACTATGTTTTACTCTTTTTAAATCATAATCACAACAGAAACTAGTCAAATGACCCTGATCAAAAGTTTACATACCCCAGTTCTTAATACCTTGTATTGCCCCCTTTAACATCAATGACAGCTTGAAGTCTTTTGTGGTATTTGTAGATGAGGCTCTTTATCTTCTCAGATGGTAAAGCTGCCCATTCCTCTTGGCAAAAAGCCTCCAGTTCCTGTAATTTCTTGGGCTGTCTTGCTTGAACTGCACATTTGATATCTCCCCAGAGTGGCTCAATGATATTGAGGTCAGGGGACTGAGATGGCCACTCCAGAACCTTCACTTTACTCTGCTGTATCCAATGACAGGTCGACTTGGCCTTGTGTTTTGTATCATTGTCATGTTGGAATGTCCAAGTACGTCTCATGTGCAGCTTCCTGGCTGACTAATGCAAAATGTTTCTCCAGTATTTTTTGATAACATACTGTATTCATCTTGCCATCAATTTTGACCAAATTTCCTGTGCCTTTGTAGCTCACACATCCCCAAAACATCAGTGATCCACCCAACGCTGTATCTTGGCCTAGGCTGACAAGGCCCAGGCCTAGGACGGCACTTTGCAGGGGGGCGGCATGAAAAGAGTCCCCCCCGGCTTGCATTACACTTTTAGTGTAGGGCCAGTCTTACGGTGTGGACTGGGCCGGGAGGCACATTGTTCTGGTGCCCCCATTAGGCGGCCACACTGCTGCCGGTATGCGGGTACCCAGCCTTCCGCAACTGTGGGGGGGCTTGCCGCTTCTAGTTTTGACTGTCCTATCATCACAGTGGACCTTTCACCTGAGTTCTCAGCTACATTTCAGGGCAGGTCTTAAACAGGAAGGGGTGTGGCCCTGACAGGAAGGGGTGGTCATATTTAAATTAGGGGATGCACAAGTTTAGTCAGGCCTAGGGCAGCACAAAACCTAAATACACCACTGGATCCACCTCCATGTTTCACCGTAGGAATGGTGTACCTTTCACCATAGGCCTTGTTGATTCCTCTCCAAATGTAGTGTTTATGGTTTTTTCCAAAAAGCTAAATTTTGGTCTCCTCATTCCAAATGACTTTGTGCCAGAAGGTTTGAGGCTTGTCTCTGTGCTGATTGGCGTATTGTAAGCGCGATACTTTGTGGCATTTGCGTAGTAATTGCTTTCTTTTGGCGACGTGACCATGCAGCCCATCTTTTAAGTGCCTCCTTATTGTGCATCTTGAAACAGCCACACCACATGTTTTCAGAGAGTCCTGTATTTCACCTGAAGTTATTTGTGGGGTTTTCTTAGCATCCCGAACAATTTTCCTGGCAGTTGTGGCTGAAATTTTAGTTGGTCTACCTGACCGTGGTTTGGTTTCAACAGAACCCCTCATTTTCCACTTCTTGATTAGAGTTTGAACACTGCTGATTGGCATTCTCAATTCCTTGGATATCTTTTTATATCCCTTTCCTGTTTTATACAGTTCAACTACCTTTTCCCGCAGATCCTTTGGCAATTTTTTTTCTTTCCCCATGACTCAGAATCCAGAAATGTCAGTGCAGCACTGGATGAAAGATGCAAGGGTCTGTCAGGAGTCCAGAAACTCATTGACCTTTTAGGCTGGGTTCACACTGGTCCGACAAACGCTCCGACATTGGGAGCTCATGTCGCATGACGTGTGAAATCCAATGTTTCCCTATGGGAGCCGTCCTAACTGGTCCGACACAAGTCGTTCCGACTTTAGAAATGCTCCCTGTACTACTTTGATCCGACTTTGATCCTACTTCAGCCTATTGACTATCATTGAAGTCGGATCAAAGTCGGATCGCCGTCTTGCATGATCCGACTTCGGCACGCGACTTGTGCTCAGATGATCTTGAGGGGGAACTCCGCGCCAAATTTTAAATAAAAAAACCGGCATGGGTTCCCCCCCAAGAGCATACCAGGCCCTTAGGTCTGGTATGGATCTTGAGGGGAACCCCCTACGCCGAAAAAACGGCGTGGGGGTCCCCCCCAATCCATACCCTTATCCGAGCACGCAGCCCGGCCGGACAGGATTGGGGGTGGGGACGAGCGAGCACCCCCCCCCCTCCTGAACCGTACCAGGCCGTATGCCCTCAACATGGGGGGGTTGGTGCCTTAGGGGAGAGGGGGCGCGCTGCGGCCCCGCCACCCCAAAGCACCTTGTCCCCATGTTGATGAGGACAAGGGCCTCTTCCCGACAACCCTGGCCGTTGGTTGTCGGGGTCTGCGGGCGGGGGCTTATCGGAATCCGGGAGCCCCCTTTAATAAGGGGGCCCCCAGATCCCGGCCCCCCACCCTATGTGAATGAGTATGGGGTACATCGTACCCCTACCCATTCACCTAGGGAAAAAGTGTTAATTAAAAAAAGAAAACACTACACAGATTTTTAAAGTAATTTATTAGACAGCTCCGGGGGTCTTCTTCCGACTTCAGGGGTCTCTCCGGTTCTTCTCCGCGCTCTCCGGGTCTTCTGCCGGGCTCCTCTGCCATCTTCTGCTCTTTTGCCGCTGTTTTGCTATAGCAGAGGAGCCCGGTCTGCTGCCTTCTTCTCTTCGGGGGTCTCTCCGGTTCTTCTCCGCGCTCTCCGGATCTTCTGCCGGGCTCCTCCGCTATTTTCTTCTCTTTTGCCGCTCTTTTGCTAAAGCGGAGGAGCCCGGTCTTCAATCTTCTGCCTTCTGCCCTCTTCTTCTGATGTTGACACGACGCTCTCTGGGGCTGGAATGCACTCTGGGCGCTCCGCTCTGACTTATATAGGCGGTGACCCCGCCCCCTTATGCCGTCACAGTCCCTGGGCATGCTGGGACTGTGATGTTTTAGGGGGCGTGGTCATCACCCGATGACCACGCCCCCTTATGCCGTCACAGTCCCAGCATGCCCAGGGACTGTGACGGCATAAGGGGGCGGGGTCACCGCCTATATAAGTCAGAGCAGAGCGCACAGAGAGCATTCTAGCCGGAGAGAGCGTCGTGTCAACATCGGAAGAAGAGATGAAGAGAAGAAGCGACAAGACAGCGGCAGCAGACCGGGCCCCTCGCTGGAAATAGAGCTGGAAGAAGATATCGGCGGGGCCCGGGAGAAGAGGCGGAACATCGGGAGAAGTCAGAAGAAGACACCCCCTCTCCCCCCGAAGTCGGAAGAAGATACCGGAGCTGCCCAATAAATTAATCTTGAAACCTGTGTACTGTGTTTTTTTTTTACACTTTTCCCTAGGTGAATGGGTAGGGGTACGATGTACCCCATACTCATTCACATAGGGTGGGGGGCCGGGATCTGGGAGCCCCCTTATTAAAGGGGGCTCCCGGATTTCGATAAGCCCCCCGCCCGCAGACCCCGACAACCAACGGCCAGGGTTGTCGGGAAGAGGCCCTTGTCCTCATCAACATGGGGACAAGGTGCTTTGGGGTGGGGGGGCCCGCAGCGCGCCCCTCTCCCCCAAGGCACCAAACCCCCCATGTTGAGGGCATGCGGCCCGGTACGGTTCAGGAGGGGGGGGGCGCTCGCTCGTCCCCACCCCCATTCCTGTCCGGCCGGGCTGCGTGCTCGGATAAGGGTCTGGTATGGATTGGGGGGGACCCCACGCCGTTTTTTCGGCGCAGGGGGTTCCCCTTAAGGTCCATACCAGACCCAAGGGCCTGGTATGCTTTTGGGGGGGGAACCCATGCCGGTTTTTTATTTAAAATTTGGCGCAGAGTTCCCCCTAAAGATTCATACCAAACACAGTGCCGGACATTGGCGGGGATCCAAGTCGGATCCCCGTTCATTGAAAGTCGGACACATGCCGGCTTCATGTCGCAGGGCAAAGTCGGATCCAAAGTAGGACGGCTGTCGTGTCGCACCAGTGTGAACCCAGCCTTATACACACACACTAATTACAAGCAAACAGATCACAGGTGAGGATGGTTACCATTAATAGCCATTCAAACCCCTTTGTGTCAACTTGTGTGCATGTTATCAGGCCAAAATCACCAGGGTATGTAAACTTTTGATCAGGGTCATTTGGGTAGTTTCTGTTATTATGATTTAAAAAGCGTAAACACAGTTGATTGGTAATAAATGGCTTCACCCAAACACTAACCATAAGTGAAAGAAAAGTTTTTGTGTTATTACTCATATTCTCTGAAAAATGGCCAAGAAATCATAAATTCTGCCAGGGGTATGTAAACTTATGAACACAACTGTAGATGAGCTTGTTGATATTTATTGTAAATTTCTCTCTTTGTACTTTAAAGGGGAACTCTAGGCAAACAGTAAAATACATGTATGGGGGCTTTTTTGCTACAAAGAATATCTATTACTATCCATCCAGCCCTAGGATCTGCGCAGCCAGCTTAGTGCCTTGACTTTTCTTTGCTGCAGTTAAAGTGGAAATAAAGTAAAGTAATTTCATGCTCCCAACTTTGTGGGAACAGTTTGGAGATGGCCCCTTCCTGTTCCAACATGACTGCGCACCAGTGCACAAAGCAAGGTCCATAAAGACATGGATGAGCGAGTTTGGAGTGCAGAAACTTGACTGGCCTGCACAGAGTCCTGACCTCAACCCCATAGAACACCTTTGGGATGAATTAGAGTGGAGACTGCGAGCCAGGCGTTCTCGTCCAACATCAGTGTCTGACTTTACAAATGTGCTTCTGGAAGAATGGTCAAACATTCCCATAGACACACTCCTAAACCTTCAGCCTTCCCAGAAGAGTTGAAGCTGCAAAGGGTGTGATAACTCCCAATACTTTTGACAAAAAGTAAATAATTAGTCAAATATTATTGTTAACAAAACATACATATAGTAAAAAACACACATAATCTCCTTATACAGTATATGTCACTGCAGTAGGTCCCTTCACAGTGTCTGCATGCTGTTCACTTTCTCACACACTGATAAACACAACCTTTTCATACTCAACATAAGCAAATGGAAAATATTGTAAAAAGACACTGGCCTCTATTATTACAAGATGAACATCTTCTTTCCACCCTGCCCAATAGACCTCAATTTGCCTATAGAAAGGCACCTAACATCAAAAGCAGGGTAGCGACTAGCAAACTTAAGGCCAGACCTTTGCCTCCTGGCCACCATATGCCCACATTCCTAGCCATCTCTGGGATGTACCAGTGCCGTAAGCCCCTCTGCAAGACCTGTAGCTTTGTGGTACATGGCCAGAAAGATTTTCAGGTTAAAGGCAAAACATACCCTATTAAGGGCTTTCATACATGCTCATCTGACCATGTTATATATTGCCTCACATGTCCCTGTGGCTTATTCTACGTAGGCCGTACCATTCGGCCACTACGTAAACGTTTTGGCGAACATCGCCGGTTTATTGAAGGCGGATTAGATAATCACAGTGTCCCCAGACACTACCTCCACGCCCACGATAAGTCCACCAATGGCCTCAAAGTATGGGTCATTGAGGCAATGCCAAAAGATATTCCTCCAGCTGAACGTTACCGACGACTATGTCACAGGGAAATGTACTGGATATTTTTATTAAATGTTTTAGCCCCTGGAGGGTTAAACGAGGATTTTGAAGTCAGCGCAATTTTATGATATTATTAATCCAGCCCCCTCTCTTTTATTACAGTATTTGCGGTAGTCTAGTATTGGTGACACAAATGTCCCAATTTCAGTTTTTATTCTGCTATTTATATTTGTCTCTGTGTCCTCAAACCGTTGCACATGTAAGGCTGCGTGACAGCCTATTCCAGACACCCTATGGATAGAATACATTATATATTCTTCTTTTTTTAGTTTGTATTTTCGTTTTCTTTTTCCTCCTAAATATCCCATACATATATATGTATATTTTTTATTGTCTCTTTCTAAATGCTGTTACCTGTGTTTTTATGTATTCAAATGTATTTAGATGTTTTTACATTATGTCATTATCAAACTTTGATTGTTGCCCCCGCCCCCGGCCAACCCACTATTAGTTTGTGTGTGTATATATATATCAGGCATAGCCATCATCATAGTCATTGGTTGAAAAAGGAACGTATGACCGTTCCGAAACGCGTCCCTTATTGATGACGACACTTCCTCCCTTTGGCTGTCTGTTTGCGGTCCAGACTGGTTAAGGAACTGCTCCAGTGGATGACATCACTTCCGGTTACGCCGTCCCTTCGTGCTAACGACGCCGGCCTCACAGCGGCTTCCTCTGTTCCACACTGCCGCTGCCTTGCATCACATCCATCCGCTCTGAATGCTTCCTTCCACTGTGACCCTTTCCAATGCAGCGCCATTCACGAAGTGCCTGATTACACCTTCCATCTTGTAAGTGTTTTTGGAACCCTGTTGGGGCATTAAACTTGTCTTTCTTCTACACTTAGAGGCGCCTTGTTTGTTTTCTTGTGTTTCTATAGACCCTGCTTCAGTCTTATTAGCTGCAGCCCTTTGTGTTGAAGAGTACCATCCTATTACTTCCATCACTTCCACCAGCATCTCCATGCTCATTTGGGACTGCCTTATATAGAGACATTGTCTAGACTATACTAGCCCTGTGCGCCCTATAGAAATATTTTTAAATATTTTTTGATTTTTGATAAACACAACCTGCCTATGGGCTCAGGTGTCTTTACACGGGGGCGGCAGATCTGGGAACACCGGGATGGGGGGGGCAAATCTGGGAACACCAGGATGGGGGGGGGCAGATCTGGGAACACCGGGACGGGGGGAGCAGATCTGGGAACACCGGGACAGGGTGGGGGCAGATCTGGGAACACCGGGACGGGGGGGGCAGATCTGGGAACACCAGGACGGGGGGGGGCAGATCTGGGAATACCAGGACGGGGGGGGGGGGCAGATCTGGGAACACCGGGACGGGGGGGCAGATCTGGGAACACCGGGACGGGGGGGGGGGCAGATCTAGGAACACAGGGATGGGGGGGCAGATCAAGGAACACAGGGATGGGGGGGCAGATCAAGGAACACAGGGATGGGGGGGCAGATCAAGGAACACAGGGATGGGGGGGGCAGATTTGGGAACACCGAGACGGGGGGGGCAGATCTGGGAACACCGGGACAGGGTGGGGGCAGATCTGGGAACACTGAGACGGGGGGGCAGATCTGGGAACACTGAGACAGGGGGGCAGATCTGGGAACACTGAGACGGGGGGGCAGATCTGGGAACACTGAGACGGGGGGGCAGATCTGGGAACACCGGGACAGGGTGGGGGCAGATCTGGGAACACTGAGACGGGGGGCAGATCTGGGAACACTGAGACGGGGGGGCAGATCTGGGAACACTGAGACGGGGGGGCAGATCTGGGAACACTGAGACGGGGGGGCAGATCTGGGAACACTGAGACGGGGGGGCAGATCTGGGAACACTGAGACGGGGGGGCAGATCTGGGAACACTGAGACGGGGGGGCAGATCTGGGAACACTGAGACGGGGGGGCAGATCTGGGAACACTGAGACGGGGGGGGCAGATCTGGGAACACCGGGACGGGGGGGCAGATCTGGGAACACCGGGACGGGGGGGCAGATCTGGGAACACCGGGACGGGGGGGCAGATCTGGGAACACCGGGACGGGGGGGCAGATCTGGGAACACCGGGACGGGGGGGCAGATCTGGGAACACCGGGACGGGGGGGCAGATCTGGGAACACCAGGACGGGGGGGCAGATCTGGGAACACCAGGACGGGGGGGCAGATCTGGGAACACCAGGACGGGGGGGCAGATCTGGGAACACCGGGACGGGGGGGCAGATCTGGGAACACCGGGACGAGGGGGCAGATCTGGGAACACCGGGACGGGGGGCAGATCTGGGAACACCGGGACGGGGGGGCAGATCTGGGAACACCGGGACAGGGGGGCAGATTTGGGAACACCGGGACGGGGGGGGCAGATCTGGGAACACCGGGACAGAGGGGCAGATCTGGGAACACCGGGACGGGGGGGCAGATCTGGGAACACCGGGACGGGGGGGCAGATCTGGGAACACCGGGACGGGGGGGCAGATCTGGGAACACCGGGACGGGGGGGGGAGATCTTAGTACTCTGCTATGTGGTCAGAACTTACTACACCAGTATGTGATCATATCTCTGCACACCAGTACTGGATGAGATCTTAGTACACCAGCATGGGATCAGATGTTAGTACAGCAGTATGAGATGTGATGGATCTTCTCACCTCCTCTCCTCTGTCTCCTCTTGTTGCTCTTCTTGCTTTTATTTTGTCCTCCCATAGCTGACAGCCCCGACCGACCACACTCCACACTCCACACTCCACACTCCACACTCTGCTCTCTGTACACTCAGATCACTTCCTGTAGCACCATGTGCAGAGCAGTGTGTGGATCTCAGCTGGGACGGCGGCCGCCTGAGGACAAACCTCCTCCACATGCGATCCTGACACATGTCTGATCTGCTTACATTGTATTCTTTGTGAGATCAAATATAGTATATCGAGTGAAAAGAAACTTTACTTAGGACTCTGATAGTGAAGAAAGTCTGTTCTCCCCGCCTGATAAATATGAAATGGAGCAGACAGAAGAGACTGATTGTTGGGATATGTTTATTTATTGGTCAGTTTACTACACTTCATAGTGCATTATTATTATAATCCATATATTATTATTATTATTATTATTATTATTTACCATGTATTATTATAATTATCACCATTATTATTATTATTATTATAATTAATATTATTTATTATTGTTACTACTAATATTTACCTATTATTATTATTATTATTATTATTATTATTATCATCAACCATATTATTATTATTATTATCAACCATATTATTATTATTATTATTATTACTATTATAGTTATTGTAACTATGATTAATTTTTATTATTATTATTAACATATTATTATTACTTGTCATGTATTATTATTATTATTGTTGTTGTTATTATTAATATTATCCATATATTATTGTTACTATTATTATTATTATTATTTTAGGTATAAATAAAATTATTAACCATATCTTGGTATTACTGTAATAATAATAATAGTTAGTAGTAGTAGTAGTACTTTTTTCATTTATTAATATTAATATTATTATTATTATTATCGCTGTCCATATGCTATTATTATTATTTACCACTCATTATTAACCATGTGTTATTATTATTATTACTTACCATATATTAGTATTACTATTGTAATTATTATTATTTACCAATCATTAGTTCATTGTTGATGTACAACGTATTGTGACACGACGTGTTTTTGGTTTCTCAGTTCTGTGTAACATCCCATACCGGTCATACTATGTCAAAGTCTGATGTACTTCTTTGCTGCCTTCTTTAGTTATAGAATCTATTTTTAAAAAGTGAAGAATTTCTCTGTTTTAACATAAATCTGAAGAAAGGTGTTGCATTAACAGCACTGTCACTTGCCACCAATGCAGGGGAGAAGGGGTTAAAGTGCCAAAGGATGTATATATATATATATATATATATATATATATATATATAAGTTATACTTGCTTTCCTTCTCTTCTAGCAGCAAGCCGGGTGCTAAAGAGAGCCCCATGCATGCTCACTCCCGACCCATTGGGTCCCGAACCAGGCTGTGTGCACACGGACACACATGGCACCGATAAACCATGCCCCCCTCTTTCCCCACAGGAGTCTGACTGACAGCATCAGGGGCACACAATTCAACTACCCTCCTACTTCTCCTGTGACACCATGAAGTGAGGGGAACGGTGCTGGAGACTGGAGTCCCTGGACAAGGTCATCCAACACCCAGGGCAAAGATGCCAAACTGCGCCCCCCCTTTCCTTAGGGTTAGGGTCAGGGCGCCCCCATCTCTTCAATAAACCATTGTGCCCAGCACAGTAAGGTTGCAATGAGGGCACGGTGAGGCTGCAATGAGGGCACAGTAAGGCAGCAAAGAGATGGGCACAGTGAGGCTGTAATGAGGTAACAGTAAGGCTGCAATGAGGGCACATTGAGGCTGCCACGAGGGCATGGTGAGGCTGCAATGAGGGCACGGTAAGGCGGCAATAATGGGCACAGTAAGGCTGCAATGAGGGCACGGTGAGGCTGCAATGAGGGCACAGTAAGGCGGAAATGATGGGCACAGTAAGCCGGCAATGCTTTGTCAATGCTGCAGCCCCTCCCTCTTCCCCTCCCACCTGCCACATTTTGATTACAGTTCCAGGAAGAAGAAGCCAGAATCAATCCTCAGATTGCCAGCACCCATGTGATTTTTTTTTACTTTATGTTTACTTCAGAGAGGGGGAGAAGGAGGTTCTGCAGCACCAGGGACAGTCATAGATTTAAGCTTTTAGTGCAGATGATGGAGGAAGAGGGGAACAGGACTCTTGTCTATTCATGTTGTCATGTATTTACTCTGACACTACCACCCTAACCTGCCACTATTACCTAACCTGGCACTACCACCCTAACCTGCCACTATTACCTAACCTGGCACTACCACCCTACCTGGCACTATAACTTAACGTGGCACTACCACTTAACCTGGCACTACCACCTAGCCTGCTACTACCACCTAACCTGGCACTATTGTATATCACCTAACCTGGCACTACCACCTAACCTGGCACTATGGTATATCACCCTAACCTGGCACTATATCACCCTAACCTGGAACTATATCACCCCAATCTGCCAGTATACTACCCTAACATCACTTGACGTCGACGTACGGTGCGCTGCCTGTCTGCCTGGGGGAGGGATGCCAGATATAGGATCCGCCCCAGGTGCCAATTTTGAAAACCATTTATCATTTTCCTTCCACTTCACAATTATGTGCCACTTTGTGTTGGTCTATCACATAAAATCCCAATAAAATACATTTAGGTTTTTGGTTGTAACATGACAAAATGTGGGAAATTTCAAGGGGTGTGAATACTTTTTGAAGGGACTGTATGTGTGTGTGTGTGTGTGTATATATATATACATTTTTATAGTTGGCCCCCCTACTTTTGACCCTGTCCCCCCATGTGCCCCCCCTAAATATGAAAGCTGGAGACGCCACTGACTGTATTAATGTACCCAATAACAACTTAAAGTACATAAACCATAGACATCAAGTTCACATTACAGTCTGTCTCTTAAAAGCTCATCTTCTTTCAGCTGTCAGTTTGTAAAACATTTTGGTGCAACCTAGGTACGTGTAATGTACAGTACTGATGGTCATCTCCATCTAGCGACCAACGTGCAACCCTACTTATTTCAATGTTATCCCACTAGAGCATATGCATGAGAACTCTACTGAAACCTGTGAGGGTCCCCCCATGGTTTAGACCGCCTAGGGGCCTCCACAGAGTTTAATCACTGGCACTGTTTACCTATATATTATAAGCGATAAAGTGTCCCTCATCCCCGACTCTAAAAGTTGGGCAGTATGCACCAGTGCTGCGACAAGATCCTTTAGTACCCAATGCAAAAGCCATAAGTGCGCAGGTCCTGTTTTTTTTGCACTCCCAACCTGCTGAAGCGTCTAAGTTGGTCGCTTCTTCTGCCCATCCCTGTGCCCAGCCTTGGTATGCACATTGTAGTTGCTTTTTGGAACACACAAAGCACTGAAATGAACACCCAGTTCCCAGCATGAGGGAGCAGATTTATAACCACATCTTGTGTGAAGTAGGGAGATTCCCCTGAGGGATGAAACTGTGCTGTGTGCAAAAAAAATAGTTGTAATGCCGCGTACACACGAGCGGACTTTATGGCAGACTTTGCCCGGAGGACTTTTCGACTGACTTTACGACGGACTTTCTGAATGAACGGACTTGCCTACACACAATCCACCAAAGTCCGTCGAATTCGTAGGTGATGACGTGCGACCGGACTAAAACAAGGAAGTTCATAGCCAGTAGCCAATAGCTGCCCTAGCGTGGCTTTTTGTCCGTCTAACTAGCATACAGACAAGCGGACTTTTCGACCGGACTCGAGTCTGACGGATAGATTTGAAACATGTTTCAAATCTAAGTCCGTCCAACTTTTGAGCAAACAAAGTCCGCTGGAGCCCACGAATTGTCCGACGAAATCCCGTCAGCCGGGCAAAGTCTGCCGTAAAGTCCGCTCTTGTGTACGCGGCATAAGTCCAGTACAGGACTCAATGACAGGCTACTCTTTGGGCTCTGAAGTTTGTGAGATGTTACCCTTTCTTGCAAGTAGGGCATCCCATCAAAATATACCCAGAACTTTAACATTTCACATTATTTGTTGCTTACGCTGCTTTGTGTCTGTGCCAGCTTGTTAAGTAGTTTTAGCAAGAAGATTTAAAGTCTATCTTTGAACAGCACCTAAATCCCCTTTCCAGAGTTCAGCTTTAAACTATGGCAAAAAATGATAGCCCTAATGCATTTTATATGAAAAATCAAACCATTGGTTATTGATTTGTCATATAAAAAGCCTTCTGGTTACGTAACAGATAAGTTCACCTTTTAGGGAAAAATCTGCAATTTACATATTTTTGCAGGAAAAACAAATGTGTATTTATTTTTTCCTACTGGAGCAGGCAAAACATTGCCCCTGTGACCAGTGGATGGTGGCTGCATTGTCAGGCTCCTGCATACTCTCCCTCCAGGTTTGTGTGTGCACCAGTTGCAGCTGGTGTTCCATCGATAGGGGGGGCGGCAAATGGACCTGACCACAGACCCCCCCTGTCGCTCCAGCCCACCACCACGCCAACAACCCCCCCCCCATCGCTGACTCTCTTACCGCGTGCTGCCCAGGGATGCCAGCTTTATGAGGTTGGTGACAGGGGGGATCGATGTCGGAGAGGTGTGAGCTGACACAAGGGTGGTCCATGGAGGAGCTGACAGCACTTAACATGGAGGGGCCGGAGGATCGGACTTGGCGGCTGGTGGGTCGGTTGGTCCTCGGCATCACGGCAGCCATGCCTCTCCTCCCTCCTCCTCCTAGGCCAATTTCACCACATGTCGGTAGCAACCCATACAATCCATACATACAAAGAAACCAAAACAAATAAGTTCAGAAATTAGGTTATGTGTAATAAAATGGAATGAGACAGGGAACAAGTATTGAACAAATGAAGAAAAGGAGGTGCAAATGGCATGGAAAGCCAAGACACCAGCTGAAATATATCAGTACAGTAATTAGAAAGCAATCCTGCCCCTTGTCAGTGCAAATTAATATCAGCTGGTTCAGTCTCAACTGAAGGCTTATAAAAAGGTGTCTCATTACCAAGATGTCACACAAGAAACATCTCATGATGGGTAAAAGCAAAGAGCTCTATCAAGACCTTTGCAACCTTATCGTTGCAAAACATACTAATGGCAGTGGTTACAGAAGGATTTCTAAAGTTCTGAATTTTCCAGTGAGCACTGTTGGGGACATAATTCGGAAGTGGAAAGAACTTCAATTCACCATAAACCGTCCCCGACTAGGTGCTCCTTTCAAGATTTCTGACAGAGGAGTGAAAAGAATTATCAGAAGAGTTGTCCAAGAGCCAAAGACCACTTGTGGAGAGTTTCAGAAAGAACCTGGAATTAGCAGGTACAATTGTTTCAAAGAAAACAATAAGTAATGCGCTCACCTGCCATGGCCTGTATGCACACTCACCGTGCAAGCCTACATTGCTGAAGAAAAAGCATGTTGAAGCTTGTTTAAAGTTTGCTGCACAACATTTAGACAAGCCTGTGAAATACTGGGAGAATATAGTCTGGTCAGATGAGACCAAAATTGAATTTCATAATCCACACACCACGTTTGGAGGTCAAATGGCACTGCACATCACCCAAACCCCCCCCCCCCCCCCCCCATACCAACAGTGAAGTTTGGAGGTGGGAACATCATGGTGTGTGGCTGTTTTTCAGCATTTGGTACTGGCAAACTTCATATCATTGAAGAATGTACCAAGACATTCTTAATAAAAATCTGCTGCTGTCTACCAGGATGATGAAGATGAAATGAGGGTGGACATTTCAGCAAGACAGTGATCCCAAACGCAAAGCCAAGGAAACTCTCAATTGGTTTCAAAGAAAGAAAATAAAGCTGCTAGAATGGACCAGCCAATCACCTGACTTGAATCCAATAGAAAACCTATGGAAAGAACTAAAGATCAGAGTTTATAGAAGATGCCCATGGAACCTTCAAGATTTGAAGGTGTGGAAGAATGGACCAAAATCACCCCTGAGAAATGCATGTGACTAGTTTCTCCATACAGGAGCCTGCATTTGAATTTGTCATTACCAACAAAGGATTTTGTACCAAGTATTAAATACATTTCAGTTAGCGTGTTCAATACTTTTTCCCTGTGTCAGTCCATTTTATTACACATGTAGCACTTACCCCCGAAGGAGCGGCTGATTTAGATTGGGCTTACCGTTACCTTGTGTTCGTCACAGGGGTCACAATGATGAGGAGGAAAAAAAGAGTATTAAATGATGTCTGCACCAAACACTAATGCCACGTACACACGGTCGGACTTTTCGTCTACAAAAGTCAGACAGCCTGTCCGACAGACTTCCGGCAGACTTTCGGCGGACTTTCGACGGACTTGCGGCGGACTTTCTAACGAACAGACTTGCCTACACACGATCACACAAAAGTCCGTCGAATTCTTACGTGATGACGTACACCGGACTAAAATAAGGAAGTTCATAGCCAGTAGCCAATAGGTGCCCTAGCGTGGCTTTTTGTCCGTCGGACTAGCACACAGACGAGCGGATTTCGGGGTCCGTCGTAGTTACGAAGTAAAGATTTGAAGCATGTTTCAAATCTAAAGTACGTCGGATTTGAGGCTAAAAAAGTATGTTGAAAGTCCGGAGAAGCCCACACACGATCGGATTACCAGCCAGCTTTAGTCCGTCAGCGTCCGTTGGACTTTTGTAGACGAAAAGTCCGACCGTGTGTACGCGGCATTAGTTTCTTTCGTTGCAATTCTTTTATTCTTTGAATCCAAAAGAATAGGGATGGAGGATTAAGGGAGATTCAGGTACCTTAGATTGCGAGTCAGGGTATTTCTACTTATCCAGAGGACTAACGGTCTCCCCAACTGGATATAGCAATCACCGGATAGGCCTCTCTCACTGACCTAGCAGTCGGGTGCAATGCTTGAACACAGTCTCTGCCACAGACTTAATGAAAAGATCAGATAATCATTGTGGTCGTTACACAATCCTCTGCCACAGGATGGTGTAACCGAACTTTGATTAGATTTAACGTTTAGCTGCACGGTACCAGATTTTTTCGGCCGACCTGGCGATACTGTGAGTTAGATGATCCAGGTTGCATCCCCTGATTGGGTTTCCAGGCTCCTCCCGAGATACCAGCATACTTGGCTCGGTCACCTCTAGAGAAGTTCTCCCCTGGTCTCCTCCAATTGATCGGCTTCTCCCCGCAGACAAGACAGCACGGGACCACCTTTTGGATCAGCAGGCCCCAGAACTTCTGGGCCTACTTTTGTAGTAGCAACGCCTCGGGCCAGCAGGCCCTGAGGCAGCAGAGTTGCCCTGGCCCCCTTTGGCCAGGAGGGCCTTCAGGTCAGGGACCACAATGACAAGAGAGGAACCACAAAAAATGGTGCCTGTACCTTAAATACCCTTACCCAGAATGCACAGAGAGTGAACCACTCCCACCGGGCTGTTTCTGAGTGAAAGGGGTACCCAATACATCCAGCATGTTGCATTTCCAACACTTACCGGTGGCAACAGCGACACCTCCGTTCAAGTGGAAACTATCACAACCCAGCTGAACTGATACAGGAACCAGCAAATTTATCATATTTAGCCTGAGCCAAACTACAGCAGCAGACAAGCTTAAATTTACATAAATAGCACCTGCCCATCAGGAGCAGGGCGCTACACACATAACTTCATTTCTGAACGTATTTGTTTTGGTGTCTTTGTATGTATGGATTACATGGGTTATTACCGACATGTGGTGAAAATTTCATGTCAGTAGCACCTTTACAAATATATTCACCTAAAAAAATGGTGACGTGTTCAATACTTATTTTACTCGCTGTGTATACCATACCTGGCTGATGCCCTTGGAAGCTGCAAATGACTGAAGTAGACACAGATCTCTACTTCCTTCCAGGTCCTGCTCTGAGCAGCTGCCCTGCTGCATTGTGAGCACAGGAGGTCAACCACTCGGCACGGGCGCCATTCAGAGAATGCTTTACATTTTCTCAATGAATGCAAAGCATTCTCGGATTGGAAGAGGTGAAGAGTGTGACATCACCACCCCATGTCTCCATAATCCACACTTCCACTACTTAAAGTGGTTATAAAGCCAGTGATCCCAACTCCTGCCAGCCCCACTGTAATAATAAGATATAATTCACAGTGTGTGTTTTATTTTTTAATTCGGCAGGTAAATACCTTTTTTCACATTGCTGATGTGTTTCGTCTGGTTTAAGATTGTATTTGGCATTTTTATGTCAACACTAAGTATATGTGTTTAACAGGATAGTTTAACCGCATTTGGTTGTAGACTGTCTTTTAGGCTTTTGCATAAATAAAAATAGTATTTACTATATATGCTGTTATATATCTAAGTAGCCAATAATAGTCTCCCTGTCAGGCTCCTACTTACCAGACCGGTGAGTCCGCTTTGGGCAGTAGGTAGGCTCCCTTACGCGTCCGACTCGCGGCCCCTGGTAAGGTAACAGGAGGCACAGGAGTGCGGAGTGGTATGAGAGCCTGTTTGCAGCAGTCCAGGTACGGATGGATTAGCAGGTAAGACGGCTGAGCTGGCTGGAACACAGGCAACAAGACTGAGCAGGATGGTCAGGAGACAGGCTGGGTTCGGCAACAGACAGGCAATTGAGGTACAGTGGAGCAGGCAAACGGATAGTCAAACAGGCAGAGGTCAGGTGCAGGCAGAGTTCAATGGAAGGTTCAGGAAACAAGGCCGGGTCGTCAGGATATCAGGATCAACACGGGTACAAGGGTCAGGTACTAAGAACGGCAGAGCTGTTGATCAGGCAGCACTGATCACAGAGGGAAGCCGGCTTAAATGGGCCGTTTGGCGCCAGACGACGTGCACGCGCGCGCACCGGCACGCACAGGCACGCGCACCCGCAGACGTCCGCGCGCGCGCCCCCGCACACCGGCACACACAACAGGCCTGCCCGGGACACGCATGCCAGCACTACAAGGAACGCGCACAGCGGAGCCCGCAGGAACGCGCGCACCAACGCGCGCCGACGCACCCTGACGCACACCACCGCGAACACCCTGCCCGTCGAGGTACGCTCTCTGACAGTGCCCCCTCCTCAAGGGCAGCCTCTGGATGCCCAGCTGGGCCAACCTGGTTGCGTGAGAGTCTTTAAAGGCTTGTAGCAGTTCCTCAGCATGAAGATTACTTTCAGGCTCCCAGGAGTTGTCCTCGGGTCCATACCCCTTCCACTTGATGAGATACTGGATCTGATTATGCCTTTTTCTGCAATCCAGGATTGTCTCGATTTCAAATTCCTCCTCATTATCGATCACAATAGGCTCAGGTGGTTTGGCATTACGGTCAGCGAAAGAATTAGGAACGACTGGTTTCAGTAGCGAGACATGGAAAACCGGGTGTATTCTAAAAGAATCCGGCAGGTTGAGTTCGTACGCAACGTCATTTACTTTCCTTTTTACTGGGAAGGGACCCATAAACTTAGGTCCCAGTTTCCTAGAGGGACAGGCCATCTTCAAATTAGTTGTGGATAGCCATACTTGGTTACCAGGCTCTAGGATAAGTTCCCCACGTCTTTTCCTGTCAAACATCCTTTTAAAAGATGCCTGGGACTGGGCCATGGTCTCCTGCAGAAGCTTACTATTGGTAGAGAAGAACTCCATTGTTTCAGTCACTGCAGGGAGGGTACATTCCGGGATAGAGCTGGGTAGGAAGGAGGGATTGAATCCATAGTTGGCAAAGAATGGCGTTTGGTTGATGGCTGAATGCAGAGAGTTGTTATAAGAAAATTCTGCGACTGGTAACAGGGACACCCAGTCATCTTGAGAAAAAGCCGAAAAGCAACGGAGGTATTGCTCCAGAGTTTGGTTAGTTCTCTCCGTCTGACCGTTTGTCTGGGGGTGATAGGCCGAGGAGAATGCCAGTTCAATTTCAAGAGCACCACACAGTGCTTTCCAGAACCGAGAGGTGAACTGGACACCACGATCTGACACAATATTAGCGGGAACCCCATGTAGTCTCACTATCTCCTTAATAAAGATTTTCGCCGTTTCTACGGCCGTAGGTGTACCTTTCATGGGGAGGAAATGTGCCATCTTAGACAGTCTATCAATAACAACAAAGATAGTAGAGAAGCTTTCGGATGGGGGCAGTTCCACGATGAAATCCATCGAAATCATTTTCCAAGGCCTGTCAGGAATTGGCAAAGGTTTCAATAAGCCCCAGGCCCTTGTGCGGTTACTCTTACTCCGGGCACACGTGTGGAAGGAACTGACATAACTCCTACAATCTTCGGATAATTGTGGCCACCAAAATGTGCGCTGCACCAGTTCAGTTGTCTTCCGGGCCCCGAAATGACCTGCCAGCTTGTGGTCGTGGCACAACTCCAGTACCGGCACCGTAAGATTCTCAGGAACCATGATCTTGCCTTCGTGCCAAAGCAACCCATCGCTTAGGCTGGTCCCTGTAGGCTGGGGAATTTCTGAGGAGGCTTGCCTTATCCTGGAGATTAAATCTCCCTGAAGAAGTAAAAAATTTCCCGCAGGTAGGATAGTGTCCGGATGGGCGGTTTCTTTGGAATCATGAAACATTCGTGACAGTGCGTCTGGTTTCACATTTTTAGAGCCAGGTCTGTAAGTGATGTGAAATAAGAAGCGGGAGAAAAAGAGTGCCCATCTGGCCTGTCGTGGTTTTAGTCTCTTGGCAGATCTCAGGTATTCCAAGTTCTTGTGATCTGTATAGATTAGAATAGGATGTACAGCACCCTCCAGAAGATAGCGCCACTCCTCCAGAGCCGCCTTGATGGCCAAAAGCTCCCGATCTCCCACATCGTAATTCCTTTCAGACATAGATAGTTTGCGAGAGAAGAACGCTATTGGGAACAGAAGAGCTTTAGGGCCCTGGCGTTGGGAGAGTACTGCCCCTACTGCGATTTCTGAGGCATCGACTTCTAGCACGAATGGCAGGGCAGGGTTAGGGTGCTTGAGGATAGAAGCTGAGGTGAACAGACCCTTTAATTTTTCAAAGGCCGATTGTGCCCTGGACGACCAACAGAATCGGGTTCCCTGCCTTGTTAGTTCTGTAATGGGAGCAATGATTTTAGAAAAGTCCTTAATGAATTTCCTATAAAAATTGGAAAATCCTACGAAGCGTTGGAACCCTTTCCTGTCTGTAGGTGCAGGCCAATCCAGGATGGCGGACACCTTCTGAGGGTCCATATTAATACCTTCCACTGAAATGATGAGTCCCAGGAATTGGATACATTGAAGTTCGAACTCGCATTTGTCGAGTTTAGCGTATAGTCCGTGTTGCCTGAGCCGAGCAAGAACATTCCGGACGTGCCTGTGATGATCAGCCAGAGAAGGGGAGAAAATGAGAATATCATCAAGCTAAACGATGACGTAGAGATCCAAAAATTCCCAGAAAATGTCGTTCACAAAATGTTGGAATGTGGCTGGAGCATTACAAAGACCTAAGGGCATAACGAGATATTCGAAATGCCCAAAACGAGTGCGAAAAGCAGTCTTCCACTCGTCTCCCTCTCGGATGCGGATTAGGTTATAGGCTCCGCGAAGATCCAATTTCGTGAAGACCCTTGCAGTTCCCAGCCTTTGGAATAACTCAGGCACCAGGGGTAGTGGGTAGCGGTTTTTAATCGTTATCCTGTTTAATTCTCGGTAATCGATGCATGGTCGAAGAGAATGATCTTTCTTCTCTACAAATAATAGGCCGCCACCGGCCGGGGAAGTGGACGGGCGGAAAAAACTTCTTCTTTAAATTTTCATCTAAATATTGTTTTAATGTGTCCAGCTCCTGCTCAGTCAATGGAAAGATCCTGCCGAAGGGTACCTCGGTTCCAGGAAGCAACTCTATAGGACAATCGTAGGGCCTGTGTGGAGGTGGTACCTCTGCACCTTTCTTGCTGAATACGTCCGAGAAATCTTGGTAGGGCTCTGGGATAGCTTGGAGCAGATTGGCATCAGGGTGTAAGCAGAGAAGCTGAGAAACCTCATGGTCGGGTCGTTGCAGACAGTGTAGCTGACAGTACTCATAGAGAAACTCAATACTTCCAGTAGCCCAGTTGATTCGGGGGTTGTGGACCTTCAGCCAAGGCATTCCAAGAATGACTGGAAAGAGAGGTGAGGAGATAGCATCCAAACAGAGGTATTCCTGGTGCTGGGAGCCCATAACAGCTTCTAAGGGAACGGTCTCTTGAGTGACCGGGCCAGAACGGAGGGCGGAACCGTCTGCAAGGTGAACAGCTAGGCTTTGGGTCTTGGATCGAAGGGGTAGGTCATGTTGAGCAGCAAAGGTCAGGTCAACGAAGCAACTGCAGGCTCCGGAATCAATGATGACTGGAACTTGGATAGCCTTTCCGGGAAGCTGCAAAGTGACAGAGATAGTTAGATGCGTACATGGTTTTGGCATAATAGTGGCACAGGTACGAACAGCAGGATGACACTTACGCGTCTTGTTGGGGCAAACGCTGGCGTAGTGCCCAGGTTCCCCACAGTAGAGGCAAAGGTTATGAGCCCGTCTGCGTAACTTCTCTTCAGGCGTCAAAGAGGGACGAAGCAGGCCAAGCTGCATGGGTTCTGGGACATCAAAAGCTGGAGCAGGTGGTGGAGCGGAGGGCCTATTGGGTGGACTGGGAACTTGAGGAAGCATCCAGGTGGGTCGAAAGGTACTGGTGGATCTTTCGGTGCGTCGTTCCCTCAGCCGACGGTCAATCTGAATGGACAGGTTAACCAATTCTTCCAAGGTTTGAGGCACTCCGACCCGTGCTAGCTCATCCTTGAGGGGATCAGACAAGCCCATTCTAAACTGGTGGCGCAGGGCTGCGTCGTTCCACGCCATGTCGGAGCTCCAGCGCCTGAATTCGACAGCATAGTCCTCTGCCGCTCGACGGCCTTGACGGAGGGAGTGCAGGGTGGCTTCGGCAGTTGTAGTTAACTGAGGGTCTTCGTAAAGTTGTGACATTGCCCCAAAGAGGGCATCCAGACTCTCCAGGGCGTCAGATTTTTGCTCCAAGAGTCGGTGGGCCCAGGTTTGAGGTTCACCGGATAACAAGGAGATGACGAAGCCCACCTTAGTGGCCTCTAGGGAGAAGGTGCGTGGCTGAAGAGCGAAATAGAGACCGCAAGCATTCCGGAAAGCACGATATTTGTTACGGTCTCCGAAGAACCATTCTGGTATGGGTACTTTGGGTTCTGGAGGGAGCATGACTACGGAGGGTGCTGAGGTTGCGACTGCGGCCCCCTGCGGACCGGGGGGTGCAGATAGAGCCTGTACACGTTCTTCCAATCTGGTGTAACCCTCTTGTAAGCTTTTCACTGCTTGGGTTAATCCCGCCAGATGTCTGCAAAGCTCATCCATGGGGGAGGCCCCCTGCCCGGACTCGGTCATGGCTGCCTGATACTGTCAGGCTCCTACTTACCAGACCGGTGAGTCCGCTTTGGGCAGAAGGTAGGCTCCCTTACGCGTCCGACTCGCGGCCCCTGGTAAGGTAACAGGAGGCACAGGAGTGCGGAGTGGTATGAGAGCCTGTTTGCAGCAGTCCAGGTACGGATGGATGAGCAGGTAAGACGGCTGAGCTGGCTGGAACACAGGCAACAAGACTGAGCAGGATGGTCAGGAGACAGGCTGGGTTCGGCAACAGTACAGTGGAGCAGGCAAACGGATAGTCAAACAGGCAGAGGTCAGGTGCAGGCAGAGTTCAATGGAAGGTTCAGGAAACAAGGCCGGGTCGTCAGGATATCAGGATCAACACGGGTACAAGGGTCAGGTACTAAGAACGGCAGAGCTGTTGATCAGGCAGCACTGATCACAGAGGGAAGCCGGCTTAAATGGGCCGTTTGGCGCCAGACGACGTGCACGCGCGCGCACCGGCACGCACAGGCACGCGCGCTCGCAGACGTCCGCGCGCGCGCCCCCGCACACCGGCACACACAACAGGCCTGCCCGGGACACGCATGCCAGCACTACAAGGAACGCGCACAGCGGAGCCCGCAGGAACGCGCGCGCCAACGCGCGCCGACGCACCCTGACGCACACCACCGCGAGCACCCTGCCCGCCGAGGTACGCTCTCTGACACTCCCCCTAATTGATGGTTTAGAGCTGTGGACTCCAAACTGCGGGCTGGGGGCCAGATGAGGCCCTTTGCTTGCTTTTATCCGGCCCTTGGGGTACTATTTCATCCACTGATACAAATAATTGGGCATAATTCCCAACCCCCCCGAGACCAGTGATAGTGCACAAGGTACAACTCTTCCCACTGACACCAACGATGGGGCACAACTCCTCCCACTGACACCAACAAAGTAGCACTCTTCCTTTTAATGACACCAACAATTGTGACAAATTACATCAACAATGGGGCAAAAATCCTGCCAATGACACCAACAGATGTTCCTAACGACTCCAACTATGGGGTACAATTCCTCCCACTGACACCAAGGGTGGGGCATTGTTTTTCCCCATTGAAGTCAGGACTTTTTCTATATATCTAAGTAGCCAATAATAGTCCCCCCCTCCAATTGATGGTTTAGAGCTGTGGTTTCCAAACTGCGGCCCGGGGGCCAGATGCGGACATTTGCTTGCTTTTATCTAGCTCTTGGGCCACTATTTCATCCCCTGCTACAAACAATGGGGCATAATTCACAACCCCCCCCCGAGACCAGTGATAAGGCACAATTCCTCCCAATGACACCAACAACCAACAATTGGGTCCAATGACACCAACAATGGGGCAAAAATCCTCTCAATGACACCAACAATTGTTCCTACACAAACAATGGGGCATAATTTCCACCCCTCCTCCCGAGACCAGTGATAGGGCACAATTCCTCCCAATGACACCAACAATTGGGTCCAATAACACCAATGATGTGGCACACTGCTTCCCACTGACACCTACGATGGGGCACAACTCCTCCCACTGAAACCAACAAATGGCCACTCATTCTCCTAATGACACCAACATTTGTGACCAATGACACCAACAATGGGGCAAAACTCCTTCCAATGACACCAACAATTGTTCCTAATAAATACCCCCCTGAGACCAGTGATAGGGCACAATTCCTCCCAATGACACAAACAACCAACAATTGGGTCCAATGACACCAACAATGGGGCAAAAATCCTCTCAATGACACCAACAATTGTTCCTAATGACTCCAATGATGGGGCACAATTCCTCCCAATAACACCAACGTTGGGTCACAATTCCTCCCACTGGCGCCAAAGATGGGGCATTTATTTCCTCACTGAAGTCAGGACTTTTTCAACTCCCAGTGGCCACAGTCCGGCCCCCCTAAAGTCTGAAGGACAGTAAATTGGCCCCCTGTTTAAAAAAGTTTGGAGACCCCTGGTTTAGAGGGTATTCTGTATGCTATATGTTCTAGGGATGAGGGCTACATTAGCACGATACTTCAACCTTTGTCCTAGCATTGATCAGCATTTATTAATGAGGCTGAACAAGCCCAAAGTCTGCTTTGTATATATGGCTGTGTTTATAACCACATTTCTACTTTTATTTTCTATGTATTGCTGTCACTTTGCACAATGCTACAAATTAAATTGATCACAAGCTCTTGTTTGTTTAAGTTTACTTCAGTTGAAAGTGTGCTGGCAAATAAAAAAGCTTTAAACACCACCCTTTTCTTTCTTGCCTCGGGGCAGTGTTGCCAACAGATTGAAATTTACTGACACGACACCCAAAATTTACTGACACAGCCACGTTTTTACTGCCATTTCCAAAAGTTACAAAATTACAGTTTTAAGTACAAATTGCACTATTTAGGCTACAAACAAGTACAATATGTGATTAGGATTGTGATTCAAGGTAGATAATAAGGCAAAAAACATATTTCTTATTTTCTTTTCGATATAGTAAGTAAGTAGCTCAGGGACAGGACTCAGGAGGGCAGGAAATTAGAATGGGCGGCACACACATGAAATTGACTCTCACAGTGATACTGACAGCAGTGTGCAGCACTACAGATTAACGACACGACACGTCCCCTCCTGAGTCACAGCGACAGTCTCTCTCCAAGCCAGGTGGTTCCTCCAGTCCAAACAGCACTGATGGTCCCGCTCCTGGCCTGCCTTGCTCCCATTGTGCAAACCCACACACAAGGCTCTGGCCGCTCTGCTTGGCTCCCTTGCGCCATGACATCCCAGGACATGCTCAGGCACTGCCTCCACCAGAGCCGCCACAAACACACTGTAACAGGCACTCGTATGGTCTTGACTGGCTCCAGGCCGAGCGTCACAGCCATATTTTTTACTGGCAACCTTTTCTTTTTACTGGCATTTACAGGCAGGAGAAAATTGCCTCTTTTTTACTGGCTGCCAGTAAAAATACTGATGGTTGGCAACACTGCCTTGGGGCTTTTCCTGCATTCCTTTACAAGAAGGCACAACAGGGGCTGTAAACAACTGGCACACATGACAGGACTTGTCCTCCTCACTAGATGACGCTTCCTTTTGTGTATTACCTCTATAGGTACAGCTGTACTGTTGTTGTTGTGTTTTGGCTTGTGTACCATAAGGGGGGTTCGGAATGGATGGACACAAGTAGAGGTGAGCCTTGGATTGCACTACATGCAGGGGCAGACTGACCATTGAGCCAGCTGGGTTGCCAGTCTCAGTAAAACCAGGGACAGTATGTATAAATCTGTGGCTTTTTTTACATCTGTCTGTGTATACTGTGTGATTGTATACTGTGTGTGTGTATACTGTGTGGCCCCATAATCTCTCATTGCCTGCGGGCCCCATAATCTCCTATTGCCCGGGGGCCCCATGAGTTATCAGTCCGCCCCTGACTACATGTATACATTTATTATGTCTCGCTGTATGAAAAATGTCTTCTACTCTACATACACATCAATAGGTATTGTTGTCAACTGCCTCTGATCTACAGGGAAAGTTTTTTGATTGGACAATTTGTACCAGGATTTGAAAACCGATCATGTATGTTAAAACAAAACTTTTGTTTTTTTTCATGGAGCATGTTGAATTTCCATTTTACAGGTTTAACGCATCATTAAAGCTTCATTTTTGTTAAATTAAAATAACAAACATATCATACTTACCTGCCCTGTGCAAGGGTTATGCACAGAGCAGCCCCGATCCTCCTATTCTGGGGTCCCCCGCTAGCGCTCCAGGCTGCTTCTCTTTAGCAAGTGTACCCATGGAAAGCCGCTTGCCATGCGGGCCCCTGTGTGGCCTCGCTCTTGAGCCACCCTGTCTGGGTCTATTCACACAGAGCTGGTGGCTCGGCCCCGCTCCGTCTCGCTCAGCACAGCATTTGATTGACAGCAGCGGGAGCCAATGGCTCCCGCTCAGTGGCGGCTGGTGCTTCATTTTTTAGGGGGGAACAGCAAACAAACCCCACCGCCCATTTAATCGATCGAGCAATCGCCCGCCAGCCAGCCTGCCAGTCCTGCACTTACCCCATCCAGGTTTTGGGCGGCTTCCCCTAGGCTTCTCCTCCTGGTCAATCTGGTTGCTTTTTCTCCTGACCAATCCAGTCTTAGGACCCGCTTCTTGTCCTGATTGGCCGGGAGGAGAAGCAGGAAGACAATAGCGAATGTTGATTCGCTAATGTCACAAGTGGGTGGGCTCAGGACGCAGTGCTCTGTGCCCCCCCCCCTCCCCGAGCCCAACCATTTTGAAGCCATTTAGAGCCTCAGGCTCTAATCATGTTCTTCAAAAAAAAAAAACTAGTAGAAATCTATGCGTCTGGAGCCCCGCATGCAGATTAGGGGCCAGTGCATAGAGATTAGGGGGTTGTGCCCCTGCACCCCTTATGGACCAGCCGCCGGTGCTATCAATCTGCCCAATGAGGGGGGAGACAGTGGTGAGAGCTCTCTTGCACATCGCTGGATTGGATCTGGCTCAGGTAAGGATGAGGAGGGGATTCTGCGGCACAGAAGGTTTTTCACCTTACTCACTGTGTGTTCAGTCGTTTAGCCGTGCTCGACTCTTCATGACCTCATGGACCATAGTGCGCCAGGCTTTTCGGTCCTCCACTGCCTCCTGGAGATTTCTTAACTTCATGTTCGTTGTTTTAATTATGCTATCTATCCATCTTGTTTTCTGTTTTCCTCTTCTCCTTTTTTTTCCATGTTTCCCAGCATCAGGGTTATTTCCAATGAGTACTCTCTTTACATTAGGTGGCCAAAGTATTTGAGTTTCAGCTTCAGGATCTGTCCTTCCAGTGAATATTCAGGGGTGATTTTCTTCAAGATTGACTGATTTGATCTTCTTGCCATCCGAGGGACTTTCAAGAGTCTTCCCCAAAACCATAGTTCAAAAGCATCAATTCTTTAGCTTTCAGCCTTCCTTATGGTCCAACTTTCACAGCCATAGGTTACTACTGGGCAGGGCCGATCCTAGGGTCACCGGCGCCTGGGTGCAGAAATATTTCTGGCGCCCCCACATGGGCGTGGTCATCTTACCAACTCCTCCCCTTTACAAATGTTTCTATGGCAACGACTCAAACACAGAGATGCTCCCCTAAGAAGTCTTTGTTACCCTGGGATCCTCCTGTGATCTTTTAATAAAGAAAATACAGGAAGAGAGTACACTAATGAGACCTGGAGGGGAGTATCTCTGATGCACACAGATAGGGCTTCTGTTAGAGAGTCTGTTAGAAAGAGCCCCCAGACATATTACAGGAGATGATCAGAAACTGCAGACATAATACAGGAGATGATCAGAGACTGCAGACATAGTACAGGAGATGATCAGAGACTGCAGACATAGTAAAGGAGATGATCAAAGACTGCAGACATAGTACAGGAGATGATCAGAGACTGCAGACATAGTACAGGAGATGATCAGAGACTGCAGACATAGTACAGGAGATGGTCAGAGACTGCAGACATAGTACAGGAGATGATCAGAGACTGCAGACAGGATATAAGAGATGATCAGAGACTGCAGACATAGTACAGGAGATGATCAGAGACTGCAGACATAGTACAGGAGATGATCAGAGACTGCAGACATAGTACAGGAGATGGTCAGAGACTGCAGACATAGTACAGGAGATGATCAGAGACTGCAGACATACTACAGGAGATGATCAGAGACTGCAGACAGGATATAAGAGATGATCAGAGACTGCAGACATAGTACAGGAGATGATCAGAGACTGCAGACTTAGTAAAGGAGATGATCAGAGACTGCAGACATAGTAAAGGAGATGATCAGAAACTGCAGACATAGTAAAGGAGATAATCAGAGACTGCAGACATAGTACAGGAGATGGTCAGAGACTGCAGACATAATACAGGAGATGATCAGAGACTGCATAGTACAGGAGATGATCAGAGACTGCAGACATAGTACAGGAGATGATCAGAGACTGCAGACATAGTACAGGAGATGATCAGAGACTGCAGACATAGTACAGGAGATGATCAGAGACTGCAGACATAGTACAGGAGATGATCAGAGACTGCAGACATAATACAGGAGATGATCAGAGACTGCAGACATAGTAAAGGAGATGATCAGAGACTGCAGACATAGTACAGGAGATGATCAGAGACTGCAGACATAGTACAGGAGATGATCAGAGACTGCAGACATAGTACAGGAGATGATCAGAGACTGCAGACTTAGTAAAGGAGATGATCAGAGACAGCAGACATAGTACAGGAGATGATCAGAGACTGCAGACATAGTAAAGGAGATAATCAGAGACTGCAGACATAGTACAGGAGATGGTCAGAGACTGCAGACATAATACAGGAGATGATCAGAGACTGCATAGTACAGGAGATGATCAGAGACTGCAGACATAGTACAGGAGATGATCAGAGACTGCAGACATAGTACAGGAGATGATCAGAGACTGCAGACATGGTACAGGAGATGATCAGAGACTGCAGACATAATACAGGAGATTATCAGAGACTGCAGACATAGTAAAGGAGATGATCAGAGACTGCAGACATAGTACAGGAGATGATCAGAGACTGCAGACATAGTACAGGAGATGATCAGAGACTGCAGACATAGTACAGGAGATGATCAGAGACTGCAGACATAGTACAGGAGATGATCAGAGACTGCAGACATAGTACAGGAGATGATCAGAGACTGCAGACTTAGTAAAGGAGATGATCAGAGACTGCAGACATAGTACAGGAGATGATCAGAGACTGCAGACATAGTACAGGAGATGATCAGAGACTGCAGACATGGTACAGGAGATGATCAGAGACTGCAGACATGATACAGGAGATGATCAGAGACTGCAGACATAGTAAAGGAGATGATCAGAGACTGCAGACATAGTACAGGAGATGATCAGAGACTGCAGACATAGTACAGGAGATGATCAGAGACTGCAGACATAGTACAGGAGATGATCAGAGACTGCAGACATAGTACAGGAGATGATCAGAGACTGCAGACTTAGTAAAGGAGATGATCAGAGACTGTAGACATAGTAAAGGAGATGATCAGAGACTGCAGACATAGTAAAGGAGATAATCAGAGACTGCAGACATAGTACAGGAGATGGTCAGAGACTGCAGACATAATACAGGAGATGATCAGAGACTGCATAGTACAGGAGATGATCAGAGACTGCAGACATAGTACAGGAGATGATCAGAGACTGCAGGCATGGTACAGGAGATGATCAGAGACTGTAGACATAGTACAGGAGATGATCAGAGACTGCAGACATGGTACAGGAGATGATCAGAGACTGCAGACTTAGTAAAGGAGATGATCAGAGACTGCAGACATAGTACAGGAGATGATCAGAGACTGCAGACATAGTAAAGGAGATAATCAGAGACTGCAGACATAGTACAGGAGATGGTCAGAGACTGCAGACATAATACAGGAGATGATCAGAGACTGCATAGTACAGGAGATGATCAGAGACTGCAGACATAGTAAAGGAGATAATCAGAGACTGCAGACATAGTACAGGAGATGATCAGAGACTGCAGACATAGTAAAGGAGATGATCAGAGACTGCAGACATAGTACAGGAGATGATCAGAGACTGCAGACATACTACAGGAGATGATCAGAGACTGCAGACAGGATATAAGAGATGATCAGAGACTGCAGACATAGTACAGGAGATGATCAGAGACTGCAGACAGGATATAAGAGATGATCAGAGACTGCAGACATAGTACAGGAGATGATCAGAGACTGCAGACATAGTACAGGAGATGATCAGAGACTGCAGACTTAGTAAAGGAGATGATCAGAGACTGTAGACTTAGTAAAGGAGATGATCAGAGACTGCAGACATAGTAAAGGAGATGATCAGAGACTGCAGACATAGTAAAGGAGATAATCAGAGACTGCAGACATAGTACATGAGATGATCAGAGACTGCAGACTTAGTAAAGGAGATGATCAGAGACTGCAGACTTAGTAAAGGAGATGATCAGAGACTGCAGACATAGTAAAGGAGATGATCAGAGACTGCAGACATAGTAAAGGAGATAATCAGAGACTGCAGACATAGTACAGGAGATGGTCAGAGACTGCAGACATAATACAGGAGATGATCAGAGACTGCAGACATAGTACAGGAGAGGATCAGAGACTGCAGACATAGTACAGGAGATGATCAGAGACTGCAGACAGGATATAAGAGATGGTCAGAGACTGCAGACATAGTACAGGAGATGATCAGAGACTGCAGACATAGTACAGGAGATGATCAGAGACTGCAGACATACTACAGGAGATGATCAGAGACTGCAGACATACTACAGGAGATGATCAGAGACTGCGGACAGGATATAAGAGATGATCAGAGACTGCAGACATAGTACAGGAGATGATCAGAGACTGCAGACAGGATATAAGAGATGATCAGAGACTGCAGACATAGTACAGGAGATGATCAGAGACTGCAGACAGAATATAAGAGATGATCAGAGACTGCAGACATAGTACAGGAGATGATCAGAGACTGCAGACATAGTACAGGAGATGATCAGAGACTGCAGACAGGATATAAGAGATGATCAGAGACTGCAGACATAGTACAGGAGATGATCAGAGACTGCAGACAGGATATAAGAGATGATCAGAGACTGCAGACATAGTACAGGAGATGATCAGAGACTGCAGACATAGTACAGGAGATGATCAGAGACTGCAGGCTTAGTACAAGAGATGGTCAGAGACTGCATTTCCTATGAACGTTAGTAGATAATGGCCAATCGGCCCTCTCACCCGACCCAGCGATACAGCAACGGTTCCTCTGATCAGGAGTCAGCTCACTCTGAATTGCCAGGGATGGCGCTAGGCTGTGTGGCTTTCCCTCTGGTGGCGCAGGGCAGTGGGGTTCCCTCTCTGATGGTGTTCTCTCAGCACTGTCCTGGGTGTACTTCCCTGAAAGCTTTCCCAGGCTCCTGGCTCTCTCTCTCCCATTCAGCTGAGCATGCTGTGTGAGCTCCAGTTTCCGTGTTACAGTGGGGCTGCCAGTCCTCGGGACTACATGTCCCACAATCCTCTTCTCTGCTCCTTTTTCTATTCTGTTTCTTCCCTGGGCATATGAAGGCGGGGGAAGATACATAGTGGGCAGCTGTGCTGGCAAGCGCTGCTCAATAGTACAGCAGCGTGCGCGAGAGGGAGGGGGGAGAGGGAGGGGGAGAGGGAGGGGGGAGGGGGAGAGGGAGGGGGGAAAGAAGAGCCCGCAGCTGCATTGGCATCACTAGGGTTGGGGTCACCCCCCCTTCCACCAACTATAGTCGCCCCTCAGTACAGACCCCCCTCCACTAAGTATAGACCCCCTCCATCAGTGCAGAACCCGCACTAAGTATAAACCCCTCCCTCAGTACAGACCTTACTCAGTACAGACCCCCCCCCAGGAAAACCCCCCTCCATTAGTACAGACCCCCCCAGGAGAGACCCCCCTCCATTAGTACAGACCCCCCTCCATTAGTACAGACCCCCCAGGACAGACCCCCCTCCATTAGTACAGACCCCCCTCCATTAGTACAGACCCCCCAGGACAGACCCCCCTCCATTAGTACAGACCCCCCCAGGAAAGACCCCCTCTATTAGTACAGACCCCCCATTAGTACAGACCCCCCAGGACAGACCCCCCTCAATTAGTACAGATCCCCCAGGACAGGACCCCCCCTCCATTAGTACAGACCCCCCTCCATTAGTACAGACCCTACATTAGTACAGACCCCCCAGGACAGGACCCCCCGTCATTAGTATAGACCCCCCAGGACAGACCCCCCTCCATTAGTACAGACCCCCAGGACAGACCCCTCCTTCATTAGTACAGACCCCCCAGGAAAGACCCCCTCTATTAGTACAGACCCCCCATTAGTACAGACCCCCCAGGACAGACCCCCCCTCAATTAGTACAGATCCCCCAGGACAGGACCACCCCTCCATTAGTACAGACCCCCCTCCATTAGCTCAGCCCCCCATTAGTACAGACCCCCACCTCAATTAGTACAGACCCCCCTGGACAGGACCCCCCTCCATTAGTACAGACCCCCCAGGACAGACCCCGCCTCCATTACTACAGACCCCGCAGGACAGACCCCCCTCCATTAGTATAAACCCCCCCCAGGAGAGACCCCCTCCATTAGTACAGACCCCCAGGACAGACCCCCCTCCATTACTACAGACCCCCCAGGACAGACCCCCCTCCATTAGTACAGACCCCCCAGGACAGACCCCCCTCCATTACTACAAACCCCCCAGGACAGACCCCCCTCCATTAGTACAGACCCCCCAGGACAGACCCCCCTCCATTACTACAGACCCCCCAGGACAGACCCCCCTCCATTAGTACAGACCCCCAGGACAGACCCCCCTCCATTACTACAGACCCCCCAGGACAGACCCCCCTCCATTACTACAGACCCCCCAGGACAGACCTTCCCTCCATTACTACAGACCCCCCAGGACAGACCCTCCCTCCATTACTACAGACCCCCCAGGACAGACCCTCCCTCCATTACTACAGACCCCCCAGGACAGAGCCTCCCTCCATTACTACAGACCCCCCAGGACAGAACCCCCCTCCATTACTACAGACCCCCCAGGACAGACCCCCCTCCATTAGTACAGACCCCCCAGGACAGACCCCCCTCCATTAGTACAGACCCCCAGGACAGACCCCCCTCCATTACTACAGACCCCCCAGGACAGACCCCCCTCCATTACTACAGACCCCCCAGGACAGACCCTCCCTCCATTACTACAGACCCCCCAGAACAGAGCCTCCCTCCATTACTACAGACCCCCCAGGACAGAGCCTCCCTCCATTACTACAGACCCCCCAGGACAGACCCCCCCTCCATTACTACAGACCCCCCAGGACAGACCCCCCCTCCATTACTACAGACCCCCCAGGACATACCCCCCCCCTCCATTACTACAGACCCCCAAGACAGACCCCCCTCCATTAGTACAGACCCCCCAGGACAGACCCCCCTCCATTAGTACAGACCCCCAGGACAGACCCCCCTCCATTACTACAGACCCCCCAGGACAGACCCCCCTCCATTACTACAGACCCCCCAGGACAGACCCCCCTCCATTACTACAGACCCCCCAGGACAGACCCCCCTCCATTACTACAGACCCCCCAGGACAGACCCCCCTCCATTACTACAGACCCCCCAGGACAGACCCTCCCTCCATTACTACAGACCCCCCAGGACAGAGCCTCCCAGTCCCTCCACTAGTACAGACCCCCCTCTATTAGTAATGACCCTCCAGGGCAGACCCCCTCCCCCCTCCATTAGGGTACAGTACAAAAAAAAAACACCCGGGCAGCAGCTGGAGAGGAGAGGAGAGTGTGCAGCCGCGCCGCCCGGGTGGAGAACAGAACAGTTCACAGCAGGCAGCCGGAGTGAGAGACACAGACAGGAGGAGAATGTGTCAGCACGGACCGCTCCCCCCCGCGCGACATCACTCACTGCACGGCTGGTCTCTCTCCACACAGAGACCAGCCGCTCTGCCTCCCTTCTCATCTCCGGCTTAAGCAGTTAATACGGCGGCGCCTTTCTTCTTAGAACACCGGCGGCGCCGGACACAAACAAGAGGAGGAGGAGGGAAGGGAGCACTCTGGCGCTTCAGCGCCCCCACCTCTCTGGCGCTCGGTGCACTGCACCCCGTGCACCCCGTCTAGGACCGGCCCTGCTACTGGGAATACCCTAGCTTTGACTATATAGCACTATCAGTAATTTTAACCTTAAAGTGTTATTAAACCCACAACAGTAACAGCAGTCTGTATGGGCAGTAAAGCATGCTTGTAATGGGGCGTACACACGGTCGGACTTTTCGACCGAACTGGTCTGACGACTTTCCAGCGGACTTTCGACGGACTTTCGACTGACTTTCTAACGAACGGACTTGCCTACACACGATCACACCAAAGTCTGACGAATTTGTACGTGATGACATACACCAGACTAAAATAAGGAAGTTGATAGCCAGTAGCCAATAGCTGCCCTAGCGTCGGTTTTTGTCTGTCGGACTAGCATACAGACGAGCGGATTTCTGGGTTCGGCGGAGTTACGACGTAAAGATTTGAAGCATGTTCCAAATCTAAAGTCCATCAGATTTGCGACTAGAAAAGTCCACTGAAGGTCCGGTGAAACGCACACACGATCGGATTGTCCGCCGGATTTGGTCCGTCGGCGTCCGTCAGACCAGTCCGGTCGAAAAGTCCAACCGTGTGTACGCCCTATTATACTCACTGTGGAACCTGAGGGGTTAATCCTCTGCATTGTGTAAAAAAGGCTGTTCGATCCTTTTTTCTCTAATCCTCCCCTTTTTCCACAGTCCCTGATCTGTCTGCTAATAGAGCAGAGCCTTCAGGACAAGTTGCACATGCTCATTTTGGTGTGTATTGCTACAGAGGTTTTTTTTTTCTCGTAGAAGGATGCATGTGATCAGCACAGGGCCAAACAGCACTGTTCAGACAGAGGGTCAGGGGTCCAGCAGCCTCATAGGACAATCAGAGGAGAATGAAAACTCCTCCTACATGCTTTAACCAGGCACTGATAGAAGTCACAGGACTGCTATATACTGCTGATAAGAAAAGTTATTCAGTGGGCAGTACACCCCCCACTACTGCTTTTGCAGCTTAGAGGGAAGCAGTTGTGGGGTGGTAAAGCACACATTTTTTCACTATCTTCCAACTGCAAGTGTAAACTAGTCTTTAGAGCAGACCATTAAAGTGTTACTAAATCCACAACAGTAAAATGAGTCTGTGTATGCAGTAAAGCACGCTTGTTATACTCACTGTGGAACCTAAATGGTTAATCCTCCGCATTGTGTAAAAAAGCTGCTTGATCCTGAATGCACAGATCCTCCCCTTCTTCCACTGTCCCCCTGGAAAAGTCTGGATAAGACAGAGCCTTTGGAGTCAAGCTGCACATGTTCAGATTTGGTGTGTATGGCCACCGCTCAGGAAGTCCCGCCCATAAAGACGATACGCGTGCGGTAGGACTCCGTGACATCATCCGCAGCCACCTTTCTCTGTCTCGATGAGACGTTTGTATCCTAGCACTGGGATATCAGTGCTCTGTTTGTGAGTAAATCTTTTATTAACCAATAAATGACAGTATTAGCCAACCAGAGAGCACTATGTATATTTTATTGATCTTTCATGGTCGTCATGTTACACCTGTTATCTGTGGGTGAGGTATCCCGCTGCTGTTGTTGAAGGGCAGGATTTCGGCTCTTAGATCCCTTAAAAGGCATTAATCATCTTTCAGCCCCGGAAGATTTGGCTGCTGAATGACCAGGCCATTTTTTGCGATTCGGCACTGCGTTGCTTTAACTGACAAGTGCGCGGTCATGTGGCACTGCACCCAAACAAAATTGACGTCCTTTTTTTCTCACAAATAGAGCTTTCTTTTGGTGGTATTTGATCATCTCTGCAGTTTTTATTTTTTGCTCTATAAACAAAAAAAAAGCGACAATTTTGAAAAAAACACAATATTTAGTCACTTTTGCTATAATAAATATCCCCAATTGTTTCTAAATAAAGCAAATTTTTTCTCAGTTTAGGCCGATATGTATTCTTCTACATATTTTTGGTAATAAAAATTGCAATGAGCGTATATTGATTGGTTTGCGCAAAAGTTATAGCGTCTACAGAATAGGGGATAGATTTATAGCATTTTTATTATTATTTTTTTTTCTACTAGTAATGACGGTGATCTGCGATTTTTATCGGGACTGCGACATTATGGCGGACACATCGGACACTTTTGAAACATTTTTGGGACGATTGCCATTAATACAGCGATCAGTGCTATAAATATGCACTGATTACTGTAAAAATGTCACTGGCAGGGATATTGCAGCCATCACACTAGGGGGCGATCAAGGGGTTAACTGTGTTCCCTCTCTGTGTTCTAACTGAAGGGGGGATGGGACTGTCTAGGGGAGATGAAAGATCGCTGTTCACTATAAATCAATATAAAATATTGATTTATAGTGAATATATTGAATATATTGAGGGATGTGTGTTCCCTTGTATGTTTTTTGATGCATCTATTTGCATTTATTCACTTTATTGATAGATATATTTATTTGCACCTATTCACTTTACTGATTGTGATATCAGGGTATTTTTATGGTTTAGGATATATATAAGCACCACTCCAACCGATGGGGATAGTTTGATAAGCGCACCAACATATTTTATATTGATTTATAGCAACGGTGTCACAGCACAAATTGGTTGGTTGCAGCTTACACATTTCTTTTTGGTGTTTTGTTATTTTATAGAGAATCCACATCAGAGCTTTAGTTTTCTTTTTTCACAGATCGCTGTTCACACTTTATATGAACAGACGATCAGTCTCTTCTCCCATCAGAGAACCGGGATCTGTGTGTTCTCGGTGTGTCACGAGCAATCGCAGGAGCCCTCACATCGGCACTCGCATCGGCTCCGGGGGCAAGCAGAGCGCGTGCCCCTAATGGCCACAGGGGAAAGCAACATTACATAACATCGTTTCCCCCAGCTGTGCCATTCTGCGGTGGCTGGTCGGCAAATGGTTAAATACCCATGTGTAAAGCTTGATTGGCCTATCTGTTGATTCAGAGATCCATACTTTGAGGTGAGCGGCCTGCATTTACGGTGGTGGAAGCACTACCCTGTTTCCCCGAAAATAAGACCTAGCGTGATTGTCAGTGATGGCTGCAATATAAGCCCTACCCCCCAAATAAGCCCTACCCTGTTTCCCCGAAAATAAGCCCTACCCTGAAAATAAGACCTACAAGGACTTTAACTAGGGCTTATTTGGGGGGTAGGGCTTATATTGCAGCCATCACCAACAATCACTCTAGGTCTTATTTTCGGGGAAACAGGGTAATATTCACATAGAGCAGGGGTCCTCAAACTACGGCCCGCTGGCCGAATCCGGCCCTCCAGCGTTTTTTATCCGGCCCGCGGACTGCCCCTTTAACATTGCAGCACTCGCCCTGCCCTCTGCTACCTCTATCACATCTGTGATATGGGGGATCTGTGATATGGGGGAGTCTGTTATGGGGGAGTCTGTTATGGGGGATCTGTGATGGGGGAGTCTGTGCTATGGGGGGGGGGGACTGATATGGGGGGATCTGTGATGGGGGAGTCTATTATGGGGGAGTCTGTTATGGGGGGATCTGTTATGGGGGATCTGTGATATGGGGGAGTCTGTTATGGGGGATCTGTTATGGGGGGATCTGTGATATGGGGGAGTCTGTTATGGGGGATCTGTGATATGGGGGAGTCTGTTATGGGGGATCTGTGATGGGGGGATCTGTGATGGGGAGATCTGTGATATGGGGGATCTGTGATGGGGGATCTGTGATATGGGGGATCTGTGATATGGGGGAGTCTGTTATGGGGGATCTGTGATGGGGGGATCTGTGATGGGGGATCTGTGATATGGGGGAGTCTGTTATGGGGAGATCTGTGATATGGGGGGATCTGTTATGGGGGGATCTGTGATATGGGGGAGTCTGTTATCGGGGATCTGTGATGGGGAGATCTGTGATATGGGGGGATCTGTTATGGGGAGATCTGTGATGGGGAGATCTGTGATATGGGGGGATCTGTTATGGGGGGATCTGTGATATGGGGGAGTATGTTATGGGGGATCTGTTATGGGGGATCTGTGATGGGGGGATCTGTGATGGGGGGATCTGTGATGGGGAGATCTGTGATATGGGGGGATCTGTTATGGGGGATCTGTGATGGGGAGATCTGTGATATGGGGGGATCTGTGACGGGGAGATCTGTTATGGGGAGATCTGTGATATGGGGGGATCTGTGATATGGGGGAGTATGTTATGGGGGATCTGTTATGGGGGATCTGTGATGGGGGGATCTGTGATATGGGGGGATCTGTTATGGGGGATCTGTGATGGGGAGATCTGTGATATGGGGAGATCTGTGATATGGGGGGATCTGTGATGGGGGGATCTGTGATGGGGAGTCTGTTATGGGGGATCTGTTATGGGGAGATCTGTGATATGGGGGGATCTGTTATGGGGGATCTGTGATATGGGGGATCTGTGATGGGGAGTCTGTTATGGGGGATCTGTGATGGGGAGATCTGTGTGGGGGGATCTGTTATGGGGGGATCTGTGATATGGGGGATCTGTTATGGGGGATCTGTGATGGGGAGATCTGTGATATGGGGGGATCTGTTATGGGGGAGTCTGTGATATAGGGGATCTGTTATGGGGGAGTCTGTGATATGGGGGGATCTGTGATGGGGAGTCTGTTATGGGGGATCTGTGATGGGGGGATCTGTGATATGGGGGAGTCTGTTATGGGGGATCTGTGATGGGGAGATCTGTGATATGGGGGGATCTGTTATGGGGGGCTTTGTGATATGGGGGGATCTGTTATGGGGGGATCTGTGATATGGGGGATCTGTGATGGGTGGATCTGTTATGGGGGGATCTGTGATATGGGGGGATCTGTTATGGGGGGATCTGTGATATGGGGGAGTCTGTTATGGGGGATCTGTGATATGGGGGAGTCTGTTATGGGGGATCTGTGATGGGGAGATCTGTGATATGGGGGATCTGTTATGGGGGGATCTGTGATATGGGGGATCTGTGATGGGGAGTCTGTTATGGGGGATCTGTGATGGGGAGTCTGTTATGGGGGATCTGTGATCTGGGGATCTGTGATATGGGGGAGTCTGTTATGGGGGATCTGTGATGGGGAGATCTGTGATATGGGGGGATCTGTTATGGGGGGCTTTGTGATATGGGGGGATCTGTTATGGGGGGATCTGTGATATGGGGGATCTGTGATGGGGGGATCTGTGATATGGGGGGATCTGTTATGGGGGATCTGTGATATGGGGGAGTCTGTTATTGGGGATCTGTGATATGGGGGAGTCTGTTATGGGGGATCTGTGATGGGGAGATCTGTGATATGGGGGATCTGTTATGGGGGGATCTGTGATATGGGGGATCTGTGATATGGGGGAGTCTGTTATGGGGGATCTGTGATATGGGGGATCTGTGATATGGGGAGATCTGTGATATGGGGGGATCTGTTATGGGGAGATCTGTGATATGGGGGAGTCTGTGATATGGGGGATCTGTGATATGGGGGAGTCTGTTATGGGGGATCTGTGATGGGGAGATCTGTGATATGGGGGGATCTGTTATGGGGAGATCTGTGATGGGGAGATCTGTGATATGGGGGATCTGTTATGGGGGGATCTGTGATATGGGGGAGTCTGTGATATGGGGGATCTGTGATGGGAGAAGTATGTGATCTGAGGGAGTCTGTTATGGGGGGGAATCTGTTATGTGGGGCTTTGTGATGGAGAGGAGTTTGTGATGGGGGGATCTGTGATTGGGAGTGGTTCTGTAATGAGGGGAGTCTGTGAAATACTGATAAGTTCATATTGATTACAATTGTTCTTTATTTTAAATATTGTACTTTTTTTTTTCCTGTTTTTTTTTTTTTGCACTACAAATAAGATGTGTGCATAGGAATTAGTTCATATTTTTTTAAACTATAGTGCGGCCCCCCAACAGTCTGAGGGACCGTGAACTGGCCCCCTGTCTAAAAAGTTTGAGGACCCCTGACATAGAGGATATATCTTTCAGCACCCTGGTCACCACTGAAGAGGACTAAACTTGTCTTTCTGGTGTTGCTTCTCTGCATGTTCTTCCGTTTCTCATCCCTCCAATTGGCTTTTTTACTTATATGAATTAGGACTTTTTTTACAGTTCTCTTTTGCCATACATGACTATATTATGTTTTAGTGTTTTTTTAGTGTTGTTTCATTTAGCGCTCCACTGTTTTCCATTTTTATGCACTTGTCCAAGGATTGTTATATTGACCTTGAGTGTTCAGCTGCTTAGGTTAGAATTTTAGTTTTGGTTTTGCGCTGGCTGAACCCTTATTCCTTTTATGGCTAGAAAGGTTTTTTTTTTTTGCTTGAGAGAGTTCATGTGATCAGCACATTTCCAATCGGCACTGTCCAGACATATCCAGAAAGAGGGTCAGGGGCCCTGCAGCCTCATAGGACAGTCAGAGGGGAATGAAAACGCTTCCTACAAGCTTTAACCAGACACTGATAGAAGTCACAAGACTGCTATATACTGCTGATGAGAAAAGGTATTTAGCAGTTTATATTTACTAAAAAACTGCATTTCCATATTTGTGCCAGAGATTTGATAAAATCGGGGCTCATATCTCAGAAATTTACGCCATCTTGACTAGCTCCTCTATTAATCAGGGCTACATAAAAAAATGGAAAGTGGACCTTCAGGAGAGTATTGAGCTGGACGAGTGGCACAACATAGCCCAGGGGGCCTCGCAGTCACTCATAAATACTTCTATTATAGAAGCGAATTATAAAGTACTTCTAAGGTGGTACATGGTCCCCACTAGGCTGGCATCCTATGTACCAGACGCATCTCCTTTGTGTTTCTGAGGATGCGGACAGGAGGGAACAGTGTACCATATATGGTGGCGATGCCCTAAGGTAAGGCGGTATTGGATTAGGGTGTAAACCTTTATTTACACTCTCACCCAAATAAACCGTGTCAAATCTCCGAGATAGGCGCTGCTAGGCTGTAAGATAGAGACAGCATCAAAATCTCAGAGAAGCCTCATAACATTTATCTTTATATCAGCCAAAATTATAATTGCGAGATCATGGAAATCGGCCGAAGTGCCCTTTGAACAGCTTAAACATAAACTTTCCTGGATCTTGCTTAAGGAGCGTATGACAGCGATCTTAAATGATAGAATGAAGATGTTCGAGAAAGTCTGGAACCCATGGGTCAGGTATCTGTCTGGAGATCCTAGATCTTTGCCTGATGAGAGCGACTTCTGAGCTGTGGGACTCGGAGCACGGGTCATTCCCTACTCTCTTCTTCCAACTTCTCTCTCTCTTTCTCTGACCTCTCTCTCTCTTCTTGTTAGTCTTTGTTGCAGTATAACAAGGGTTTTTGAGCCTAGTCCCTAACAATCCTGAATGGGGATTGTGCCTATCTGGGATTGAGTCTGATGTGGTGAGGGAGGAGGTCCACTCTCTAAGGAGATGTGGATCCCCTTCTTTCGCACATACGGTGAATCATACGGGCACCTACAACCCATGGAGAGTTTTAAGTTGACATTTACTTTGGTAAAGGTGGAGATATTACCGCCGATAGTATATGTGCATTGTGGTGGTGTCACATTAAGAATAATAAATGGGAATGGGGGCTCCCCCATGAAGACACAGTTAATATAACCAACGAAAGTCTCTATTTGGAGGAATGCCCACTGTAGGTGTAACATTCTGCCTAAAAATGTTTGGATATCCATCCCTATAGCATATATTTTATACTGTACATGTTCTTTTCAAATACTTTGAACACTTCGTTTTGAGAAAAAAAAAATAAAAAAAAATATTGAAAAAAAAAAAATTGCACTTCCATGTTCTGTGTACTGTGGGAGACCAGATATAGTGAATGCAGGGTCCTGAATGGGGATTGTCCTTATCTGGGACTGAGTCTGATGTGGTGAGTGACTGAAGAGGTCCACTCTCTAAGGAGATGGACGAAGCCGCGGACTAGGCCGAAGCCGCGGCCTCGCCTAAAAACCTCTGCCCACAGCTCTTCAGGACCGGCGCAGTGAAAAAAAAAATCTAAAAAAATCGATTTGCTTAAATTTTGAATCGATTTGACCTCTCAACTCGATTCAAGATTTGAATCAATTTTTTCCCCAGCCCTAAGATAGATAATGTGCCTGTTCTAGAATTGCAGATAAAATGTCATATTTAGCATTTGTCACCAGGTGGTGTAGCCCAATGCAAGGTCTGCTCTCTGATGTGTCTTTTATTTTATTTTTTTTTTTAAGGTCTCATTCACAGGGGTGCAGAGGCCTGTACATTGAGCAGAGCCGATTGTTTCTGGAGCTGTGTGCAGACAGCCTCTGTTAGTCAATAAAGATGCAGTGGCTGTACGGACTCACCTGCACATCCAAGCTTCACAAGTGTGCAGATACAGTATGGGTGCGCAGGGCCCAGGATGGCACAGCTGTCAAATTGGGGGCAGCCGCTGTGTCCCAGCTGACATGAATGGGACTGACTGCACAGGGATCCACATAACACCTCTGCATCTCTGTGGGGGAGAACAGGGCCCTCGATGTACTCTGTTGTACGCTATGGTACAATCCTCATTGACAATTGCCAGCACTTCCACTTGCTCCTGTCCCAGATTTGTTTTTTATATCGCCTGAATCTACAAGCCACATAGCTGGAGATTGCCAGTTAATCCAGATGGGTGAAAATTAAGCTCCTCTGTATAGGATTTATGATTGTAGCAGGGTTGAAACATTATTGTACCACAGGATCAAGCCTCAACCATCAAATATCTTTAGCCAGTGTCTATGTACCTCTATAGAACTTCCATTTAGGCTGTTTTAAAACCTTAGCTGTAAGTACATCTCTAGCCACATATTTTTTTTATTTTTTGGGGTTTTGGATTGTGTGGCAAAAGGTTCGAACCTCTGTCAGGTTTGTATTACTAAAAAAAAAAAAAAAAAATCACAAAGAGTACCGCACTATCAAAAAAAAATATGAGAAAGCAGCCAACACGACAATGTAAATAAAATGGTCAAAAAAAGGAGGGGGAGTGCAGCGCTATAAACAAATAAATACCAAGAATTTTTGACAATGATGTCACAATAAAAGAAGTGAAATAATATGTGAACAGTGACATAAATATACAGTAAATAAAGTGACATATTACCAGTATAAAGATCAATAAAAATAAATGTCCATATGTGATGTTCTGTGGTGAGTGATCCAAAACAAGCATGTGACGATCATTAAAATCTTGAGCAGACATCAAAGTGAATGGTGAATAACCATGAAAAGACCACCACCGAAAGTACTAGTCTCTTACCAGAAAGATTGGACTTGTACAGGTGTATACCCGACAAGCCAATCAAGCTTGGAAGGTAACCAATGAGGCACCAATTTAATGTATGGAATACAGCGTCTGGATGGACGTTCCGTTGAATTCAGTAGAGTAGACACAGCTTACATGCTGATGCAAATTAGCCAAACCATAGATAAAGGAAAGAGATAGGGCACATAGCGTAATACTGTATAGGATATTTATTCCAGATAAAATCATAAGTATTACACTTACATTTGCCAATAGGAATACAAGCGCTTGAAAAAGAGACAATAACTGTGGACCAGCAAGAATTTCCGACGCGTTTTGCCTAAACAGGCATCATCTGGTATCATCAGGTATTACTGTCTGTGCCCTTGCTGAGATGTGCCTTCTCTATTTGTCCTAGTGACCATTTTTTGATCAGGAAAAAAGTATCGGTCCAACATTTCACAGGCAGTGAGGGGAAATCACCCCAAAGGGACACAGACGCAGAGAAAACCCTGGTAGCATTCCGACTATCCCCTACTCTATTCCAAGGCTGAATACAAAAATCTTTGTCCAGAGCAGTGTCTATTTTTTTTTTTTATTCATTCATTTTATTTGCATAATTTGCAAATATTCACAGGGCGGAGAAAAAAAATCCGTTTTAAAAATGAATTATTCACATTTTTAAATGAATGAATACGTTTTACTTAGATTTTTTTTTTTTTTTTGTAATATAGCAAAATATCATTTATAACAATCGAGAAACTTCAGTAAAAGAAAGCAAAGAAATTCCAAATAAACTTTAGTCCCCCCTTACTTCAGAGCCCCTCTTGCTTTAGGGTCCCCATCAGAGGCCCATCTTGCAGGGGGCTTATTTGGCCTGTGGGCCGTAGTTTAGAGACAAAAATAGGAACCAAATCTCCTGCTTGAGAGTGCGGCCACAAACAGTCAGAATATCCTCGACTAGATCAACTTCTGCACAGGCTATGCTGCCACTCATAGCAGGCCGGGGAAACCCACAGAGAATGACTGACTGAGAAAGATAAGGAACAGAGGGCAGCCAGTGACATCGCTGGCGCATGCGCTCGGAAGGAACAGCCACCTGTGCCATTCCTTCAGAGCCCTTTGCCGCAAACGGCAGCTCCCACACGCATACGCGAGTGTGACATCATCACGACTTTAGACAGTCACAGAGCAGGAGTCCGCGAGCCCCAAAGGGTGAAGAGTGGAGCCAATGCAGCGCTGATTTCTCGGCACAGGAGGGCTTCGTTTTAAGCTAAGTTTTAAACAATGCATACTAGCACATTATGCCTTTACCTTCCTTGCAGGTTGTAAAAAAAAAAAAAAAAAAAAGGCCAGTGGTTTACAACCGCTTTCACCCAACTGGATGGAAAATGAATGGCTGGACAGTGACTGCATCCTATCAGAAGCAATCACTGTTTGGGTATTCAAACAGCTGCAGGTGCTGTGGCTGTCGGAATACAATAGCCGCCCATGTATTTCTCTGTCCACATTGTTTATCATGGATGGAGAAATCTATTGAATTTATCTTGTTAACTCTATGGGCTGAAAGGGAGAAATCTAACGGTGTATGACTGGTCTTATAGGGTATAAGCAACTTATTTGCAAAAGCTTTCCATCACAACCAATTAGCTTGCCTATTAAGAAAAAGCAAGAATCAGGTTGGTATGGGCAGCTGTTCAAGTTTTTTGTTTTTATCCTTCAAAAACTGTCTCAACCATGCTTTAAACTTTTTTTTTTTTTTTGCACAGCTTGAATTCTTTAAGAAAAATGTTTCCTGCTCATCCGAACTTGAGCAAAGTAATGTGTTTGAGTCGCAAGCGTTTGGTCTGTAATATTGCTCTGGGCTTGTTTGACTGAATCCTGTAAATAGAATTACATTATCGCCAGTATTTTCATTGCTATTACCAGGGATACCAGCTGCACAGAAATGTATAGACTGCCATGTAAAATGCAGACAAAAAAAAATTAAAGTTCATAAAGCTAATGGGGAAAAAAAAAATTTGGTTGTACTGAACGCAACAGATGGATGAATAATGCACAATTTACGATGATCTAAAAACATCATACCTAAAGCAACACAAGGTTTATTGGACAGATATTATTGTGTCTGCATTTTCTAATGCATGTTTTTGTTTCGTCAATGATCTCACACGTTTGGCTGCCTTTTTTTATTCTGTAGACTCACGCACTTCTGGTTTCTTTATAGAGTCTCAACTCTGCCTCCAGACACACTCTGCTCCTTTTCTGACCTTTGCTGTGATGTCTCATCATCTGCCCCACCTGATACCGGTGAATGTGCACTTTTAATATGAATTTTTTTTTTAACTAAATGGAAGTATGTGTATATTTTCTTATTAAACAAAAAAAATTAATGTGATATATTGTACAATCTTAAATGTGTATTGATTACTTATAGTTACACTTTGTTAAATGTTAATACTGTTTTGTGTGTGTAGCACCCTGATGTTTAGGCAGGGTTTCTAGTAAATTTAACTGCCAGGTATAGTTGCTTTGGCCAATTGATAGGGGGATCAATTGATTCCACCCTAATTCTGGAATTGCTGCACTTTTCTCTTCTGTCACTAGATGGCCAGGTATCTGGTGCCATTGGATAAGACAAGGGCATTGCAGGGACAGATTAGGAATAGATGGGGTGTCTCAGCCAATGGGCAGGGATCTTCTTGGGTCCCTTAGCCTGCTCGAAGAGCCTATTTATTTGGGTGAGGTCAGGTGATTGGGGTTCTGAGCCACCTGGACGGCTGTCTGGACTTGTATTGTACTGTCCCGGGCTGCTAGGCTGGAGCCTGGGGCCTATCCCAGGGACATCTGGCTGCTAGGCTGTCTGAGGGCCTATCCAGAAGCAAGAGAGCAATGTAGGGTTGGGACTGTGGCCTGAAGTCCAACCATAAGTGACAGTTCTGCTGGCTGGAGAACCTGTCGTTGACGAAAGTAGAGGGGAAGCTGTCGCCACTAAGGGACCATCCACCTTGTTACCGGGAACCACTGAGTAGCTGAAGCTGGTACAGGAGCAGTATTCTCACCAACCAGGGACGGTGACGAATTGGGAAACTCCAGCAGGTGTCAAGCCAGGGACCCAGCCAGCGGAGGTGACGCTTGCAGAGCAGCCTTGTGTGTCAAGCCAGGGACCGAGCAGGCCAGTGGGGTGACGCTTGAGAAGTATCTTGGATGCCAAGCTAGGGACCCAGCAGGGATGCGGGGCTGAAGCTTGAGGAAGATACTGAGTGAGAAGGTTGGAAGAGCTCAGGGGATCCAGTGGCAGTGGATCAGAAAGTCTAGTGAGAGAGACTGGGAGCTCAGTTGAGTGAAGATCTACAATAGGAGATTGTAGAGGAAGTAAAAGAGTTCTTTGTAACCTTTTGTTAGGAACTGTTCAAGATTGTTGCCAAAGGAGACAGCGTGTGTCAGGGGATCTAATTGACCAGACCGTGTGGACTGCACAGAGAACAGAAACACATGTAAGTGAAATAATGGTGTTTATTAAATAAGTGACAAGTAAAAGGAATATAAACAGTGCAAAACCAACACAACAAACCCACTACAAACAACAATATATAAAAGTAAATGGAGATACCGGAATCGTAAACAAAGCCAGGCCAAGGTCATACACAGGGAGGTCAGCAGATGGGCAAGGATGGGAAACCAACAGGACAGGGAGAGGATGAATGGATGGGATACCGGGCAGGGATCCAAGGTAACCAGGAACAGAAGGGACAGGACCAGGAAGGGCTCAGGATAGGGATGGGATAGTTTTAGATCAGGTCAGGTCAGGACAAGGCAGATGCAGGCTCAAGGTCAAAATAACAGGCAGCAAGGTCAGAATGCAGGGAGAAAGATACCAAGGCAAGCCTATGAGGGCTTGCCGGGTATTTATAAGGCTGTGGTAATTGACCTCATGTCACAGCTGAGCGCAGTGTGTGCTGTTTGCTCCACACTGCCGGAGTGCATCCGCTGGTGGACACCGGTACTACGGCCCAGGGATGCAACAGTGCCACCAGCAGGAAAGACCTCTTACTGCAGGTCCCAGGTGTTGGGAGACACCCGCTGGTGGACACTGGTACTGCGATCCAAGAGACCGATAGCGCCACCAACGGGTAAACCCTCTCATGACAGTACCCCCCCCAAAGGAGTGGCCTCCGGACGCTCCAACAAGGTGCGATTGTCCAAAGTTCATGGCCTCCAACCGAACAGATGAGGGCACATCAGGCCGGGCATCGGGTACATCAAACTGGACAGTGGGTACGTCTGAGAAGACAGCAGGCACATCCGAGAAGACAGCGGGCACATCCGAGAAGACAGCGGGCACATCCGAGAAGACAGCGGGCACATCCGAGATGACAGCGGGCACATCCGAGATGACAGCTGGCAGGAAGACACCAAGCTGGGCAGCGGGCTCCGGGTCATCGAGCTGGGAAGCAGGCTCCTGGTCATCGAGCTGGGAAGCAGGCTCCGGGTCATCCGGGCTGGAGGATGGGCACATCAGACCGGAAAGTGGGTACCGAAACATCAGACCGGGCAGCAGGTGCTGGAGCTTCAGGCTGAAGAGCAAAGACAGGCGCTGGCACATCGGGCAGAACGGCAGGTGCTGGCATACCAGGCTGGACAATAGGTACATCGGACTGGACAGTAGTCACTGAAGCGTCAGACGGGATAGAAGGCACTGGATCGTCAGGCTGAGTGGCAGGCACTGGATCGTCAGGCTGAGTGGCAGGCACTGGATCGTCAGGCTGAGTGGCAGGCACTGGATCGTCAGGCTGGGTGTCAGGCACTGGATCGTCAGGCTGGGTGGCAGGCACTGGATCGTCAGGCTGGGTGGCAGGCACTGGATCGTCAGGCTGGGTGGCAGGCACTGGATCGTCAGGCTGGGTGGCAGGCACTGGATCGTCAGGCTGGGTGGCAGGCACTGGAACGTCAGGCTGGGTGGCAGGCACTGGAACGTCAGGCTGGGTGGCAGGCACTGGAACGTCAGGCTGGGTGGCAGGCACTGGAATGTCAGGCTGGGAGGCAGGCACTGGAACGTCAGGCTGAAAGGCAGGCATTGAGACGTCCGGCTGGAAGGCAGGCATCGAGACGCCCAGCTGGAAGGCAGGCATCGGTTACTGGCAAGATGGTGTGGGTCGGGAAGAATTTTTGTTTCTTTTTTGGTTTAGCCCGTGCAGTTTTGTATGTAGGTGCAGGGCTGTAAGAAAAGAAAGTAGCTGGATCGAAGGAAGACCAAGGAACTGTAGCTAGAGAGGGGTTTTGTGGGACTGTTACAGGTGGAGAAGAGACAGGTGGATTGAAGGCAGGATAGGTGCGACACTTGGAGACTGGGTGGTAGTATTTGGTAGGGGGCTGATTAAACTGGGCTGTAGCTGAGGTTGCCATAGGCGACGGGGAGATAGATTTTTGGGAAGGCAGATGATTAATGGCAGGGCTGGAATATTGTGGCTTAGCTAAAGACAGGAGATCTGACCATGCCTGCAGCACAGGTTGAACAAACGCTGATTCACACACAGCCTGACTAATCAAAGATTGCACCGACAGGATGCAGTTAGACAATACTTGCTGTGAACAGGAGGAATAATGTTCCATAAAATAGGCTGGATCATCCTCTAACAACCAAACCAGGGATTCAACTTGGTCATAATTTAAGGGGGGCGAAAAATCATCACGTCCCTCGGGAATGCATGACAGGGTTGGTTTTGCACATAACTGGATCAGGGGCTGAGCATCTTCAAATGACATATACCCCTGATCCACTAGGGAATGAGCTGATCGGATAGTTTCCATCAGCTGGTCACTAGTCCACCCTTTTAAAATCTGGCGACAATATTCACCATCCTCTTCTGCTAGCAGAGAATAATAAATGATTTCATCGAAATCCATATTAGCAGACCCGACAAACCAGGATGGTTTCCTCAATGCAGCCACGTCTGGTCAGGGATGGCCTTGGTATACTGTCAGGGGATCTAATTGACCAGACCGTGTGGACTGCACAGAGGAGAACAGAAACACATGTAAGTGAAATAATGGTGTTTATTAAATAAGTGACAAGTAAAAGGAAAATAAACAGTGCAAAACCAACACAACAAGCCCACTACAAACAACAATATATACAAGTAAATGGAGATACCGGAATCGTAAACAAAGCCAGGCCAAGGTCATACACAGGGTGGTCAGCAGATGGGCAAGGACGGGAAACCAACAGGACAGGGAGAGGATGGATGGATGGGATACCGGGCAGGGATCCAAGGTAACCAGGAACAGAAGGGACAGGACCAGGAAGGGCTCAAGATAGGGATGGGATAGGATCAGATCAGGTCAGGTCAGGACAAGGCAGATGCAGGCTCAAGGTCAAAATAACAGGCAGCAAGGTCAGAATGCAGGGAGAGAGATACCAAGGCAAGCCTATGAGGGCTTGCCGGGTATTTATAAGGCTGTGGTAATTGACCTCATGTCACAGCTGAGCGCAGTGTGTGCTGTTTGCTCCACACTGCCGGAGTGCACCCGCTGGTGGACACCGGTACTACGGCCCAGGGATGCAACAGTGCCACCAGCAGGAAAGACCTCTTACTGCAGGTCCCAGGTGTTGGGAGACACCCGCTGGTGGACACTGGTACTGCGATCCAAGAGACCGATAGCGCCACCAACGGGTAAAACCTCTCATGACAGCGTGTCTACACATGCAGATGTGATGTCCGGGTGGGTGCCCTTCCCTGCATGGCTGTCTACCTAAAAGAAGTCTCGGAATCTGACAATTAACATTGCAACTACTAAAGGGTGACCTGGCCCTAAACCCTCCCATGGTTCTGTTAAGAGAAAATAAATCTTTGCATCCAAAAAGTGTCTAGCGCCCATGAATCTACCTTTCATTAAACCCACCATGCCTCGTAAGCCACTCTACATAGGATGTCAGCTGTCCCTGACTCTGGAGGTTCTCATTAGACCAAAGGGGACCTGGGACTTGGCTACATATGTGGTAGTAAATTTATAGTATAATGTAAATAATAAAATGTGTATATACATCTCTGATGATTGTGTTAATTGTTGCCACATACATACTATAGTCTACAGGTGTACACACAATATTTATAATGCTATAGTCTACAGTATTTATTTTGTCTTGTTCAAACTTCAAAGTGTGGAATCACCCTGTGGGAAATTATTAAAAATGGTATTCTCTTTGGGCTAATATTCAGGATCTTCTACAAACATTATTATCTACACCCATACCTTTGAATCCCATGCATTTCCTTCTAGGCCTCCCTCTCCCAGGAATATCTAAAGCATCATGGAAACTTATGTCCTTTATCCTTTTGGCCGCAAAGAGAGCTATCCCTAGTCATTGGCTCTCCACTTCTCCCCCAACATTCCATCACTTTCTTTCCATAATGGCTGATAAACGTGGGATGGAACACTTGACTGCTAAAATTGATGGATGAAGGGTGACAATAAACACTAGACAGTAAGGGACATTTTGATGTTAAGTTGCGGGATGAATTTGGGGTCAGGCACTATAACTAGTAAACTTAAAACAGAGAAATGAGAGGTAAAACAGAATACTTTATATGTTGTCAGAGAGGAAAGATGGGATGAGCACTATGGCTGCCCGTCTGATCATAGAAGCTAGAGTATGTGAAGTATGAGATTACACTACATGGGATGCAAAGGATATCAGAACAAAATAGGAAAGAAGAATTTAAGCAGGGAGATATTAAAGAGTTAAAAGAAAGTGAGAGAATGATATGCATGTGTTGTGTACAAATGGGAAAAATGTAAGTGATTTTAGAGAGATATTTGTGTATGTGTGTGAATGCTGGAACCTTTAGTTCTAACTCTTGTGTGTGTGTCATAAATGCAGATGTGACCCCCTCCTTTGCGCTCTCATGAAAGAATGTAGCTGGGATGAGAGCTCATTGATAAGCTGGAAGGACACCATGCTAATTTCTGTTTTTTAGACAAAACATTTAGAACAAAATGTGCCGGGTTAATTAATCTAATGATAAACAATGTGATCACAATCATTTTTTAATCTGTTTTCCAAACATGCTAAAATGAAGATTACATTTAACAGTGTATTACACAAATTGAATATCCTTTGATAGTGGAAACAGTGCATTTAAAAAAGGGAAATTAAGTAAAATTAAGTAAAATGTCTTAATTTAACCACTTCAGCCCCGGAAGGATTTACCCCCTTCCTGACCAGAGCACTTTTTACAATTCGGCACTGCGTCGCTTTAACTGCTAATTGCGCGGTCATGCAATGCTCTACCCAAACGAAATTTGCGTCCTTTTCTTCCCACAAATAGAGCTTTCTTTTGATGGTATTTGATCACCTCTGCCGTTTTTATTTTTTGCGCTATAAACGGAAAAAGACTGAAAATTTTGAAAAAAAATGATATTTTCTACTTTTTGTTATAAAAAAAATCCAATAAACTAAATTTTAGTCATACATTTAGGCCAAAATGTATTCGGCCACATGTCTTTGGTAAAAAAAATGTCAATAAGCGTATATTTATTGGTTTGCGCAAAAGTTATAGCGTCTACAAACTAGGGTACATTTTCTGGAATTTACACAGCTTTTAGTTTATGACTGCCTATGTCATTTCTTGAGGTGCTAAAATGGCAGGGCAGTACAAAACCCCCCCAAATGACCCCATTTTGGAAAGTAGACACCCAAAGGAAATTGCTGAGAGGCATGTTGAACCCATTGAATATTTATTTTTTTTGTCCCAAGTGATTGAATAATGCCAAAAAAAAAAAAAAAAAAAAAAAATTTACAAAAAGTTGTCACTAAATGATATATTGCTCACACAGGCCATGGGCATATGTGGAATTGCACCCCAAAATACATTCAGCTGCTTCTCCTGAGTACGGGGATACCACATGTGTGGCACTTTTTGGGAGCCTAGCCGCGTACGGGGCCCCGAAAACCCAGCACCACCTTCAGGATTTCTAATGCCGCGTACACACGAGCGGACTTTACGGCGGACTTTGCCCGGCGGACTTTTCGACGTACTTTCCGACAGACTTTCTGAATGAACGGACTTGCCTACACACAATCCACCAAAGTCCGTCGAATTCGTACGTGATGACGTACGACCGGACTAAAACAAGGAAGTTCATAGCCAGTAGCCAATAGCTGCCCTAGCGTGGCTTTTTGTCCGTCGAACTAGCATACAGACGGCGGACTTTTCGACCGGACTCGATTTCAACGGATAAATTTTAAACAAGTTTCAAATCTAAGTCCGTCCAACTTTTGAGAAAACAAAATCCGCTGGAGCCCACACACATCGAATTGTCCGACGAAATCCAGTCCGCCGGGCAAAGTCCTCCGTAAAGTCTGCTCGTGTGTACGCGGCATAAGGGCATACATTTTTGATTTTACTCCTCACTACCTATCACAGTTTTGAAGGCCATAAAATGCCAAGATGGCACAAACCCCCCCCCCCAAATGACCCCATTTTGGAAAGTAGACACCCCAAGCTATTTGCTGAGAGGCATGGTGAGTATTTTGCAGCTCTCATTTGTTTTTGAAAATGAAGAAAGACCAGAAAAAAAATTTTTTTTTTTCTTTTTTCAATTTTCAAAACTTTGTGACAAAAAGTGAGGTCTGCAAAATACTCACTATACCTCTCAGCAAATAGCTTGGGGTGTCTACTTTCCAAAATGGGGTAATTTGGGGGGGGTTTGTGCCACCTGGGCATTCCATGGCCTCCGAAACTGTGATAGGCAGTGAAGAGTGAAATCAAAAATTTACGGCCTTAGAAAGCCTGAAGGCGGTGCTTGGATTTCGGGGTCCCGTGCGCGGCTAGGCTCCCAAAAAGTCCCACACATGTGGTATCCCCGTACTCAGGAGAAGCAACAGAATTTATTTTGGGGTGTAATTTCACATATTCCCATGGCATGTTTGAGCAATATAACATTTAGTGACAACTTTGTGCAAAAAAAAAAAAAAAAATTTGTCTCTTTCCCGCTACTTGTGTCACAATATAAAATATTCCATGGACTCGACATGCCTCTCAGCAAATAGCTTGGGGTGTCTACTTTCCAAAATGGGGTCATTTGGGGGGGGGGGGTTTGAACTGTCCTGGCATTTTATGCACAACATTTAGAAGCTTATGTCACACATCACCCACTCTTCTAACCACTTGAAGACAAAGCCCTTTCTGACACTTTTTGATTACATGAAAAAATTATTTTTTTTTGCAAGAAAATTACTTTGAACCCCCAAACATTATATATTATTTTAAAGCAAATGCCCTACAGATTAAAATGGTGGGTGTTTCATTTTTTTTTTTTCACACAGTATTTGTGCAGCGATTTTCAAACGCATTTTTTGGGGAAAAAACACACTTTTTTAAATTTTAATGCACTAAAACACACTATATTGCCCAAATGTTTGATGAAATAAAAAAGATGATCTTAGGCCGAGTACATGGATACCAAACATGACATGCTTTAAAATTGCGCACAAACGTGCAGTGGCAACAAAATTAATACATTTTTAAAAGCCTTTAAAAGCCTTTACAGGTTACCACTTTAGATTTACAGAGGAGGTCTACTGCTAAAATTACTGCCCTCGATCTGACCTTCGCGGTGATACCTCACATGCATGGTGCAATTGCTGTTTACATTTGACGCCAGACCGCCGCTTGCGTTCGCCTTAGCGCGAGAGCAGGGGGGACAGGGGTGCTTTTTATTTATTTATTTATTTTCTTTATTATTTTTTTGCTTTTTTATCTTATTTTTAAACTGTTCCTTTCATTTTTTTTTTTTAAATCATTTTTATTGTTATCTCAGGGAATGTAAATATCCCCTATGATAGCAATAGGTAGTGACAGGTACTCTTTTTTGAAAAAATTGGGGTCTATTAGACCCTAGATCTCTCCTCTGCCCTCAAAGCATCTGACCACACCAAGATCGGTGTGATAAAATGCTTCCCCAATTTCCCAATGGCGCTATTTACATCCAGCGAAATCTAAGTCATAAAATGCTCGTAGCTTCCGGTTTCTTAGGCCATAGAGATGTTTGGAGCCACTCTGGTCTCTGATCAGCTCTATGGTCAGCTGGCTGAATCACCGGCTGCATTCTCAGGTTCCCTGTTGAGACAGGAGAGCCAGAGAAAAACACGGAAGACGGTGGGGGGGGGGGGCATTCCCTCCCACTGCTTGTAAAAGCAGTCTAGAGGCTAATTAGCCGCTAGGATTGCTTTTACATGAAAGCCGACCGCTGGCTAAAAAGAATGATACCAAGATGATACCTAAACCTGCAGGCATCATTCTGGTATAACCACTCAAAGTCGTGAATGGCGTACCTGAAGACAAAAAAATGGTTAACAATACAGCACAGTAAACGGTAAAGTATAAAAAAATTGCATACCTGAAAAGCAAACATGATAAAACATAATAACAATAAAACATTGCAGAATAGAATACAGTAAATAAGAGCAGAACAATAGAGAGAATAGAGAGAGAGAACAATAAAACGACAACTACATTTTTTTATTTTTGTTTGTGTTTTTTTTTTTTTTTTTACACTTTTTTTTTGTAACTGTAACTTTTATAACTGTAACCGGTTCCAGGTTCGGGTCTCTCAAAATGCGATGGCATCTTGGGAGACCCTGTGAAAGTGTGCCTAGTCTGTGCAATGCTGTACCCTACGCTAATACTCAACTAGTGAATAGTAGCGTTCAAAACATTCACCAATGCAAAGACCAGGATTGTCAGGACAGGAGGGACAATAATAGCGGGCGTCACGTCTATATCCGCGCTTGCTGCAGACACAACATCTTTTTTGGGGGGGTTCGTTGGGTAGGGGTACTTGGGAGGATATATAAATGCCTCTCATGCAGCCGACTGCATTTGGTTGGGGATGTGAATGGGGGAAGTACGGGCGCTGCAGAAGCGGTGGGTTCCCAATTAGGATTGGCGAATGCAGCAGGAAGGGCACTATGGGCACGACGGGCCTGTGTTTGTCTTTTTGGTGGCAGCGGGACACTACTTGTGCTTGCCACCTCACCAGCTTGAACTGCACTTATGGGACTCGCCACGTCACCAAGTGTTACTGCAGTGCTGGTTTGACTACGACCGGGGTGTACTAGGCCGCTGGTGCTTGCCAGTTCACCAAAACGCTACAAAAAAAAGTGACAGTGATCGATCGATACTGCACTTGGGTGGGCTGGACTGGGCTGGGCCGGGCGGAGGGGCAAAACGCAGGTGCTAGCAGGTATCTGGGCTGATCCCGCTAACACTGCGTTTTTGGGAACCCTAAACTGCTGGGGACGCTAGTATAGATCTGATCGGATCAGATATTGATGCGTTCAGATACTATACCACTAAGGGAGGTGTACGGTGCGTGTACGGTGCGTGCGTGGGTGTTCGCGGTACTGGCGCTAATCTGACGCTGCCTAGGGCGACGCATATCACCGCCGGGCGATCAGGGGGCTAAACCTTTTTTCGGTAATAAACGGCGGGTGCCCTGACACTATAAAAAATAAACGAACTAACCAGCGTCACCCGTAACGGTTATACGGTGATCAGTGGTAAAAGGGTTAACTAGGGGGCCATCAAGGGGTTAAAACATTTATTAGATAGTATATGGGGGTCCCTGTCGCTATAAAACACTGACGGCGAACCTAAATATTTACCTCCCTAACTAGCGTCACCAGCGACACTAATACAGCGATCAGAAAAATGATCGCTTAGCGACACTGGCGACAGGGGGTGATCAAGGGGTTAAAACTTTATTAGGGGGGGTAAGGGGGGTACCCTAGACCTACAGGGGGCTAAACCTTTATTCGGTAATAAACGGCGGGTGCCCTGACACTATAAAAAATAAACGAACTAACCAGCGTCACCCGTAACGGTTATACGGTGATCAGTGGTGAAAGGGTTAACTAGGGGGCAATCAAGGGGTTAAAACATTTATTCGGTAGTATATGGGGGTCCCTGTCACTATAAAACACTGACGGCGAACCTAAATATTTACGTCCCTAACTAGCGTCACCAGCGACACTAATACAGCGATCAGAAAAATGATCGCTTAGTGACACTGGTGAGGGGGGGTGATCAAGGGGTTAAAACTTTATTAGGGGGGGTAAGGGGGGTACCCTAGACCTACAGGGGGGTAACACTCACTACCCTAACACTGTAACTGTCACAAACTGACACTATGCAGTAATCAGGAAAAAAAAAAAAAAAAAACCTGCTTGGTGTCAGTTTGTGACAGGGGGGGTGATTGGGGGGGGATCGGGGGGCGATCGGGGGGGATCGGGGGTGTAATGTATGCCTGGCATGTTCTACTGTGTGTGTGTGTTGGTGCACTTACATGTCATCTCTCCTCGGCGCTGGAACGGAAACTGGCCAGCCGAGGAGAGATGACATCACATCCTCTGCCTCTGTGTACTATACAGAGGCAGGGGATGTTTCTCATTGGCTGGGAGCGATCGCGAGGGGGGGGCCACGATCGGATGGCCTCCCCCTCGTCTCTCATCGCTTCCAACCAAATGCCGACCGCAGCTGGCACCGGGGGGGGTCCGATCGGACCCCCCACCCGCGGGAAGGCAATCACGTTTCAGGTACGTGATTTTGCCTGCCCGTGCCGCTCTGCTCACGTATATAGGCGTGAGGCGGTCGGCAAGTGGTTAAGGAAATGTATCTCTGGATATATATATTATAATTAGGGTGTGATATTGAGATTATCACTTGAGTATTAATTTCTGATATAAGTTTAACAATTTTATTAATAATATAGATATATTGTAACTGGTTTAGACAACCTTTGGTTGGAAATGAAATCCAGGTTATTGGGGAAATTTGTAAAAATGGGATTAGTTTAGATTAAGATAACAATTTTGTAATTTTACCTTTATTGAGAGAAAACAAAAAGATTAAGATGAGGTTGTTAATTGGAATGCAGGTGCCATAATATTTAACAAAGCCAAGATGGATGGGATACATAAGAAGTTTTTCTACAAAAATTACATCTAAAGGGCTGATAATAACTTGACGGTCCATGATGTGAGAGTAATAATAAATAAAATGTAAATATAACAGACCCATCACATCAAGTCCACACACCCTGTTAGGATAGATGCAACCTGCAGCCAGTTGTTTTATAGTTTTTGATGTGGCTGAGAGCTTTCTGGTCTATCATATACGATTGTTGGTCCTTTTGTTTTTATTTATTTTTATTTTTGAAATCCAAAGCAGAATGTGTGGATTGTGAAATGATGTGCCTCTTTTCCTTGTAAGTGCAGTGGTATAAGCAGAAGAATACTTTGGATTTATTGGACATCTCTGCATGACCGCAGGGTATTGTTATCATTTATTATGTTATGACATCAGGAAAATAATGTCAAACGGAAACTAAGGACTTGTGTTATCTAGCTAAATCTAACAACAGAGCAAGCAATGAGAAATTATATTATTGCCAGGAAAAAAGTTGTCTTTTTGAAATATGAAACTGGAGTTCTTACACAAACAGCATGATAGAAAACAAGCCATTGTAATATATTTATGAAAGCTGGACCCAGAAATGAAGGGTTCACCCCAATATATCAGAGCTGTGTTTTTTTCTATTAAATCTTTATTTTATTAAATCCATACAGAAAAGTATATTGATAGATAGAAAGATAACAGCGTCACGTATAGGTTACAATCTGAAAATTACAATAGATTTTAACAATGAGTAAAACAGAATATAATTGAGTTGTTGATAAACACAATACATCATGAGTGTGGGCAAATGGGATTGCAAATGGGTGAGAATGCAAAATGTCTATATTATAAATCATAGCATATAAAATAGTTTTTTAGCATTGTGATCTTTGTAAAGAAAACAGTATGATAATAAATCTGTTCAAAGCAATATTTTATGGGTCAAAGTATATTGTAGGGTTGTGTCTGAGGCAACAGTTTATCAATATATCTGCAACAAAATGTAGTAGTAATTCTGACTTATGCCTCTCAGGCGAAGGATATTATGTTTAGTCTGGTATTAAGTCATAGAATTATACTGAAACCTATCATAGTAGAGTGTTGAATAGTTGTGGACCAAAGCACAGTAAAATATGCGATAATATGGGGGAGAGATCCTCCCCATCCCTGGCTCAGCCTTGGGGCTACCGGAAAGTTTCTATTCAGGGGGAATGTGTTCCAGGTGTGTAAGCCTAATATTTTATGGATTATTATCTGCAGGGATATTGGTCTTATCACATCCTGTACTTTTCGTCTTATGAAAGACTATGGGGGGGGGGGGGAGTCAGTTGGAGTACATTTTAATTCTTGTGATCAGATGGGCGTGGGCCTCTAACTGAGTAATTGGGTATATTCAGATGTTGTGTGGAAATGTTGCCAACTGGCCCATATGTTCCTGTATGTGGTGGAGGAGTCATGTGCTTGATGCACAAGTTCTTCCATTGAGGCTATTTTGTTTACTCTTTTGATCCAGTCTGCGATTGTGGGTGGGTTAGATGATCTCCAAAGTACTGGGATACATAGTTTAGCGGCGTTGAGGAGATGTAAAGCTAGAGATTTATGATATGTTTTCATCGGTAGGGAGGAATGGTGTAGCAGCGCTTGGGCTGGAGAGAAGTCTAGATGGAGTGAGGTGATTTGGGAGGTGAGGTGAAAAACTTTAGTTCAGAAGGTGAGATCGCAGGACATTCCCACCATATGTGAAGGAGTGACCCATTTTTGTCGTTACATCTCCAACAATTGGGTGGAATCTCCGGATTAATTTTGTGCAACTTGAGTGGTGTTTCGTACCATCTGGAAAAAAGTTTATATCCGTTTTCCTGTGTTGTTACATTAATCGAACCTTTGTGAATATTAGAATATATCTTTCCCCATTCTGCGTCAGAGAGTTTGATGGAAAGATCTTTTTCCCACTGTGTACTGGCGATATTTAACTTGGGGGTATGATCATCAAAGAGGTTTGAATAAAGGATGGAGATCAGGTGGCGTTGAGGTTCAGTGGCAGTACAACGGGATTCAAAGTGTGATTGATTTCTTGAAAAAGCTGTGCTTATTTGGGGATCAAGGAGAAAATGTCTGAGTTGTATATAGGACCAGAAAGGGATCTGGCGGTTCGTCCCTTGGGAGTTCAATGTGGATAACGGTATTATTTTCCCCTTAGAGGCGAAATCTCCCGTTCTCAGACTTGTCTGGGGACCCAATTCATGGAGGAAAGAATCGTCAGTGCCCGGTATGAAGTCAGGATTATGTTTAATTGGTGTGAGTGGGCCTGGAGAGGATGAGATTTGAAATTGTTTACATGTCATATTGAAAGATGTTAACGTGTTGCCAAAGAGGGGATGTTGTTTGCATTGTTGTGAGATGTGACGAGGATGGATCCAGGGTAGGTGTTTGAGTGGAGAGCTGTAGCTTTATGCAAAGGTGCTATTAGACAGAGTTATGCCGCGTACACACGAGCGGACTTTACGGCAGACTTTGCTCAGCGGACTGGATTTCGTCAGACAATTCGATCGTGTGTTGGCTCCAGCGGACTTTGTTTTCTCAAAAGTTGGACAGACTTAGATTTGAAACATGTTTTAAATCAATCCGTCGAAATCGAGTCCGGTCGAAAAGTCTGCTCGTCTGTATGCTAGTTCGACGGACAAAAAGCCACGCTAGGGCAGCTATTGGCTACTGGCTATGAACTTCCTTGTTTTAGTCCGGTCGTACGTCATCACGTACGAATTCGACAGACTTTGGTGGATTGTGTGTAGGCAAGTCCGTTCATTCAGAAAGTCCGTCATAAAGTCTGTCGAAAAGTCCGCCGGGCAAAGTCTGCCGTAAAGTCCGACCGTGTGTACGCGGCATTACAGATGTTATTTTGGTCAAATATTTATTTTCTAATGGTCCCATGTTCTGCACAGCAAATATACAGCTAACTAAATGTTTGTCTAATGAAAGGTTCAAAATATGAATTTGTTTTGTTTGTTTATGTACAAATCTAACAATGAAAAATGCGTACATTTGAATCCAGCCACCTTATTGCCTCTATTGGAGGAGGCTGGAGACAAAGGAAAACCACACGTGTTAAATTGATGACGTAGGAATCAGCTGCTGTGAGCGCAGTGGAGGACACACTCCCTGAAGTCCTAGATATTTCATTTTTTGTAGATTTGATCCCGGTTTTATACTACTGAGGATGGCAATACCCATACTGAGTATGCAGTTTATCACCCAGAAGGATACTCTGTATTCAGAGTCATTGGATCCTTTCCCCCAGCTCAAGAAGCAGAGCTCCATGTTTTAGCAAAGCCTGTGAGCAATAAAAAGAGTATATATATATATTCATATAGATAGTAGAGAATAAAGGATCTTTTGGTTCCATTTGCAGGGCCAGAAGTTTGTTTTTACTTCAGCAGGTAAACCAATCAAGCATGCCAAGTTAATTTGATTGGATGTTTTCAGCCTTCCGGCTTCTTGCTGAGGTAGCCATACTAACATTAAAACTCACACATACAAGCAGACCAGGCAACCTAGGATGCTGCATTTACAGAAGAAAAATGCTCCTGCGTACAAGCGGGTGGCCGAACAAGCAGTGTATGAACACAGGCTTTGCTGCCCTCAAGGATGGGGGATCCTAGCAAACAACGAAAAAGAAGGAAAGAAAGGGCGCACCAGCCATGTGCATTATCTGTTGGATAAATTTTATTAAAACTAATGATAAAAAGAAACTACTTACAAACAGTAGTAGAAGATCTCAGGTGTGTAAAAACAATCTTCCAATCACAGCATACAGTCAGGGAACAGCAGAGCCCACCGGAGGTACCGGAAGCTCATGGCTGGTGCGCCCTTTCTTTCCTTTTTTGTTGCTGCATTTACAGCCCCGGACACTTGATGGGTCTGTGCAGCTCACAGATTCCACCCTAGTTCTGGCCCAGTATAGCTGGGATTAACAATTCAACTTTAAGGACCCCAGAACGAGAAGAACAAGTGGTCCACAGGGGGCAACCGCTTATGAAACAGGACTTTGGAAAAGGTCATTATTTATATCTGCCAGCCACTCTTTTCCCTCCACCTTGACACATGGACCGTGTCATCAGTCACAAGCAGTTATGGCTGCCTTAGTAAATGAGCATGGGATAGAACCAGAGTTCAGAGCCAGGGTTCATCCCTTCCAGAGATTACAAAAAGATATATCCAGATGCCCAAGTCAGGATCTTACGAGTATCCATTTTGTCTGTATGGACATGTTTTCTGAATATCCAGTGGCAAATGCTACTGCAAAGGCCACAGTAAAAAGTGTTCTCAGTAGTTTGTAAGTACAGAGTGCCAGAATTTACAGAGAAAATCATTTTTATAGGAGAGTCCTTACTAGAAGTTTTGAGGTTTTATTTTTACACTCCCTACTGTCTACAATGTAGCAGAAAAAGTAGAGTAAGAAACTAGAAAACTTTTGCCTGAATGTTTTCTTATATTTTATTACACCCCTAAGTGGATGTTGGACTCTCTCCCTATGGGATTTGGTTTGGGAGTGTGTTACTCACTTGCTTATATTTTGTCTCAGCAGCTGAAGTCCTCCATTTGGATCTCACAGAGAATGTTGCTGATATTTTAAGGTTTTTGACAAACTCATTTATGTGTTTTCTCCCCAATTCCAGATCCTAAAAGTTTGGAAGGATCTTGTCAGGAAATGTTCCATCCGCTGGTAAGACCTGTTATTTGGCATGCAGTACTGAGGCCCACCAGCAGGTGTCTCCTGGCAGTTTGGAACTGTCAGGAGAGCTTTTCCCTGTTTATAATATATCATCTTTGGGCCGCAGTACTGGCGTCCACCAGCGGATGGATCCTGGCAGTGTGGAGCAGACAGTACCTCCTACAATCAGGTGTCACTTGAGGCCAATCGTAGGCCTATAAATACCCGGCAAACATTTACATGTTTGCCTTGACTTCGTCATTGCCTCCTGACCCGCAAGCTATCTGATCCTGTAACCTGTGCCCTGAACCTGTGATCTGATCCTGTGCCCTGAACCTGTCTCCCTGTCTCGGACCCTATCCTGTCCCACCTGTTACCTTGCATCCCTGCCTGCAGTCTGACCCATCCATCCTCTCCCTGTCCTGTGTTCCTTACCCCATCTGCTGCTCTCCCTGTGTATGACCTTGGCCTGGCTTACGTTTATGTCTCTGGAACATCCCTTGTCCATCTGCTGATCTGCTGTGTATGACCCTGGCCTGGCTATTGTTTATGAACCTGGTATTTCCCATTTATTACACTTATCTGTCTATTGTTATTTGCATATTGGAGTTGGTTGGTTGGATTTATATTATTCACTTTCTTTAATAAATTAATATATTTTCACTTACATACGTTTTGGTGTCCTCTGTCGCAGATCACACGGTTCTGGTCACACCTGCTCATGACAGTAAGTCAAGGCCATCCCTGACCAGAAGTGGCTGCACAGGGGAACCATTTTGATTCAGTTGGTTGCAAACATGAATACCGATGAGGTTATTTATCTTTCTCTGCTGGCATCTGAAAGTGGTGATTATTGCCGCCAGGCTTTGAAAGGATGGTCTAGTGATCAGTTGTTTGCCACTATACGTTTGGCTCACTCCCTGGTCGATCAGGGTTATATTTTGTTTGGGGAGGTGCCGCCTTTGATCAAACTATGTACTGAGCTGGCCCTGCCCTGTATTCCTGAGGGCCGTGATGATTTCACTCCTCCTTTTGATATAAATCAGGTTGTATCACTAGTTTGGCTTTGTGAAGATGATCCAGACGATTTTTGTGAGCACTATTCAGCCTGTCCCTCACAGGTGATTGCTGAGTGCATTGTGTCTGCTCAGTCTTTTGTTAGACAGGGAGGTTTAAAAGCACAGTTTGTACAACCTATACTTTCAGCATGGTCTGACATGATGCAAGCAGCTCCAGTTAAACAAACCACCTCTGCCACCAAACACCAGCCTACCCAAATGTATGTTTCCCCATCACCCATGTCAACCACAGTTGCAGCTCAGTATACGCTGCTGCCAAACAAATACTCATATCCAGTCTCTGCTCCCTGTACCTATCCTGCATTCAACCCACCTGTCTCTTCCCTGCTGCCTGCAAACCCACACGAACTTCCTCCAGCCACTGTTACCTCTTCCCTGCCATATCCCAATCCTCCTCTCCAGTCTGCTGCACCCCTCACCTACAGATCTTCAGTAGTTAAGCCCAAGAAGAAACAGAAGTTCTTCCCCACTCACACAATCCTGCCAGTAACCCAACCTGCTCCCAATTTGCAGTCTGATGTTCCAGCTTTGCAGTCTGATGTTCCAGCCTTCCAGTCTGATGTTCCAGCCTTCCAGTCTGATGTTCCAGCCTTGCAGTCTGATGTTCCAGCTTTGCAGTCTGATGTTCCAGCTTTGCAGTCTGATGTTCCAACTTTGCAGTCTGATGTTCCAGCCTTCCAGTCTGATGTTCCAGCTTTGCAATCTGATGTTCCAGCTTTGCAATCTGATGTTCCAGCTTTGCAGTCTGATGTTCCAGCTTTGCAGTCTGATGTTCCAGCTTTGCAGTCTGATGTTCCAGCCTTCCAGTCTGATGTTCCAGCCTTCCAGTCTGATGTTCCAGCCTTGCAGTCTGATGTTCCAGCCTTGCAGTCTGATGTTCCAGCTTTGCAGTCTGATGTTCCAGCTTTGCAGTCTGAGGTTCCAGCTTTGCAGTCTGATGTTCCAGCTTTGCAGTCTGAGGTTCCAGCTTTGCAGTCTGAGGTTCCAGCTTTGCAGTCTGAGGTTCCAGCTTTGCAGTCTGATGTTCCAGCCTTCCAGTCTGATGTTCCAGCCTTCCAGTCTGATGTTCCAGCCTTCCAGTCTGATGTTCCAGCCTTCCAGTCTGATGTTCCAGCTTTGCAGTCTGATGTTCCAGCTTTGCAGTCTGATGTTCCAGCTTTGCAGTCTGATGTTCCAGCTTTGCAGTCTGATGTTCCAGCTTTGCAGTCTGATGTTCCAGCTTTGCAGTCTGATGTTCCAGCTTTGCAGTCTGATGTTCCAGCTTTGCAGTCTGATGGTCCAGCTTTGCAGTCTGATGGTCCAGCCTTGCAGTCTGATGTTCCAGCCTTGCAGTCTGATGTTCCAGCCTTGCAGTCTGATGTTCCAGCTTTGCAGTCTGATGTTCCAGCTTTGCAGTCTGATGTTCCAGCTTTGCAGTCTGATGTTCCAGCTTTGCAGTCTGATGTTCCAGCTTTGCAGTCTGATGTTCCAGCTTTGCAGTCTGATGTTCCAGCTTTGCAGTCTGATGTTCCAGCTTTGCAGTCTGATGTTCCAGCTTTGCAGTCTGATGTTCCAGCTTTGCAGTCTGATGTTCCAGCCTTCCAGTCTGATGTTCCATCTTTGCAGTCTGATGTTCCAGCTTTCCAGCCTGATGTCCCGGTGTCTGCCCTCCAGCCTGATGTCCCGGTGTCTGCCCTCCAGCCTGATGTCCCGGTGTCTGCCCTCCAGCCTGATGTCCCGGTGTCTGCCCTCCAGCCTGATGTCCCGGTGTCTGCCCTCCAGCTTGATGAGCCCGCCGCCCAGCTTGAAGTGCCCGAGCCCGCCGCCCAGCTTGAAGTGCCCGAGCCCGCCGCCCAGCTTGAAGTGCCCGAGCCCGCCGCCCAGCTTGAAGTGCCCGAGCCCGCCGCCCAGCTTGAAGTGCCCGAGCCCGCCGCCCAGCTTGAAGTGCCCGAGCCCGCCGCCCAGCTTGAAGTGCCCATGCCAGCCGCCCAGCTTGAAGTGCCCATGCCAGCCGCCCAGCCTGGAGTGTTCCTGTCCGCTGCCCAGCCTGATGTGCCCACTGCCCAGCTGGACACCATGGACTTTCCCTAGCAACGGCTGGTTGGAGCGCCCGGGGGTCGCTCCTTTGAGGGGGGGTACTGTCAGGAAATGTTCCATCCGCTGGTAAGACCTGTTATTTGGCATGCAGTACTGAGGCCCACCAGCAGGTGTCTCCTGGCAGTTTGGAACTGTCAGGAGAGCTTTTCCCTGTTTATAATATATCATCTTTGGGCCGCAGTACTGGCGTCCACCAGCGGATGGATCCTGGCAGTGTGGAGCAGACAGTACCTCCTACAATCAGGTGTCACTTGAGGCCAATCGTAGGCCTATAAATACCCGGCAAACATTTACATGTTTGCCTTGACTTCGTCATTGCCTCCTGACCCGCAAGCTATCTGATCCTGTAACCTGTGCCCTGAACCTGTGATCTGATCCTGTGCCCTGAACCTGTCTCCCTGTCTCGGACCCTATCCTGTCCCACCTGTTACCTTGCATCCCTGCCTGCAGTCTGACCCATCCATCCTCTCCCTGTCCTGTGTTCCTTACCCCATCTGCTGCTCTCCCTGTGTATGACCTTGGCCTGGCTTACGTTTATGTCTCTGGAACATCCCTTGTCCATCTGCTGATCTGCTGTGTATGACCCTGGCCTGGCTATTGTTTATGAACCTGGTATTTCCCATTTATTACACTTATCTGTCTATTGTTATTTGCATATTGGAGTTGGTTGGTTGTATTTATATTATTCACTTTCTTTAATAAATTAATATATTTTCACTTACATACGTTTTGGTGTCCTCTGTCGCAGATCACACGGTTCTGGTCACACCTGCTCATGACAGATCTAAAACTAAAGCCAGGTGACTTGTGGATTGTTGAGAGACATTTATATATACGGAAATGTTTGGAGACTCAATACAGCATCTATTTCATGTACAGTTGTGCAAAACTTGAAGGAAAAGTCACCTGGATCCACACCAGACACTGCAAAAATGACTATATTAAAGAAATCTCTGTGTTTGATTTGTTTCCCTCTTGCGATCACAGTCTAGGGTACTTTTTGATTACATTACTTTAATTGTAATGGATATATATCGATATAATGTGATTTGAAAAGTAGTTTAGCCATGTTGAAGTCATATTTGTCTTTTGTACGTCTTCCATTTTATGTAGAATTGTCTGTGTTTACATATGCTGATAAGTCAGCATGCCAATAATTAAGCTAAAAGGCCATTCTGGCCACAGGAATGTACAGCCAGTACTCTGTTATCAATCATTTGTTTTTCACAATGAAAAGTCATTTTGTAATGAAAAATCTGCTCAACTATTATATTCTCCACAATGGGGTTTTGCCTCTTTGGCCAAGACTACCTCCACCTAAGCGTGTGGAGGTTAAAGGCGATAGCAGGTAGGGTTAGTGATCAAAATATTGATCAAAAGAGAGGAAATTGTAAAGGAAATGTGTAAGTTCTGTATATAATTGTATTCTATTTTGTACGTATTGCACACTGCCCTCACTGTGCACACGGCACTAATAATGTTTTCATTACATGTTTGCATTCTTTCGAGTCCTGATTAGAATTAGTCTACCTATGTTACGCCCGTTGTTACCATAAACATACAATTGTAATATTAATGTGATACCTACGTAATTATGTGTATAAAAACCTTCAATTGCGTCATAATAAAGCAGAACAGTTATTTGTAAAGATGTGTAGTGTATCTTTTGTGTCTGTTCCCTACTACAGTAGTTATGATTAATTTGTAACCACTAATCAATATGAGGATAGAAGATGCTTATCTATAAAATGTCCAGGCCACAATGCTGGGGGTTAATATTGTGGTCACTGGCACTAATGCTTGAGCATTATTATTGTGGTGGTCACTGACACCAATCCTGGGGGTTAACCACTTAAACTCCAGAAGATTTAACCACCCTTGCTATACCGCACTGCGTTACTTTAACTGAAAATTGCGCGGTCATGCAACGCTGTACCCAAATAATTATTTTTCTTTTTTTCTCATAAATAGGGCATTCTTTTGGTCGTATTTGATCATCACTAGGTTTTTTAATTTGTTTGCACTATAAACCAAAAAAGAACGACAATTTTTAAAAAAATATATAATTTTAACTTTCTGCTATAAAACATATCAAATAAAAACATTTAAAAAAATCGAATTTCTTCATAAATTTTAGGCCAACATGTATTTTTCTACATATTTTTGGTAAAAAAAAATCCAAATAAGTGTATATTGATTGGTTTGAGAAAACGTTATAGCGAAAATGTTACTATTATTATGGTCGCTGGCACCAATGCTGGGGGTTATTATTGTGGTCACTAGCACCATAGGCAATCGCACAGGGAGTGCTGGGTGTGCCTGGGCAGACCCTATTTACCCCGTGCACAATAGCCTTATCGCTCAGTGTGCTGGTAGAGAGATGGGAAAGATCCCCCTCTGACTGGCTCTGCCATAAGAGAAGTGCTTCCAGACCTCTTTAACTGTGCTGGTGGGGAGATGGGAAGAATCTCGGACTGGCTCTGCTACATATATATATACTGTGTATCTCTATATAGATAAATAAATATATATATATATATATATATATATATATATACACACACACACACACACACACACACATGTGTTTGAGCTTTGGGGTGCACACCCTAATTCACTAGGCTGCGCACACCTATGACTAGCACTGATGCTCGGGGTTATTATTGTGGTCACTGGCAGCAATGTGGGGGGTTATTATTGTGCTCACTGGCACCAATGCTGGGGTTATTATTGTGGTCACTGGCACCGATGCTGGGGGTTATTATTGTGGTCTCTGGCACCGATGCTGGGGGTTATTATTGTGGTCTCTGGCACCGATGCTGGGGGTTATTATTGTGGTCACTGGCATCAATGCTGGGGTTATTATTGTGGTCACTGGCACCGATGCTGGGGGTTATTATTGTGGTCTCTGGCACCGATGCTGGGGGTTATTATTGTGGTCTCTGGCACCGATGCTGGGGTTTATTATTGTGGTCACTGGCACTGATGCTCGGGGTTATTTTTGTGGTCTCTGGCACCAATGCTGGGGGTTATTATTGTGGTCACTGCACCGATGCTGGGGGTTATTATTGTGGTCACTGGCACCAATGCTGGGGTTTATTATTGTGGTCACTGGCACTGATGCTGGGGGTTATTATTTTTGTCACTGGCACCATTGCTGGGGGTTATTATTATTGTCACTGGAACCAGTGCTGGGAGTTATTATTGTGGTCACTGGCACCAATGCTGGGAGTTATTATTGTGGTCACTGGCACCGATGCTGATGGTTATTATTATGGTCACTGCTCCTGATTTTTGGGGTTATTATAGGGCCACACAGTGAAGGTTACTGAATTGATGATGAAGATGAGTATAAAACTTGGTGTGCTAAATTCATTAAGCATATCGAAAGCAAAACTGAAACAGTGAAGAGAAATCCAAAAGGTGGTTTCCCCAGAAAAAGGAGAAATCTTTCAATGGGGACATCTGTTTTGAGAATAAACTACTAAGAAGTAAATTCTCTTCCAACTACCAAGTGGGTGTAAAGGAAGAAGGTTTTTTTTTACCTTAAAGTAGAACACAAAACTTATTTTTTTTTCATTTTGGATAGAGTAAGGGAGAGTTATAACCCCTGTCAGATTTTTTTTGCCATCTGTGTCCCATTGTGGAGATTTCCCTTCACTTCCTGTCCCATAGCCAAACAGGAAGTGAGAGGAAATCCCTGCAAATTAAGGGAATTTCTTGGGGACCCCCAGGTCACGAGAACTAGTGTCTCCATTGGAAGATTTCCCCTCTATTACTTTTCTGGGGACAACCCAAACCTTTCGCTTTCAATGATAAAAATAAACAGGACAAATAGAGAAGGTGAATCTTCTTAACGAGGGCACAGATAGCAATAAAAACTGACTGGCGTTTTAATCCCTCTCCACTCTATCCAAAACAAGAAATAAAGTTTTGCCTTTAGTTATACTTTAGTGCATTCTATACATTAAAGGGATTATAAACTGTTACATATACACAGTGAAGTGACTGGCTTCAGGTAATACCCAGAAATGAGACAAATACTCTACATAAATTGTACCTGTTTATCTGAAACCCTTTCTCCTCTACAGCCATTCAAAGTGCAAAATTTATACACCTTTTCTGAGCTTTCAGAAAGCAGGTGGTGAGTAGCTGAAGTTAGGCTCTGCAGAGCTTAATGAGAAGAGCTGAGAGCTGATTGGAGGAAAGAAACCCCCCTTCATATAGAACACAGGAGCAGAGCTGAGGCGGTTAATCAGCTGGAGCTCCCTCCCCTGTCACCATTTTTCTTTTGGTGTCAGGACAGTGCTGTGTCTTTGGCCTAGGCCGACAAGGCCCAGGCCTAGGGAGGCACTTTGTAGGGGTGCGGCAAAAACCCCCTTTTCCCCTGACCCGTCCTCCCAAGTTCCGGCTTCCACAGTCACCTTCCATACAGGTACAGCCCCCAGCGGCCACTTGCTGTAGCGCGGCACTTGCTTATGTCATGGGCTGTATGTAGCGTACTTGGCCAGGGGGGAGCGACTGGTGCCCCCATAAAATGGCCAGTTTCTGGCCAGACTGGATGCACATAGTTTATCGGGTGCACGTAGTAACTTAGTAACTTAAGTCCTGACCAGGCCATTTTTAGCGATACAGCACTGCGTCGCTTTAACTGACAATTGCGCGGTCATGTGACGCTGTACCCAAAGAAAATTTACGTACTTTTTTTTCCACAAAGAGAGCTTTCGTTCGGTGGTATTTGATCACCTCTGCGGTTTTTATTTTTTGACTTATAAACAAAAACAGAGCGACAATTTTTTTTTTACTTTCTGCTATAATATACCGTATTTATGGGCATATAACATGCACTTTTTTCCCCTTAAAATCAGAGGAACATTGTGGGTGCATGTTATACGCCGATCCCCCACTGATTGTGAGCCTCTCGATGGCTTTCGGCCGTTCTCATCGGCTTTCGGCCGCTCTCGGCTGTTCTCTGTGGCTTTCGGCGGCTCTCGCAGTCCCGCCGAAAGCCACCAAGAGCAGCCGAAAGCCACCAAGAACGGCCGAGCGCCGCCAAGATATACAGGACATTCAGCTCTGTATCTCGGCGGCGCTATTTTTAAGCGGCAAGGTACTGACATTGTACAGAAAAAATTAAAATTAAAAGTGCTATGTGTGTGGATGCGCTGCTTACATTTGTACTCTCTATCTTATCTAAGTGTATCCTATCTTTTAGACATAATCTTATTCACCATCCACCTATAAAATTCATCACATTAAGCAACAACCATAAGCAAATTATATAAATCATATAAAAATCCGGTGACATATATCACTTGGTAATAAAGTCCCTTCATATATGCTTGCAAATCTTCCGTTAAGGTTGCCGTGATCGGCGTGCTCTTGTGTTTGATCAATTTAAAGTGACTTAGTGCTTCACCACCACCTGTGAGATTGGCCACTCACCAGATATTTCTTTAAAAATGCACCTTTGGTTCATTCATAGGGATAACCACTCCACTCAAAGGGAACTTCTCCAATAGCTATACTAGGACCTTAGTGTTCCTCATAGAAATGGATGGAAAACGATCATCGCACAATAACGTTTAAAACTTTTATTTTATAAAACATAAAAAAACTTTGCACTCACATATCCAAGTGCCATTGAGCCGGCACAGAGCTTTTCCAGCAGTTAGGGACGGGTGGGCGCTGCAGCCCGGTTCGCCTGGTGTGTGCTGTGCAACCTCCGTGTGCCGCTTGCGTTCCCCCCTTGTGTCCGTTCGCGTCCTCACCAACCACGCTCGTTCCCGGTCACGTGGGTGCAAATATCTCCCAGCAGCCTCTACGCGTTTCGCATTCCAATGTGCGTCATCAGGAAGCTCCAGTGACACACACATTTTAGTTTACTGACATTGTACAGACTGTCTGCAAATGACACAGGGGCAAAGCTGCAATTGACACTGACGAGGATGCAATGATGGACACTGACAAGGCTGCAATGATGGACAAGGCTGCAAATGACACTGATAAGGCTGCATTGATGGGCATTTAAATGTAAGGTTTTTTTCCTTAAACTTCCCTCCTAAAAGTTTCTTTCCTTAAAATTCTCTCCTAAACTTGGGGTGCATGTTATACGCCGATAAATACGGGTATATCCAAAAAAAAATACAAAAAAACTAATTTATTCATCAGTTTAGGCTGAAATATATTCTTCTACATATTTGGTAAAAAAAAAATCGCACTAAGCGTATATTAATTGGTTTGCGCAAAAGTTATCGCGTCTACAAACTATGGGATAGATTTAGCGACCTTTATTATTATTTTTTATTGTTTTTACTAGTAATGGCGGCGATAAGCGATTTTTAGGGGGACTGCGACATTGTGGCGGACAAATATGACCACAAATTACACTTTTTGGGGACCAGTGACATTATTACATTGATCGATGCTATAAAAAATGCACTGATCAATGTATAAATGACACTGGCAGGGAAGAAGTTAACCCTAGGGGGCGATCAATGGGTTAATTGTGTTCCCTCAGCGTGTTTTAACTCTAGGGGGGATGGGCTGCTAGGGACATGTCAGAGAGTGCAAGCGGATTACTATGGGGGCACTCGGCTAGGGGTAGAAGCCAGGAGAACCAGCGGGGGACCCGAGAAGAGAAGGTTTGGTAATGCTCTGTACAAAACCATTACACAAAGCAGGTAATTATACAATGTTTATTTTTTTTTTAAATACCTTTACAATCTCCAAGACAGGAAGTGACGGGAAATTTCCACAATGAGACAGACAGTAAAAATATAAACTCTCAGGGGTTTTAACCCTTCCCTACAATATCCAAAACTAAAAAAGAGAAAAGAAGAAGTTTTGGATGTGAACACAAATGGGTCAGTTTGTACCAAAGGTTGTCCTTATACAGTATCTCACAAAAGTGAGTACTCCCCTCACATTTTTGTAAATATTTTATTCTATCTTTTCATGAGACAACACTGAAGAAATGACACTTTGCTACAATGTAAAGTAGTGAGTGTACAGCTTGTATAACAGTGTAAATTTGCTGTCCCCTCAAAATAACTCAACACACAGCCATTAATGTCTAAACCGCTGGCAACATAAGTGAGTACACCCTAAGTGAAAATGTCCAAATTGGGCCCAATTAGCCATTTTCCCTCCTCGGTGTCATGTGGCTCGTTAGTGTTACAAGTTCTCAGGTGTGAATGTGGAGCAGGTGTGTTAAATTTGGTGTTATCGCTCTCAATCCCTCATACTGGTCACTGGAAGTTCAACATGGCACCTCATGGCAAAGAACTCTCTGAGGATCTGAAAAAAAGAATTGTTGGTCTACATAAAGATGGCCTAGGCTATAAGAAGATTGCCACGACCCTGAAACTGAGCTGCAGCACGGTGGCCAAGAACATACAGCCGTTTAACAGGACAGGTTCCACTCAGAGCAGGCCTCGCCATGGTCGACCAAAGAAGTTGAGTGCACGTGCTCAGCGTCATATCCAGAGGCTGTCTTTGGGAAATAGATGTATGAGTGCTGCCAGCATTGCTGCAGAGGTTGAAGGGGGGGGGGGGGGGTCAGCCTGTCAGTGCTCAGATAATACAACGCACACTGCATCAAATTGGTCTGCATGACTGTTATCCCAGAAGGAAGCCTCTTCTAAAGATGATGCACAAGAAAGACCGCACACAGTTTTCTGAAGACAAGCAGACTAAGGACATTGATTACTGGAACCGTGTCCTGTGTTCTGATGAGACCAAGATAAACTTATTATGTTCAGATGGTGTCAAGTGTGTGTGGCGGCAACCAGGTGAGGAGTACAAAGACAAGTGTGTCTTGCCTACAGTCAAGCATGGTGATGGGAGTGTCATGGTCTGGGGCTGCATGAGTGCTGCCGGCACTGGGGAACTACAGATCATTGAGGGAACCATGAATGCCAACATGTACTGTGACATACTAAAGCAGAGCATGATCCCCTCCCTTCAGAGACTGGGCCGCAGGGCAGTATTCCAACATGATAAAGACCCCAAACACACCTCCAAGACGACCACTGCCTTGCTAAAGAAGCTGAGGGTAAGAGCCCATTCACACAGGGACGACTTGTCAGGCGACCTAGTCGCCTGACAAGTCGCCTCCCGTTCTGTACAATGGAACCGTTCTAATCGGAGCGACGCAAGTCGCTCCGACTTAGAAAAAGCTTCCTGTACGACTTTGGGGGCGACTTGGGGCGACTTGCATAGACTTCTATACAGAAGTCGTTTTGCAAGTCGCCGTGGAGGCGACCTGCAAGTCATGTTGCCCCTGTGTGAATGGGGTCTAAAGGTGATGGACTGGCCAAGCATGTCTCCAGACCTAAACCCTATTGAGCATCTGTAGGACATCCTCAAATGGAAGGTGGAGGAGCGCAAGGTCTCTAACATCCACCAGCTCTGTGATGTCATCATGGAGGAGTGGAAGAGGACTCCAGTGGCAACCTGTGAAGCTCTGGTGAACTCCATGCCCAAGAGGGTTAAGACAGTGCTGGAAAATAATGGTGGCCACACAAAATATTGACACTTTGGGTCCAATTTGGACATTTTCACTTAGGGGTGTACTCACTTATGTTGCCAGCGGTTTAGACATTAATGGCTGTGTGTTGAGTTATTTTGAGGGGACAGCAAATTTACACTGTTATACAAGCTGTACACTCACTACTTTACATTGTAGCAAAATGTAATTTCTTCAGTGTTGTCACATGAAAAGATATAATAAAATGTTTACAAAAATGTGAGGGGTGTACTCACTTTTGTGAGATACTGTATTTAGGAGATCGGGTGGAAATTTGTGTTGGGAATTGTTCTAGGAGGGGAAAATACGAATGTGTGCAAGGTATGGTGATTTGTGTTGGGGGGGGGGGGGATTTCTGCTAGGAGGGGGGGATTTGCGGAGTTTGTGCTAGAAGAAGTGATATGGTGGGGGGAATATTGTGCTAGGAGGGGAATTTTTGGGGGGGAATGGGGGGTTTGTGCTAATAACATCCCTATTAGCACAAACCCCCCACCCTCCATTGGGGGGCAATTATGCTAGGAGGGGAAATCTGGGGGGGGGGGATTGGTGCTAGGATGGGGGAATTTGGGGGGTTTGTGGTGCTAGAAGAGGAGATATGGTAGAGGGGGGAGAAAATTTGTGTTAGGAGTGGATTTTTTTTGGGGGGGGGGGATTTGTACTAGTAGGGGATGATTGGGGGGTATTTATGCTAGGAGGGAGAATGGAGGAGGTGATATGGTAGAGGGGGAGGAAATTTGTGCTAGGATTTTTGCTTCCATGAATGATTGGGGAGTATTTATATTGGGGGGGAGAATTTGTGCTGGGAGTGGATTTTTTTGGGGGGGGGGGGGGTTGTGCTAGTAGGGGATGATTGGGGGGTATTTATGCTAGGAGGGGGGGTTTGTATGAGACGAGGTGATATGGTAGAAGGGGAAGAGAAATTTGTGCTAGGATTTTTGCTTCCATGAATGATTGGGGGGTACTCATATTAGGAGGGGGGGGGGAGGATTTGTGCTGGGAGGGGGAGGGGTGCAGTTTGGAATATTTGCCCTCAAACATTGTATTTATGATGGATTATCTATCAATACACATTAGAAAATGTATTGACAAGAGCGGGATTGTGGACTGAGATACCAGAAGGGACAATGTCTGCATGGAGTGTGCACTCCTCTCATATCACTAGAGATAACATCCAGACAAATGTCCTCATTGTGTGATCTCATCCATTCATATCTAATAAGGGAGGGGGAGGGGCGTGTACAGGATGTTTGTTCTATGAATGAACAACAATAATCCTCTACAGGACCGATCAGAGCCGGGAGGAGAGGAGCAGCGAGTGTGTATGGAGGACACATCGCCCGATGTCCGCTGTGTGAGCCGGAAATCCATCCAACCCGAGAGATACAAAGTATTCCACCGACTCTCATAGAGATACAATGCATCACACTGACAGCCCGGAGCCCCGCCCCTCCGCTCCGAACACACTTCCGCTTCCGGTTCTCTCTCCACCTGAGTCAGTGCAGAGTGTGGGGGGTGAATGATCGCTGGAGCGTGGATCGGGGTATGTGTACTGAGATCGGCCAGAGGAGAGACCTTCCCCCATCATCACCGACTACAGATAGAGATCGTCTGACCTTTATACTGATATATACATCCTCTATATACTAATACATCCCCACTGTATTCCTATATACACACATCCCCTCCATTCCTCTATATACACATATACCCTCCATTCCTCCATCCCCTATATACACATATACCCTCCAATCCCTATATACACGTATACCCTCCAATCCCTATATACACGTATACCCTCCAATCCCTATATACACGTATACCCTCCAATCCCTATATACACGTATACCCTCCATTCCCTATATACACGTATACCCTCCATTCCTCAACCCCCTATATACACATATACCCTCCATTCCTCTATATACACATATACCCTCCATTCCCTATATACACATATACCCTCCATTCCCTATATACACATATACCCTCCATTCCTCCATCCCCTATATACACGTATACCCTCCATTCCCTATATACACGTATACGCTACATTCCTCAACCCCCTATATACACATATACCCTCCATTCCTCTATATACACATATACCCGCCATTCCTCTATATACACATATATGCTCCATTCTCCCATCCCCTATATACACATATACCCTCCATTCCCTATATACACATATACCCTCCATTCCTCTAAATATATACACATATACCCTCCATTCCTCCATCCCCTATATACACATATACCCTCCATTCCCTATATACACATATACCCTCCATTCCCTATATACACATATACCCTCCATTCCCTATATACACGTATACCCTCCATTCTTCTATATCCACATACACCCTCTGTTCCCCATTCTCTATATACACATATTCCCTCCATTTCTCCATCCCCTATATACACATATACCCTCCAATCCCTATATACACGTATACCCTCCAATCCCTATATACACGTATACCCTCCATCCCCTATATACACATATACCCTCCATTCCCTATATGAGGATTTCCCATTCTTTCTATATATCATCTGTCACTTTGCTAAAACTTTTATTTTCTGACAATAATGTGTACTTTGCTCATTTTTGTTGCTTTTTGCACTTTTAAACAGTCAGCCTCCGATTCTCCCTTCTGAATTCCATAGATAGTGACCTCAGTCAGTCATGTGACACTGTCAGTTAGTGACCTCAGTCAGTCCTGCAGTCATGTGACATTCAGTTTTTGAAAGAATTTGATCATAAAGTTTAATGGTAGATAATGTCTTGGAGTATTCAGTGTTGTATTTTTAGAAGACGTTGAGCACTCTGGAAGCTCTGAGTAAATGAACGTGCCTTTGTGCAATGCAGGATAAATGCCTTTTCATGTCATTAATGTTTAATACAATATACTATATGTAAATGTCAAAGCTTAACTTTAGCTTTCCTTGTAGTCTTGCACAGTTGTATAGACTCCTCCTTTTTGCTTACTCTACATTCACTGCATCCTGTGCTGTTTTCACAGTGTGCATTAAAAGCTGCTGCAAGTCAGATCCCGCCTCCTTAATTTTCTGGAGGACATCCAACATCATTTAGGACTTCCCTCCCCAGACTTACTGTCCCTGGCCTGTCCCTTTCATTCATTGGATGCCAGTTCTTTGAAGCATATTGGCTCAGTATTGCACATGGGTATTATCCAGGACTTTCTGCATATAGATGTTGTCTGCCTTTGAATACCCCTCCTGCAGGCCCGTCCACCCATATATACTGATATCTGCGCATCTCCTCCCAAGAGCCAGCCTACTGACTACATCAGGGTTATGTGCAGTGCCGAGCCAGAGTGCTGTGATGTTTTCAGGAAGCTACGGTGCCTTGAAAAAGTATTCACACCCCTCAAAGTTTTCCACATTTTGTCATGTTACAACCAAAAACATAAATGTATTTTATTGGGATTTTATGTGATAGACCAACAAAAAAGTGGCACATAATAGTGAAGTGGAAGGAAAATGATAAATGGTTTTCAACAAATATGTGAAAAGTGTGGTGTGCATTTGTATTCAGCCTCCCTGAGTCAATAATTTGTAGAACCACCTTTCACTGCAAATACAGCTGCAAGTCTTTTTTGGGATGTCTCAATTACTTTGACTGGGCCATTCTAAAGCTGGCCATACACCATACAATTTTCCTGTTCAATTTTCTTTAGATTTACCTTCAACTATGTAGTACAAGGGCCTGCCTGATTGCATCCAAATTGAAAGTGTTTAGGTTTGACCTCCTATTATATGCTTTTGGTAAATCTAAAGGAAAGTTGAACAGGAAAATTGAATAGTGTATGGCCAGCCTAACACATGAATATGCTTTGATCTAAATCATTCCATTGTAGATCTGGCTGTATGTTTAGGGTCGTTGTCCTGCTGGAAGGTGAACCTCCACCCCAGTCTCAAGTCTTTTGCAGACTCTAACAGGTTTTCTTCTAAGATTGCCCTGTATTTGGCTCAATCCATCTTCCCATCAACTCTGACCAGCTTCTCTGTCCCTGCTGTAGAAAAGCATCTCCACAACATGCTGCTGCCACCACCATGTTTCACGGTTGGGATGGTGTGTTCAGGGTGATGTGCAGTGTTAGTTCTCCGCCACACATAGTGTTTTGCTTTTAGGCCTAAAAGTTCCATTTTGGTCTCATCAGACCAGAGCATCTTCTTCCACATGTTTTCTGTGTCCCTCAAATAGCTTCTCGCAAACAGGACTTCTTATGGCTTTCTTTCAATGGCTTTCTTCTTGCCGCTCTTCCATAAGGGCCAGATTTGTGGAGTGCACGACTAATAATTGTCCTGTGGACAGATTCTCCCACCTGAGCTGTGGATCTCTGCAGCTCCTCCAGAGTTACCATGGGACTCTTGTCTGCTTCTCTGATTAATGCTCTCCTTGTCCGCCCTGTCAGTTTAGGTGGATGGCCATGTCTTGGTAGGTTTGCAGTTGTGCCATACTCTTTCCATTTCCTTGAGATGTTCAATGCTTGGGAATTTTTTTTTTATATCCTGTCCCTGCTTTTAACTTTTCCACAACTTTATCCCTGACCTGTCTGGTGAGTTCTTTGGCATTCATGATGCTGTTTGTTCACCATGATTCTTTAACAAACCTCTGAGGGCTTCACAGAACAGCTGTATTTATACTGAGATTACATTACACAGGCGGACTCTATTTATTAGGTGACTACTGAAGGCAATTGGATCTACTAGATTTTAGTTAGGGTTGTCGGAGTAAAAGGGGCTGAATACAAATGCACACCACACTTTTTTGATATTTGTAAAACATTTATCATTTTCCTTCCATTTCACAATTATGTGCCACTTTGTGTTGGTCTATTACATAAAATCCCAATAAAATGCATTTACGTTTTTGGTTGTAACATGACAAAATGGAAATTTCAATGGTTATGAATAACTTTTCAAGGCACTGTATGTAGCGTACTCTGCTGTCCCCTCCTCCCCAGCCAGGATCGGCCTGCATTGCATAGAGGACCTGAGATAACATTATAGGGGGGATTTAATAAAACTGGGGCACTCAGAATCTGGTGCAGCTGTGTATGGTAGCCAATCAGCTTCTAACTTCATCTTGTTCAGTTAAGCTTTGACAATAAAACCTGGAAGCTGATTGGTTTCTATGCAGAGCTGCACCAGATTTTGCATGTTCCAGTTTTAGTAAATCTCCCTCTGTATATTGGGACTGGACAAGGTCTCACCAGGGATTGTGTTACTTGGGCTGGCCATACACGGTTGAATTTCGAAATAATTTTTTTAGAAAATCAGAAAATTCGTGCGTTTTGTGATCCGTTATGCCATCATTGATTTCTGAATTCGACCAACCAAGCCTTCAATTTTACCTCCATGTTGCTACAGAAAATAATTTTCGTGGCTGGGAATCTTCTTCTTTTCATTCCAGTTTTATTCTTTTCTTGCACATGCGCATTTCTTTTTCGATTACATTTCTTGCACGATTCTTCCATCATTGATTGGAAAATCGTTTGTTTTTCAAAAAATTTCCAACATGTCCGATTACTCAAATTCGATGGCCTCACGAAAATCATCTGTTGCTGCAGCCCACTAATGGTGCGAATTACGAACGAAAATTCTTAGATAAGATTTTCGAAAATCGACCCATGTATGGCCTGCCTAAGAGCAGGTCATTGTTGGGGTTTACATAGCCCTTAAGGCCCCTTTCACACGGGGCTGTCCGTGTACAGACTCCGCTTGCTCAGCGGGATCGCTCTGTTGATCCCCATTGAGCTGGCGGAAGACAGGTCCATCTCCGCTCACTGTGCAGACGCGGAACTGTCAGATCTTCGCTCTCCTCTATGGGAGATTGGATGAAAACAGACCGCCTCTCCGTTTTCATCTGATCCGCCAGACAGATAAAAAATAGGGTCTCCATCCGTCTGGATTCAGTGGATCGGATGTCAGCGGACATGGTCACTGCTGACATCCGTCGCGCCATAGACCTGCATGGAGCGTTCGTTAAGGTTCGCCTAAAAAACCCGCAGGCGAACCTGAACGGTCCACATTAGAGCTGCACGATTAATCGCCAAGAATCGTTATCGCAATTTTTTTTTTTTTTTCCTGTTGCGATCTTGACAAAAGTTTTTCACGATTCTTAATATGCAAAGAATTCTCTCTGCTCTTCTTAAGCCACAGCCATCAAAAGAAAGGAAGAAAAAAACTGGCAGTCTGCCAAGAATCACAACATTCTTTCACACAGGGGCAACACGACTAAAGCGCGACTTTGGCTGTGGCCAATCACAGAATAATCAGCTCTCTGGGAGGGAGGGGCTTGCCTGGGCAAACTAATTTTTTTAACTGTAAAGTCGCTTCAGTATAGATGGAGATCCGACTTGGAGGCGACTTCCATTGAATTGAATGGTACAAGTCGCCTAGAAGTCGGATCCAAGTAGTACAGGGAGTACGCTGAGGTGACTTGAAGTCTGATCCAAAGTTGCCCCTGTGTGAAACTTTAAGTATAAACATTGTAACAATTTGTCAATGGAATAGACTTTGTGTGTAAATGAGGAAAGTTTAACCACTTAAACACTAAACCTTTTGCTGACATTTGTTGGTTTCAAGTTATGCCTCATGCACACGAGACGCTGTTAAACTCGTGTTCAGAGGCAGATGGACACTTTTTTTTCAACTGCCCCTGAACCCATTCAATGTTATCCTATGTGTCTATGTACACAGTCTTGTTTTTTGGCGTTTGTAGGCAGTTGTGTTTAACCTCGTTTTTCCAGAAGCAAAAAAATGGGTTCAGACGCAAAAGTTTTCCAGGTTTCAGGCGCCAAACGCGGCTAAACGCCGGTACCGCGTTTAGCCGCGTTTTGCGTTTATAAGTGTTTTTAAAGTAACATTTTATGACCCGACTTTGGGGCCCCATATCTCGGGGCCACTTGGTGCTAGGAACCCCAAATTTTGGTGTGCAAAGACAGGAACTAGCACTACAACATATCCGAATTTGGGGTTCCTAGCACCAAGTGGCCCCGAGATATAGGGCCCCAAAATCGGGTCACAAAATGTCATTCTCTGCTGCAGAAAAGTGCTTGACATTTTGCGACCCGATTTTGGGGCCCCGTATCTCGGGGCCACTTGGTGCTAGGAACCCCAATTTGGTGTGCTAACACAGTTGGACTAGCACTACAACATATTCAAATTTGGGGTTCCTAGCACCAAGTGGCCTCGAGATATGGGGCCCCAAAGTCGGGTCGCAAAATGTCAAGCACTTCTGCAGCAGAGAATGACATTTTCCGACCTGAATTCCGACCAAAATTGGGTTGCAAAATGTCATTCTCTGTTCTGCAGACGCTTCTAGACGCAAACGCGGTTAAACGCGGCATGCAGAGAGTAGATGAGAAAATCTGGACAGCCGCACACCAGGAAGATATTATCCAAAAAAAAATTATTGTAAAATCAGTATCATACCATATACAGGACACGGTGGCAAAAAAATACAGGCAATCAGCTAACGCGTTTCGCACTTATGCTAAGTGCTTACTCATAGCTAAACGCGGCATGCAAACGCGGCAAAATGGGCGTTTCTAAACGCAGGTTTCAGCTTTTAAAACGTGTTCAGCAGAGTTTGCATCGGCGTCTCGTGTGCATGAGGCCTTCAAATCATTTTTTTGCTAGAAAATTACTTAGAACCCCCAAATATATATATATATATATATATATTATATATATATATATATATATATTATATATTCTTAGTAGAGACCCTAGAGAATAAAATGGTGGTTGTTGCAATATTTTAAGTCACACTGTATTTGCACAACGGTCTTTCAAATGCAATTTTTTAGGAAAAAATTACTTTAATGAATTTAAAAAAAAAAAACTAACCAGTAAAGTTAGCCCAATTTTTTTTTTTTTTAATGTGAAAGATTTTACATGGCGAGAATCATGATCTTTTTATTCTAAGCAAAAAAAATCATGATTCTCATTTTGGCCAGAATCGTGCAGCTCTAATCCATATGTGTGAAAGGGACCTAAATCTGCTTTGTAATGCTGGTCCCGGTACAAAGCATCTCAGGTTTTGGCACTGCCTTACTGAATGACCCTGTTAGTTTCAGCAGCCATGATGGTTTGACTCGCTCTCCTCGCACCTAATGTCACCTTTTCTTATCTCTTTCAGCATTTATTGTTTGATTTCCACTCTTGTTTGGGGAAAAGACGGGGTGATTTCATGTTGAGCGGAGAGAGAGATTTGGAACATATTTACTCATTAAAGGAAGAGACACGGACGGGTTGATCATGTCGGACTCTAATAAAGAATTGGTGGATCTGGTTTGGGGGGAGAAGAATGGTAAAGGCCTGGTGGATTCTATATTCAGCCGCTGGACACAAGGTAAGCATGGCGTCTGCTGCGCCGGATACTGTACATCACACAGCTCTTGGGCTGCTCAGGACTCCTGTACTGTGTGGTCCACAGCCAGTCTGAGGCCATTACATCGCAAGCTCTGGACGATAAATGATGTGTATCGGCAACTATGAATGTGCACCATAAGAGCTTTGTAGCATTTTGAGAGTTTAAAAAAAATGTTGTACTATTGTACAGCAGGGGTCTCAAACTGGCGGCCCTCCAGCTGTTGCAGAACTACAAGTCCCATCATGCCTCTGCCTGTGGGAGTCATGCTTGTAACGGTCAGCCTTGCAATGCCTCATGGGACTTGTAGTTTTGCAACAGCTGGAGGACCACCAGTTTGAGACCCCATGCCTTAAACTTTATGTAAACTCTCACCTTGTAGAAGAACCCATTCAGTTTAAAATAGAAATGAAAGGCAAAACATTTGTGTGTAGATATAAAAAAAAAAAAAAACACATCATAAATGCCCTTTTTTCCCCTTTTTTTTTTTTTTTTTTTTTTTTTTTTTGTTGTAAGTGATGACAATCTCTGTCCTCATCTGCATAAGAGCCAGGAGAGGAGAAATGGCAGCACACTGGTCTTCCCAGTGACTGGCTGTGCAGGAGGAACGTGTCAGGACAAGTCTGATCATTGGGGGAGAGCAGGCTGAGTTCCCAGCATAGCTAGAGAACTGACCACACTGTGCTCACATGCTTTGTGTGGTCAGTTTTTGATATGAAAGCAGAGGGACTGGAAGGAACACCTGGGATTTCACACTTAGGCAGCAATACAATGAACAGAATACAGTCTCATACAAGTACATGGTACAGCAGACACATACACCATATTACCGAAAGTATTGGGACACCTGCCTTTACACTCACATGAACGCTAATGGCCTCGTACACACGATCCGATTATTGGCAGGGGATTGTGTGATGACAGACTGTTGGCCTAAAATCCGAACGTTGGTACGTTTCTTCAGACAATCGTTGTTTAACTTTTGGCCAACAAATGTTGGATGACAGGCTAGTAAATTTTCGGCGGACAACAGTCTGTTGTCAGATTTTCGTTTCATCTGTACACAAGTCCGTCACACAAAAGTCCAAGGTACAAACACACATGCTCAGAATCAGTGCTCACCAAACATGACATTAGCAGAAGGTGCGCAAAGGGTGGTGCTTAAGTGCTGAAATTACACGTAGTATGTCACCACGTTCGTGTTTGTTGGCCGACAATCGTGTGCCGTTAGTACGCAAAACAAGATCCTGGCACATGCCCTTTTGACAAAAGTCTGACGCTCTGTTGGCCAACAATCAGATCGTGTGTACGAGCCTTTAGTCCGTAGGTTCAATATTGAGTTGGCCCACCCTTTGTAGATATAACAGCTTCAACTCTTCTGGGAAGGCTGTACACAAGGTTTAGGAGTGTGTCTATGGGAATGTTTGACTATTCTTCCAGAAGCACATTTGTGAGGTCAGGCACTGATGTTAGATGAGAAGGCCTGGCTCACAGTCTCCGCTCTAATTCATTCCAAAGGTGTTCTATCGGGTTGAGGTCAGGACTCTGCGCAGGCCAGTCAAGTTCCTCCACCCCAAACTCGCTCATCCATGTCTTTATGGGCCTTGCTTTGTGCACTGATCCAAATCATTTGGTGGAGGGGGGATTATGGTGTGGGGTTGTTTTTCAGGGGTTGGGTTTGACCCCTAAGTTCCAGTGAAGGGAACTCTTAAGGTGTCAGCATACCAAGACTTTTTGGACAATTTCATGCTCCCAACTTTGTGGGAACAGTTTGGGGATGGTCCCTTCCTGTTCCAACATGACTGCGCACCAGTGCACAAAGCAAGGTTCATATAGACATGGATGAGCTTCTTTCGGGTAACAAGCTTTGCATGGTGTGGTTTGCTGTTTTACATTGCAATTTATTGCGCATCAACAGTGGCAGAACTGCACCGTGTTTTTAGGTGCCATTAAAATGAATGGCGTCTGAAATTCGCATTGTGCGATTTGTCATTTTAGCAGAGCGATTCTGCCCACAATTCAAAACCACCAGGTGTAAATGCAGCCTTAATGAGCCCTTAAAGTTTGTGATTTAATAAAATAGCCACATCCTGAGTAAAAAAGTCCTAGCACCTGCCAAATACTATAGAAAAGACCAGTGCTCTCTGTGCGGAAGCAGTGGCCTTTTGCAGAGGCCTGACACACCCTGCACTGCCCCTACAGAACCAGAGCTCTCCAATCAGCAGAATGCTGATGAACTTTGCTGATTGCAAATCTTATAGGTCTGGTGTAGTAGAGCATGGATCAGGCCTGTGCAGAGAGACCACTGCTTCCATTACTTCTCTGCTGCATTACTGATGTTGATGGTCTTTTCTACCCAGGCTGCCGCTGCCTTAAAAAGTCTATGACAGGCTGAAATACACTGTAGCTGGATGCTGTAACAAAGTACTCACTTTTATGGTGATAAACCTGGAACGTAGAATGCCTGTGTCTCCCGGGTTCACAAAAATATCAGGATTGTCTCTAGATGCCCCAATGTGCATGTGGCCTTATTTGTATGAAAACCCAGTCCTATTACTGCTTCTCTTGTTTAATTCTGATGTATAAAATGTTCTTGCCAGTCTGCAGAAATTCCTTTTTTTTATTTCCTGGACAGGGTTTGTGTTCAGTGACTTGGAGCCTACAGCCCTGGAGCAGTTTGAAGGAGGCCCGTGTGCTGTGATCGCACCTGTACAGGTACAACCCAACCATGTGTAGAATATCAGGGAAAAAAACGAACATGCAAACTCACCTATGTGAATGCAGCATCGCTCCGATACTGCATCTGTCCCCCGCCGCATTTAAGACTGAGAACTGAGCGACCAACAACTGCTGATCACTCAGTTCTCAGTCTTCAGTGAGCAGAGCTGGTAACTGTTCTGCCCCTCCAGTACTTACTGGAGCGCCGGGCTGTGGAGGGGGTGGGAGCGGCTGGTTCAGATTCTCAGTGGGCTACTGAGAGGCTGAGACAGCTCCAGGTTCAATCGTCTGGGGTTATCCTGACATTAAAGTCGGGATCTCTCTAGATTCTGCACTAGCTCAGTGATGTCAGCCGACAGCAGGCTTTAGCCCGCCGTCGGCTGAAAAAGAGTCACTGGAGTGCAGAACTAAGTACACTGGTTTGACTCGAAGGACTAGTAGGGCCAAAAGAGCTTTGACCTTATCTCTCCTATAACCACTTGAGCTACAGAAGGTTTTACCCCCTTCATGACCAGGCCTTTTTTGCTATTCGTCACTGTGCTACTTTAACTGGCAATTGCGCGGTCATGCAACAGTTTACATAAATGAAAATTATATCATTTTTTTCACACAAATACAGCTTTCTTTTAGTGGTATTATATTGCTACTGGATTTTTTTATTTTTGTTATATAAACGAAAAAAGTCCGACAGTTTTGAAGAAAAAAAAAAAAACAATATTTCTTTTCTCGGACATCACGGGACACAGAGCCACAGTAATTACTGATGGGTTATAGCAGGGGTCTCAAACTGGTGGCCCTCCAGCTGTTGCGGAACTACAAGTCCCATCATGCCTCAGCCTGGCTTGTAACTATCAGCCTTGCAAATGCCTCATGGGACTTGTAGTTTTGCAACAGCTGGAGGGCCGCCAGTTTGAGACCCCTGGGTTATAGGGTATCACTAGGTATTGGACACTGGTCACGCCCTAATCAGGAAGTTCAACCCCCTATATAACCCCTCCCCTTCCAGGGATACCTCAGTTTTTACACCAGTGTCTTAGGTGTTGGACGTGCAAAGATGTCCTGTGCTGAAGCTACAAAAGGAATATCCTAAGATCCTATACTGGGGCAAGCCAGGCGACCGGATCCATTCAAAGTGTCTTTTCATGGCTGAATTGGATGGTACCCGGGCCTCGTGTCCGAAGAAACGAGGTTTTACCTGTAACGCTTCTCTTTTTAGAGAGCTGGACCCGCGGATCAGAAAATGGCTTTAAACTTCCTAATTTCTGGCGAGGTGCTTTACAGGCCCAGAACTGAAGGATCCCCCTACTGATGGGGGCCCCAGTCTCTGACGGTTTTTCACAAACGGAGCCCACCGTGAGAGGCGAAGGCTGGGTCTGTGTAAACTGAACCCTGCGGCCTGGATAAGGTAAGAGGAGATTCCACAGAATTTTAAATTCTAGTGGCTCTTCTCCTTTAAAGTGAATGCATGCTGTGCCTATTGTGACCACCGGGGGCGGCCAAGAGCACAAACCTTCTCATGCTTGATCTGTCTCAGCGTCCGCTGCACAGGCTCTTCCTCCAGCTCCAAAGGTAGATGGTGGGGGGTTTTCTCTGCTGGGATGGTCCCCCCAGGCTAGGGAAAGGCTCAGGTAGGCTGTAAGGCGGGTGAGACCGCACTGTCACAGCCGCTGCCGCCACCGAAGCCGCATTGCGATGCAGGGCCCATCACTGCCGGCCTCCTCCTTATTCCCCCAACCCCAGCCTCCCTTCAGGCTTGTCAGAAAGGGTCGGCTCGCGCGGGAAGCGCTCGTTTTTCAAAAACGAGGGGGGAGGGGGGGCGGGGCGTCAGCACAGCGTCAGCGTGCCCAGACGCCCACAGTGCCTGAAAGCATGGCTATTTAAAGCACACTGTATAGGTGCTCTGAGCTTGGGAGAGACACAGAGCTGACAGTCACATGTAAGGTGGGACACAGGCATTCCCCTAGGCTGCATTCACTAAAGAACACCGGATTGGGCATTTGGTAGCAAGGCTTTTAGCCAGACTACATCGCTCAGCAGTCAGTGTTCGTTTTTGATACCTCACACCTTGTTGCTTTGCACTATGGGTAGAAGAGGTTCAAGCACCCCTAGAACCGGAGGCACTAGGGGGTCTCGTTCAGGTTCTGAGGACCCCCTGTCTGCTACACCATCCCCTCCTGAGGGACCAGGGGCAGCTGGACAGGGAGAGCCATTGGGGTTAGGGGCTACACTTGCTGCCGGCACTTCAGCCCCTGTGTACATTACACAAGAAGTTTTTTCCTCAACCATTTCTGGATTAGAGAAAAAACTAATGGCCGCGATTACATCTTCACTGAGTGGAAGAAAACGCACAAGGCCTTCCTCTGCTCCCCAAGACCCTCAGTCAGAGGAGCTCTGGGATAAAGGAGATGAATCCCTTTCAGAGGATCGGGATGGGACAGATGATTCCTCTTCGGAGGATTCAGGTGGAGAGGGACCCTCTGCGACTTCCCAAGAGGAGAAAGTCTTAGTGCAGATCCTCACTGGTTTGGTCCGCTCCACATTTAAGTTGCCCCTACCTGAAACTACTACAGAAACCTCTTCTGCTTTGGGGTCACTGAAACCTTTCCAAGCAGCACATGCTTTTCCTGTTCATAAATTACTTGAAAAGCTGCTTTACTCTGAGTGGGATCACCCAGATAAGCGATTTCTTCCGCCGAAAAAGTTTTCTACACTTTATCCTATGGAAGAAAAGTTTATTAAGAGGTGGGGAATACCGGCCATTGATGCGGCCATTTCCTCTGTAAATAGTAGTCTGACTTGTCCTGTAGACAACGCTCAGATGCTCAAAGATCCTGTGGATAAAAAGATGGACTTCTTATTGAAAGATGTGTTCTCTTTAACAGGATCAGTGGCCCAACCTGAAGTAGCAGCGATTGGAGTCTGTCAATACTTAAGAGACCATGTTAAGCAGGTCATCAAAGTATTGCCTGAACAGCAGGCCCAGGGGTTTGCTAACCTTCCTGCGGCTTTATGTTATGCTGTTGACGCCATTAGAGATTCTATCGTGCAAACCTCTCGCCTCTCGCTTGGGTTGGTGCATATACGTAGAATCTTATGGTTGAAAAACTGGTCAGCCGAAGCACCATGTAAGAAGCTTCTGGCTGGGTTTCCCTTCCGTGGTGAAAGGTTGTTTGGAGAGGACTTGGATAATTATATCAAGACGATCTCCTGTGGGAAAAGCAATCTCTTACCTGTAAAGAAGAAGAGTAAGCGTCCCTCTTTTAAACGGACTCTTTCCCCAGCGCCAGGGGCATCAGCCTCCAGGCAGTCACGACGGTCTCCTCCGTCTGGGGCAAGAAACAAGAGTCAACCCCAGGGACACAAGAAATCCTGGGGGAAAAGGTCTTCTAAGCAAGACACTAAGACCTCTTCATGAAGGGGCGCCCCGCTCGCTCGAGTGGGGGGAAAGACTGCTGCAGCTCTCAGGGCCCTGGCAGAAGGACTTCCAGGACAGATGGGTAATCTCCATGGTAACCTTAGGGTACAGACTGGAGTTCCAAGAATGTCCCTCTCCTCGTTTCCTCAGATCAGGTGTTCCCAGAAAACCAGAAGAGAAGCAGTCGCTCCTTCTAGCGATAAAGCGACTTTGGTCGCAAGAGGTCATTGTGGGGGTTCCCACAAAGGATCAAGGATTGAGACTCTGTTCCAATCTTTCTATGGTCCGAAAACCAAATGGGGACGACAGACCCATTTTGGATTTGAGAGATCTGAAACGATTCCCAAGGATGCAGTCCTTTCGTTTGGAATCAATTCAGACAGTAGTCTCCGTCCTGCAGGGAGGAGAATTTCTGATATCAATAGGCATCAGAGATACAGGCCTATATGTGCCCAGTCTTCCTGCTTAACTGAAGTGTCTGCAGGCAAAGATCACTGCTCTAAGGGAGCTGATTTTGACAGTCAGGGCCAAGAAGGGTCTTTCTGTCCGCCTTTGTATGAGGCTGCAGGGGAAGATGGTGGCTTCATTCGAAGCAGTTCCCTATGCGCAGTTCCAAGCAGAACTGTTGCAACACAGTATTCTGTTGACCTGGAACAGGAAGGTGCAGGCATTAAACTTTCCAATGCACCTATCGCATGCGATGCGTCAGAGCCTCAGTTGATGGCTCATACCCGAAAAACCTACAGAAGGGGAAATCCTTCCTACCGGTTGCCTGGGATCCTCTTGCAGGCAGGACGGATGCGTTGGTGATTCCGTGGCATTGGCTCTCACCGATTTATGCATTCCCTCCCATTCTGCTACTGCCACGGCTCCTTCGCAGACTCAGGCAAGAAGGGAAGTCGGCATTTCTGGTGGCCCCCGTTTGGCCCAGAAGAACCTGATTAGCAGGGATGATGGTGGCTTCCCGGTGGACCCTACCGATACACCCAGACCTGTTAGCTCAAGGTCCGGTGTTCCAGCCTGCCTCACAAATGCTAGATTTGACGGGTGGGCTATTGAATCCCACGTTCTGAAAAATCGTGGGCTTTCAGGTCCTGTCAGATCTACCTTGATCAATGCAAGGAAGCCAGCTTCCAGAATGATTTATCATAGAGTCTGGAAAGCTTATGTATCCTGGTGTGAATCCAGGGGTTGGCATCCCAGGAAATATGTCATAGGTAGAATTCTTGATTTTCTACAATTAGGATTAGAGATGAAGCTGGCCTTGAGTACCATCAAGGGCCAGGTGTCGGCCTTATCAGTGTTGTTTCAACGGCCGCTTGCTTCGCATTCTCTGATCCGAAACTTTATACAGGGGGTGATGCGTCTTAATCCTCCGGTTAGGGCGCCCCATAACCCCTGGGACTTGAACTTGGTTCTATCGGTGTTACAAAAACAACCTTTTGAACCAATACGTCAGATTCCTTTGGTCTTACTGACGAGGAAACTAATTTTCCTGGTAGCTATCTCTTCTGCTAGAAGAGTATCAGAAATAGCAGCTCTTTCCTGTAAAGAGCCTTACTTGATTATACACAAGGATAGAGTGGTACTGCGCCCTCATCCTAGTTTTTTTTTTTTTTTTTTCCCCGAAGGTGGTTTCAGATTTTCATCTAAACCAAGACATTGTGCTACCTTCCTTTTTTCCAGAACCTTGTTCTTCGGAAGAAAGGTCATTACATTCTTTGGATGTAGTAAGAGCAGTCAAGACCTATCTGGAGGCAACTGCTCAGATTCGCAAGACGGACGTCTTGTTCGTGCTGCCGGAGGGTCCCAATAGAGGACAGGCAGCGTCAAAAGCGACCATTTCTAAATGGATTCGACAGTTGATTATTCAAGCTTACGGTTTGAAACAGAAGATTCCTCCGTTTCAGATCAAGGCACATTCCACAAGGGCTATTGGTGCTTCTTGGGCAGTGCATCACCGGGCCTCTATGGCTCAGATCTGCAAGGCCGCAACCTGGTCTTCAGTTCATACATTCACCAGATTCTATCAGGTGGATGTGGGAAGGCATGAGGATATCGCCTTTGGGCGTAGTGTGCTGCAGACAGCGGTACAAGGTCCTCAGGTCTGATAGCACCCTACTTGGTTGTGATTCCCCCCCCCCCCCTCAGTTGGCATTGCTTTGGGACATCCCATCAGTAATTACTGTGGCTCTGTGTCCCGTGATGTCCGAGAAAAGAAAATAGGATTTTTTATTACAGCTTACCTGTAAAATCCTTTTCTTTCGACGGACATCACGGGACACAGAGGTCCCGCCCCTCTTCTAATACACCTATACTGCTTTGCTACAAAACTGAGGTATCCCTGGAAGTGGAGGGGTTATATAGGGGGTTGAACTTCCTGATTAGGGTGTGACCAGTGTCCAATACCTAGTGATACCCTATAACCCATCAGTAATTACTGTGGCTCTGTGTCCCGTGATGTCCGTCGAAAGAAAAGGATTTTACAGGTAAGCTGTAATAAAAAATCCTATTTTTTTACTTTCTGCTTTAAAACATATCGCATAAAAAAAAAAAAAAAATCAAATCTCTTAATAAATTTTGGCCAATATGTATTCTGCTACATGTTGGTAAAAAAATCCCCAAAATTGTATATGAAATGATTTTGTGTGAAAGTTTTAGCATCTACAAACTATTGTGTATACTGGGATTTTTTTTTTCGGGACTGCGATAGTGCGGTGGACAATCCTACACTAACGCTTGGGGGAATTGACTAACTGCCACTGACATCACCAGTGACAACATTACAGTGATCAATGCTAATAATATGCACTGTCACTGTGCTAATGACACTGGGCAGGAAGAGGTTAACATCTAGGTTGATCAAAGGGTTAAAGGTGTGCCTAACCAGTGTTTATGTGTGCTGCTTTTACTTGGGATCTGATTGTTGTAATTCTCTGCTTAGCAGGGAATGAATAAACAACGGGATCCCCTGTCACTGAACACAGCTTGGTGTTGTCTACTTTCACAGATCTGTGTTCGGAGAAGCTCAGAGCCGATCACCGGGTGCCAGAGGTCAATCATTGTGCAGGATCCGATGATTGGCATGTGCCAGATCGCTGCACCAGCTGGCGCCCTCTCTGCCCGGGTGCGCAGATCACGTACTGGGTATGTGATCCAGCACAGGGAGGCCGCTTTGCCACCGTACATTCTCGTGATGCGGTTGGCAAGCGATTAAAGAGGAAGTAAACCCTGATGGGTTTTACTTCCTCTTTATTTCCCTGCAAAGGTAAAACATAATCATAGTAGCCCATTATGTGTCACTTACCTGAAACCGAAGCCCACGATGTCACCGCTGTCCCCACTAGCAGTGAGTGTCCATCTTCAACCCTCTTCCTTCCGGGGCCGCGACCTCCGGCTCTGTGACTGGCCGGGAGTCGCCAGTCACGGCATGACCCCTTTAGAAAGGGCACAATCTGTCGTTTCTAAAGTTTGCATGTGCCATAGAAATCGGCGCACGGATTTTTTGTAAATATCTCCTAAACCGTGGAGGTTTAGGAGATAATTCAAGCACCTACAGGTAAGCCTTAATATATGCTTACTTGTAGGTAAAAGTGGTTGTACAGGGTGTACAACCACTTTAAGTACTCACAATATTTCTTCCATCATACAAAGCAGGAGCAAAAACTAGAGAAATGAGGGCACATCACTAGTGTGCGTTCTTTTTTTTTTTTTTTAATCTGTTTTCAGTCCTTCTGTTAAAGTAAACCTTTACGGAGAAAACATGTATAACATCAACATCAGAATGCTCATCACGTCCTGATTCTCTGTCTAAATAATAAAGCTACAGTGAGGATGTGGCAGGGCCGTCCTTGTATTTGGGGGCCTTTGCGGAGCTATTCCTGAACCCAGGGGAGAGCCGCCACGCCCAGTTCTGGCTAATTGGTGGCCATCACCTTTTTTTAGCAATTTCTTATTGATACAAAAGTTTGCTTTTTGCACATCTTATGCACAGCATTTTTTCTTTAAAAGATTGGATTTTGAATACGCCTTTATACATATATTTTTCTCTTGACAATACGCATCTGAAGAAGGGACATCGTCCTGAAACATGTCAGGCTTATAGAGAAATATGTATTTATGGACAAAAGTATATGATGTTCAGTATGAAAGGAAATCTACTGTATAAGGACTTTTGTACAGATCTATGTCTAGTTTGTCCTGTTTTTATGCTTCTTTATTTCTAACAAAACAAATAAGAATTTTACTATAAAACGCAATTGTTCCGTTCGCCTAAAAGGTCCCGCTGTATCGGGGGGTACATAGGTTCCCTACCCTAGGGTTCCTACTTTTCTATACTAATTTGAGATGTTGGCAACATATTGAAGGTGATGCAATTTCCCTTCTGTGGTTCATTACATTATATACTTACGGAGAAAACATGGGGGATACCACTCTATGCCATTGCCTTTGAAAATGCTGGCTACCTGGCTCTTGTTATAAAAAGGCTTTCTATAGTTTGGGCAGCACAGTGGTGTAGTGGATAGCACTCTCACCTAGCAGTAAAAGGGTTGCTGGTTTGAATCCGAGCCACGACACTACCTGCCTGGAGTTTGCATGTTCTCCCTGTGCCTGCGTGGGTTTCCTCCGGGTACTCCGGTTTCCTCCCACACTCCAAAGACATGCTGGTAGGTTAATTGGGTTCTGTCCAAAAAAAAAAAAAATGGCCCTGGTATATGAATGCGAGTTGGGGACCTTGGATTGTGGGCTCCTTGAGGATAGGGTGCGATGTATGTGTGGAGCGCTGCATAAATTGATGGCGCTATATGGGTACCTTAAATAAAAATAATAATATAATAGATGAACATCTTAATGGGACACAATGTACAGAGATAGGGACAGGTTGAACTAGATTTACTGGTGTCTTTATTCAACCTTACTATGTATATAGTTCTTCAATCACAGACCTGACACATGCATGCAGATCTGGAGTCATGGCTTTCCTCTGCCATCTTTGGAATGTTTTGAGTATGGGATTTAGATCGTATGTAAGCCATAGACAAGTGAGGTAGTGAGCATTTTCAGAAGTTTGGCATTGACAACTTCTTTATTATAAGTATAGGCTTAAACCTGAAGTTTAGTGAAACTTTTATTTTTAAACGGCACCAAGAACAGTACTCGAGAGTCTGCCATGTGCTGGTTCTGCTGTGTTCAGTTGAAATCCCAAGTCCTCTGCCTCTGAATAGATCCTTGGGGGTGGTGCTCTGATGCTTCACGGGTTTAATAAGGTTGTTTGCTCTGTGACAGGCACTTATGTCAAGTGCCGACTATGCCTGCCCTTTCTCCCCCCTGCTCCATTCATACAATCTGTACTATCCAAAAGTTTTTATGAGCGCGAACCCCACAGTTTATTACTGGCACCACATCCCAGAATAGAATAATAGCAGCCAAAGAAATTGGGACTTTTTAGGTGCAAATCAAATGGAGAAATATCAAATATAATATATTAAAAAAATTCCTTTATTTTGAGGAGCAAAATAAGAATTTACACATTAAAAAATCAGGAAAGGGGGTAGATACAAAAATTTCAAGTATAGTTGATTACAGTCGCAGTCACACAGCGATGAAAGATGGACTTCCCAACATGTTTCGCCCATCTATCGGGCGAAAAGGACAAACATTTTATTTGGGTACAGCGTCGCACGACCGCGCAATTGTTAACGTAATGCAGTGTTATATTGCAGAAAGTGGCCAGGTCAGGAAGGGGGGTAAATCTTCTGAAGCTGAAGTGGTTAAAGGATAAGTTCACCTTTCATAATATGTTACACCCACTACCTGTCACAATTTTTCACTCATTCACAGCGCTACATGAATGGAAAACGACAAGGTCCGGCAGTCTTTGCGCTCTGAGCGCTATGGTGGTTCTTTCATTCTTCCTGCCAGATTGTATCAGCTTCCTCATACTTTGTTTGAGAAGGCCCACACACTGACATGTCTGCAGGAGTCCTGCATGGCATCAGCAATCTGCAACAAAAAAATAATAAATGCACATTTTTTTACTTGCAAAAAAAGTGCGTTTTTGTTTTTTTTAAAGTGAACTTATCCTTTTAAAGCGGAGTTCCACCCAAAAATGGAACTTTCATTGATTGTTTTTCTCCCCTCCTCCAGTGTCACGTTTGGCACCTTTTCAGGGGGGAGCAGATACCTGTATAATCCAGGTATTTGCTCCCACTTCTGGGCATAGATCGCAGGCTCCACGGCAATCTATGCCATGTCCGGCCCCTCCTCCGCCCCCCCCCCCCGCTGTCTTTTGGGAGACACACAGGTCCCAGGAGACATCAGTGACCAGTCAGGACACGCAGCACGACTCGCGCATGCGCAGTAGGGAACCAGGCTGTGAAGCCGCAAGCCTTCACTTCCTGATTCCCTTACCAAAGATGGCGGCGCCTCCACCCAAGGGACAGATCAGATTCGGGTGAGGACATCGTGGGCGCCCTGGACATGTAAGTGTCCATATTTTAAAAGTCAGCAGCTGCAGTATTTGTAGCTGCTGACTTTAAAAAAAAATAAAATAAAAAAAATTTGCCGGAACTTTGCTTTAAGCAATGCTTGCAGTGTCATTCAGTTTTCAGTCCTGCTCTCTTGTTTCTATCGTTTCAATTGAGGTTTCAGCAATCGTTAATATAATTGCACAAGTAACGTAGTAAAACAGTATAACTGCATGAGGTGTCATTAACACAGGCAGCTGAGGAGTGGTAAAAGCAAGGGTTTTATTTTTACTGCCTACCTGCACTGGGGCATAAAGCCACTCAGAACAGTACAGATGCTGCCATCATGATGCTTTGTTTCGCAGCAAAAATGAAACTTGTTTTTGGATATTCGGACAATTCTGTACCCTCGGTGTACTTTTTTTGTGTGCAGTGATTTCATGGTTCACTTTTTATGTTCACAGGGGGGTCAAGATAGCAAAAAAAATAGAACTTGTTAAATGCTTTCTGAAAAGCAATCTGAATTGCTTCCGGAGGAATGGCAGTATAACCTCACTTGTGAATGAGCTCTAATGGGGAACCCAGTGGGACCTTCAAAGGTACGAGTCTTTGAGGTTCAAAGGCCAAGTCAAAAGGGCAGTTGGCCTTAGGGGGTCTTCACAGGTAAGTGAGAGTTATGGGTTAGGAAAGGGGGTGCCGAGGGGGGGGGGGGGGGGAGAAGAGGTGAGGAAAGATTAACAATCCTTTGTTTTCCTGTTACTTCACTGGTTATTGAAGAAAACTAGAAGGCTTAAGAAACAGACTGAATGCTAAAAGAAAAAGGAATCCCTCCATGTTTCCTCTGCTTCCCATTGCTGATGCTGGCAACATAGAAATGATTTCAGTGATACATCTTTCGCTGTAGTGATATATAGGAGTAGATCACTTGGATGTCTTGCAGGTTTTCTTTTTTCTAATCGTGCTTCTGTTTTGCAGGCTTTTTTGTTAAAGAATCAACTATTTGCTTCTGAGAAGCCTAACTGGAAAAACTGCCAAGGTGAGACATGTTACTGTTTATGTTTATGGTTGTAGTTATAAATTTTTTATTTTTTTTTGATCTTTAAGTCTCGTTAAAATAAATAAATAAATAAATAAACATGTTCTACTTGCCTCCTCTGTGCGGTTGGTTTTGCACAGAGCAGCCCGCATCCTTCTCTTCTCAGGTTCCTCTTTGCTGTTCCTGGCCCCTCCCTCCTATTGAGTGCCCCGCCAGCCAGCAGCTTCCTATAGAGGCACTGGAGCCGAGTCAGAACTCCCTGTGTCTATTTAGAGCCCCAACCCTCTCTCCCCTTATTGGCTTGACTGACAGCTGCGGGAGCCAATGGCGCTGCTGCTGTGTCTCAGTCAATCAGGAAGAGTGTCCCGGATGGCTTAGACACTCGTGGACATCGCTGGAGAGAAATGGGGCTCAGGTAAGTATTAAGGGGTGCTGGGGAGGCTGCTGCACGATGAAGGTTTTTTTATTGTAATGCATAGATGATTTCCAACGCGTACCATTCATATCTGTGCGATTTCAAAGTAGTCCCTGCACTACTTTGGTCTGACTTTGATGCGACTTGAGGTCGATTGACCTCAAGGATACACAGGCATTGCTTCAAGTCGCAATCAAAATCATGGCAAAAAATTGCTGCAAAATCATGTGATTTTGGGGTCGCAACAGTGGAAACCTAGCCCAAAAAAAGAAGAAACTATCTATGCCCAGTCTTCGCTATGAAATGAATGACTTGTAGCTCACACAGGGTGGCTTCTTCTGCTTCCTGCACCCCAATGTAGCTGAATTGGAATGAAGCAATGGTCAGTTTGTGCTGCTGAGGGGATTAAAATGTAAATAAACCCTCCTCTCCTTTACAGCCAAAGGAAACTGCCATCCTAGTATCTGTTTGATCTGCATTAGCCACAGTGCTGTGCATGTGATTAGTTATGACACCAGCCTTTTGATGGCTTGACAGTTCTGTTGAGAACTCAAGCAACTGTGACGGTTATCATTCATGGCATGCCTTGATTGCAACTGTTTAGGGAAAATGTTAAATCGGGGCGTAGCTACAGGGTTCGCAATTGCGACCCAGCCCCATGCTCCAGGGGTGTGCGACCCCCTGTACACCTGGATAGGAGGGGCAGCATATACAGGGATTGATCCCCCTCCATTTTTCTCCTGTAACCACTGAAAACCAGCTTCTCTTCTTCTCCCCCCTGCAGGCACACTAGAGGGCATTGGTTTCCCAGTATGCCACCCCTCCTATCCAGCTTCCTTCCCTGGCCTCCCTCGTCTATTTCAGGATGGAGAGCGGGAAAGGGGTCTGTAAATATGTAATTTTAGAGCCCCTTCCTTTTCTGAGTGGACACAGTAAGTAATCTGTACCGATCACTCACTGTGTTCATTCATAATTGAAGCATAGTACCATGTTTACTATGCTTCTGTTTTTTGTTTGAATGGGAAGCTTTGTACAGATTTATTCTTGTCCATTCCTTCTTTGCTGCTAAGGCTGCAGAGATGAAGTTTGAGGGCTGTGTTCTCGATCTCCTTTCTCTGTCTCAAAGGTGAAGCAACAAAGGTCTGTTTAGACCCCTGATATCTCACCAAATACTCTCATTGGGGTTCCTTAAAAAAAAATAAAAGATAAAATATAAAATAATAAAAAAATGAAATAACAAAATTAAATAAGAGTACAGACACCAGTGGCGGAACTACGAGGGTTGCAAAGGTCCCTGTTGTTCTGCCACCGGGCTTTGAGGGAATGTCCCCAGCCAGGGGTCAGCGAGCCCTTCATGGTTTCTTGCACCGGGGTCCTGAAGGTTTTAGTTACTCCTCTGTGGTAAACTAATGGGTTTATTTCCACTTGAAATTGGTGGATTTAGTTCTGCATTAAAGCAAACTAGTTGCTTGGCTTTGCATGGGCAAGCCCTTTGCCAATAACAATGGCTGCTTGGCATCAGCAATCAATTCCTTTGTTGTCTTTTTTTTTTGTCCAGAGTGTTGGCTTCATTAGGGATTTTATTTTTCCTACCCACCTTCTCTTATGTCCATGTGTAGAAGATGAGCAGAAGGACGTCCTATGTCAGACGCTGTGTGACATTCTGGAAATGGCCAGCACAATCAATGCCAGCTCATACTGCCTGGCCACATGGCAGAAAAGAAAAGTCACCCCGGAGCCCGAAAGGGAGCTTTCTGCAGAGACGAGCCAGCCGGAAGAGATGCCAAGTAAGAACTGAACTGTGAATGTGGTTTCCTCTCTATTCATAGATCCAAAATCACCTTTTCCAGTATTGATCCATTATTATTCCATTGTAATCACATGTTGGGAACATTCTCCTGCAGATACAAGAGGCAATCTTAGTGTAAAACCTCAGTCCCTCCCAACTGCTAATGCTATCCAGGGAACATGTGCTGAATCACACAGCTCATCCTTTCTAGTGCAAGGCATTCATGGTAGGTACATATGACTTTTTACAATGCAGTTGTGTGGTAGATCACACACTGTCATTGAACAAACCTTTTCTACACTTGTGAACTGTAGAGATGTTTAGGTCCCATATACAGGTATAACCACATGCCAATATTGTTGGTTGCTGAAGCTAGGAAGGTTTCCAATATTAAAAGGTGGATGTCAAGCTAAAAAGTTTTTTTATTTCCTAGTTTTGAAATGATTGAGGAAGGTTTAGAACCTTTGTCAGGTTTTTACTGCGATCCAGTGCTGGTGGGCTCTGTGCTGGAGAGTCCCCCTCACATTGTCAGCAGGACTAGAAGTCATGAGAAATCTCTCTAACCTCCACAGCCAGGGCTGCTGATAAAGCAGTACAGCCAGCCCTCCTGTACTGGGCCCGGGCCTCATCAGTTCAAAAGGGGGGCCCGGGCCTCATCAGTTCAAAAGGGGGGCCCGGGCCTCATCAGTTCAAAAGGGGGGCCCGGGCCTCATCAGTTCAAAAGGGGGGCCCGGGCCTCATCAGTTCAAAAGGGGGGCCCGGGCCTCATCAGTTCAAAAGGGGGGCCCGGGCCTCATCAGTTCAAAAGGGGGGCCCGGGCCTCATCAGTTCCAAAAGCGGGGGCCCGGGCCTCTTCATGTTCAAAAGCGGGGGCCCGGGCCTCATCAGTTCAAAAGCGGGGTCCCGGGCCTCATCAGTTCAAAAGCGAGGGGCCCGGGCTTCATCAGTTCAAAAGCGAGGGACCCGGGCTTTATCAGTTCAAAAGCGGGGGCCCGGGGCCTCATCAGTTCAAAAGCGGGGGGCCCGGGGCCTCATCAGTTCAAAAGCGGGGGGCCCGGGGCCTCATCAGTTCAAAAGCGGGGGGCCCGGGGCCTCATCAGTTCAAAAGCGGGGGGCCCGGGGCCTCATCAGTTCAAAAGCGGGGGGCCCGGGGCCTCATCAGTTCAAAAGCGGGGGGCCCGGGGCCTCATCAGTTCAAAAGCGGGGGGCCCGGGGCCTCATCGGTTCAAAAGCGGGGGCCCGGGCCTCATCAGTTCAAAAGGAGGGCCGGCTGACACTTGTGTTTTGTGTGCATTGCTGCCTGCTTCTACTTTTCTTTTCTCCCTCCAGCTGTGCTGCAGGGGAATCAGTTCTAGTATCTGTGATTCCTGCTGTCTGGGTCCCCTGTTGTTCCCCTTTTCTCGCAATGCTGCTGGTTCTACACTTTCCCTACCGGCAGCTGCTGAAGACACACAGCGGGGCTATTTCAGGATAGTGAGCGGGGTGGGGGGGGGGGGCATCCTTAACAAACACACCATCCTGAAGTAACACAGTGAGTGACCGGCACCGATCATTCACTGTGGGGGTGCAGATATTGCCTCCGTGCCACTATTCACTTAAATGGCTCTTTTGCTCAGCGGGGTATAATTTCTTCAATGACTGCAAAGCATAGCATTGCGGCTGTTGCTTTTTAGCAAAAATATAATTTGATATTTTCATAGGAGGGGGCCCCTATTAGGTAGGCGGTATGGGGCCCCGTAATTTCTATCAGCATCCCTATCCACAGCCACAGGTATATGCTCCCCTTTGTATACGTGATGATGCTAGCATAATGGGAGGCAGAGTTCAGGAAGAGCTGCACTCACAGGGAGCTTCGTCCTCAGCTAGGTGTACACAGGCTTCTGTCAGTGAGCAGTTTGTATGAGTGGCTGCTAGGGGGCGCTGTGCAAAGTAGGAAGAGATAGTATGGGAGTCGCAGAAGAAGAATCGTCTGGACCCTCCTGATGAGGACAACAAACCACAGCTGCTGCAGTTATAAAAAAATTAATTAAAGCGTAGCTCCGCCTAATTTTTTTTTTTTTAAAGTCAGCAGCTACAAATACTGCAGCTGCTGACTTTTAAAATATGGACACTTACCTGTCCAGGGTGCCCGTAATTTAGGCACCTGAAGCCGGCTTCGCTTCCTGGTTCCCTACTGTGCATGCGCGACCCCACAGGTCCCTGCTGTCTTCTGGGACCTGTGTGTCTCCCAGAAGACAGCGGGTGGGACGGAGAAGGCGCCGGAAGGGGCGTAGATACCCGCGGGTGGCTCGGCTATCTATGCCCAGAAGTGGGAGCAAAATACCTGTATTAGATGGGTGTCTGCTCCCCCCTGAAAGGTGCCAAATGTGACACCGGATGGGGGGAGGATTCCGAAAAGCGGAAGTTCCATTTTTGTGTGGAACTCCGCTTTAAAAACAGATTAGAATAGAAAATAAAGGAATAGAATATAACTATCTTCTGAAATTCAAGTTTCAAATAGAATAAATGTGAATTCAAATAGAAAAAAAAAAAGAGCAATTTAGAAAGTAAATAGAATAAACTAGAATATAACCATCTTCCAGAATTCGAATAGAATAGAAAATATTAGGGCAGAAAGTATATAACAATATAACCATCTTCCGAAATTCGAATTTCGAATAGAATAAATTAGAATTTTTGTACAGAAAAGAATAGAAAATAAAAGAATAGAAAAAGCAATAGCATAGAATATAACCATCTTGCAAAATTTGAATTTCGAATACAATAAATGTGATGTCAAATGGATTTAGAATTGATTTGAATTTTACGAATTCGGTGGAATTGTTTGAAAAAACTAAACGAATTCCAAAAACGAATTTAACTAAACTAATTTTATGTAAATGACGGATTGAAACAAAACAAATTTTTGCATTCTGCACATGTCTACTGACAGTTCTCCTGCGCCTTCTTCTTGCACACAAATGAGTCTTATGCACCATCGGCGGGTGAACTCCCAATGTGTGTGTGAGGCCTCAAAACTAAAACTGTTCAATGTATACCTTGATATATTTTAACCATTTATTTAGCTGTTTGCTCAGAGTCCGTCTTATAAATACAGAAAGTCTGCTTTTTTTAGTTCTTCTATGGGCATCTTCCTTCTCCGCACAGCAAGGAGGAGAGGATTTCCCCATCCTGCCGGCTGATGAGCATTGACAAGTGATAACTGGTAGCACAAAGCAGCTGACAATTATCCCAATCAGCAATAAAGGCCGCCCTTGTAAGAATAATTGCGGCTTTGCTAATTGATCTTCACACAAAAGGAAACATTATGGAGGCTGATTTCATTGTATGCTTTGTTAACATCATAGAGAGAAATTAGTCATATGCAAGAATCATTGAGGAGCAGTAATTGCATTAGTAAAAATGAATTACTTTCAGCCTTCAGAAAGCCGGTTATACAATGTACAGAGTTTCTAACCATTATTCTCTGGTCTTTGTTCAATTACCCCCCCCCCCCCCCCATTACTAAACACCTATTTATTCCCTTTCCATCTGCAGGCGGTTGGTTGCAATGCATCCCTATTCTTGTGAATGGGTCCCATTCAGTGGTGGTACTGCCAGTCGAACGCATGGAGGGGGGTTATCATTTTTGCTATGCTATGAAGCCCCCCCCCCTCCTCTTTCAGAAATGGCACTTTTGGGGAGTGGAGCGGGTACCCGGTTTTGACAGGTACCCGCTCCTACTTCCACTCCAATCATCTAGCCACATGTGTAAAACTTGCGGCCCTCCAGCTGTTGCAGAACTACAAGTCCCATGAGGCATTGCAAGGCTGACCGTTACAAGCATGACTCCCACAGTCAGAGGCATGATGGGATTTGTAGTTCCATAAACGCTGGAGGGCCACCAGTTTGACACCCCTGGTCTAGACGATTGAAAAGCGGAAGTTTTTACGCCCCCCGCCCCCTCTCTCCCCGCCATCTTCTGGGTCACTTCACAGGTCCCAGAAGACTACAGGACCAGTCACAAGGCGCAAAGCGACTCACGTATGCGCAGTAGGTACCCAGCTGTAAAGGCGCAAGTTGTCACAGCCGGGTCACAACACTTAAGATGCCGGTACCGAAGATGAGATTTCAGAACAGCTCAGGTGAGCCCATCGCTGGATCGTGGGACAGGTGAGTCTGTGTTTATTAAAAGTCAGCAGCTAAGGTTTTTGTAGCTGCTAACTTTGAGTTTTTACATAGGAGCCCGGAGCTCCTCTTTAAAGGGGTTGTAAAGGCACAGTGTGAAAATGTAGCGCTAAAACGAAACAAAACCAAAATGTATATAAGTGAATAAAGTTCAATGACCAGTGGGTAATATCCACTATAACATAAATATAGACAACATAATTTATAAAGTCCCACAGTGCAATAAGATATGAAATCCAGTGCAAGTGAAAAAACTTCTGGTGTATAATTCATCAGCATGGGAATCTTGAAGTAGAGAGATGTGAAACACTCTTACCAGAACAGGTGAATTCGGATGTCAGCGACACCGAATCAAACAGGCTTAGAGATCCAGATAGATGGCTGTTCTGGGAGGAGATGGAAATCCCGCATCTCAAAGGACATCTCCTTTAGGCTAGACATGCTGCAGTGGTGTTCACCAACCGGAAGGAAACCGTGCAAAAAATGGAGCGCATCCAGATCTCGTGTCCAATCCAAAGAGTGTAAGGAGAAAAAAAATGGAATGCTCCAATGGTGCAGGTCAAAGAGGAAGGTTTATTGGGTCAAACCAATATGCAAATAATTAAAAACGTGATCACATGAAATAATATAAAGTGTAGGGAATGGTGTGCCTTTCCCGACGCGTTTCGTCCAATTGGACTTCTACAGGGCCCCTGCCCCCCCCCAATTCTTACCTGAGCCCCATCTCAATTCACCGAGAGCCTTGGCTCTCCGGGGACCCCCACTCCTGATTGGCTCACTGGCTGTGAGCTGTCAAAAGCCATTCAGGAGATGGGGGGGGGGGGGGGGGGGCCGAGCCACGGCTACATGTTTGAATTGACACACACAGCCGCGGCCCGGGACCGCCTCCTTAGCTGCTTGCTGTGGGAGCATCCAGCAGGAGGGTTGGGCTATTTCTTTTTACCTCATCCACAAGTGTAAACCATACCTTTTTTATAGAAATCTTCCTTCAGAGGCGATATATTTTATGTTGTATTGCTTCACAGATCTGTAAGGCAAGCCGTGAATGATGTAATTTTGGTTTCAGGAAAGAAAATAGCTAGATTTCCGCATTAACAACACAGTAAGTGTTGATTGGGCAGTCTCTCCTGTAGTGCTATGGTCTTCTGAGGGCAGGGATGCTTCCCTGCCAGCAGAACACAATGATTACTACTGGTGGCTATAGCCACCAGCAGTAATCACATGCAAAAACTCCGGCAGGCTGGTTATACTGAAGTCGATCAATGAATCGACTTCAGTACAACCAGCCTGCCCTAAGATGGATCAAATCTCAGCTGGTCCCTGCTGTACCTGCCAAAACTCGATCCATTCACGGCCGGCTTTTGAAATATACAAAACACACCAAGAGTCAAGTAAGATTACACACATCTCTTGTATTCAGGCAATATTTGCTTATCCTGAAGTTCAGCTTTAATGTCCACAGTCTGGGTACAGGTGCACTTTAAGGTAACCTGAGCAAACTTCCAACTTCAGCACAGATGCCGTGTTTGCTGGATGGCATTAGCAGCTTGTTGAGTGCTTCATATATTGCCTGGATCTGCACTTTTCCCAAATAATGAACCCTGATTGGTTGCTATGGGTGACGGCTCCACTATTTATGTAGCTTTTATAATGAGCCTTATTTATTCCTGGTTCCTCTTATATATGTGATCTGTAGGACAATGTGCTGCTTGTGTATCTATAAACTGAAAAAAGTGAACCTGTCACCGATTTGGTAAAAATTACATCCTCACTGAAATGCAAGTTTTATAACCAAGGTTCCCGTCCTTCATTGAACTTTGGCCATTTTCACCACAATCTTCATTGTTAATAGGACACCTCAATGTCCAATAGGGAGGCACCCCATTGAATAGTGGGGAGCATAGTAGGTGGTCTGTAGGTTCCATGGACTTCTGGGAGGTCACAGGGTCTGCTTGCAGAGGTCAGCTGAGTTTGAGAGCTCCTAACCCCAGAAAAAATAAAAGTAAATGCTCAGCACATGTGGTCACTGCCAATGTTAATTTGATATTTTCAAATCTGTGACAGGTTCACTTGAAAGAGGAAACAATGATGCATTGTTATTTACTTGCCCTGTTTGTACATGTAAAGCACTGCGCAAACTGTTGGCGCGATATAAATCCTGTATAATAATTTATCATCCATACATGGAAGGTTCCTCCAGAGATACGCCTGTTATAATAGACCACCATTATTTTTACCTTTTTGTATTGAAGATGTCATAGTATCAGCCCAGTAACAGTTTTATGCATGTTTTTTGCTTTATGACTTGATGCAAATATTTAATGGCAACATTTCTTGTATTGAATTAGAAACAACTATACAATTCATTTCAAATCTTAAAAAATCAAAAAAAAAATAAAAAAAATATATATATATATATATATATATATATTATAACTATAACTTTTTTTTTTTCAAGATTTGAGATGAATTGCTGCTTCTGACCTCTCCTGTTAGTATCAACAGACTGGAGCCTTGTTCCTGCAATATATGAGTCCATTTTTACTATGGTTAAAGTCTATGTCAACTCTGATAATTAAAGAATTGATGTAATAGTGCGCTTAAACCCAACTTATAAAAATATAAGATATATAAAATATAATAAAGTGCACAACAGTATAATACACAAATAATCCACAGGTGTACAAAGATAAATTAATGCCATTATATCATTCCTCTATTGCTAGAGGTATAATATGTGTGCACACACAGTGATAAAGGTGAAAAGAAAGTCCAGAGAAATTCCAACAAAAAACTCACCACCACCTAAATAATAATCCTGCTCACCTTCAGAAAACATAAATAAAACAAAAACCAAAATGACACTTGTCAAAAACTTGGATCCTTGCTATGATGAGCTTATGTGTTTCCCGTGATTCAGATGTTGTATTGTCTCCAAGGTTCATAGATTCTAAAAAATCGCTCTCAATAGAGATCGAAAGACATCATTGAGCAAGACTGCTATATAATCATAAATTCCCAATTCAATATATTATTCACTCACATTTAAAGTGGATGTATACTCAGATTTGCAACTTTCAATGTAATCATGTCTCCTAACATCCCCAATCTATAGCCATTATTAATTTTTTGCCTACCTGCTTCCTTCCTGTATTATTGCTATATTCCCGACTAATGACGTGATACGCGCATGCGCCGTATCATTGATAAAATCCGGCAACTCGAGACCCGGCCGGAAAGATTCTTGTGTATGTCGGGGCTGTGTCATTTCCTGTTGTAGACGTCAGCCCCGACATCCCGCTATGGTTCCTCCCCAAGAGGATCATGGTTACCTTGTGACTCCTACGTCACAGGGTGAAGGAGACACACGGCGAGACTTTCAAAGAAGAAGAACAGAGAGCTGCATGGCATGTTAGTGCGCATGTGCGGGATTACCACTACGATTATGTACTGTGGGCGGAAGTATTTATCATAGCAGACGCTGAAGACCACAGTGCAGATGGCGCCAGCGAAGAGAGAAGATAAACGGGGAAAAAATAACATATAACTAAAGTAAGATAAAGATTTTTTAAATACACATAGTGATCAATCGGTTGATAATTATGATGTCCTTAATAATATTAGTAAATTTTAAGTAATTTGGGAGGGTTTACTACCGCTTTAATGTGGTTTTAATATGCTGATTGAACAATCAGTAGTGCTCGCAGCTCTCCTCTTCACTGCACGTCTGGCATCACAGAACACCGAAGGTGACGTCATTGGCTCCTCCCTAAGCGTTGCGTCACAGGCCACGTGACTTTCTCAAGGGAAAAATGAAAACATTTTAAACTATTAAATGTTTTTAAAACCACATTAAATGTGAGTGAATAAAATATTGAATTGGGAATTTATGATTATATAGCAGTCTTGTGCAATGATGTCTTTCTTTCTCTATTGAGAGCATTTTTTTAGAATCTATGAACCTTGGAGACAGTACAACATCTGAATCACGGGAAACACATAAGCTCATCATAGCAAGGATCCAAGTTTTTGACAAGTGTCGTTTTGGTTTTATTTAGTTTTTCTGAAGGTGAGCAGGAATATTATTTATGTGGTGGTGACTTTTTTATTGGAATTTCTCTGGGCTTTCTTTTCACCTTTATCACTGTGTGTGCGCACACATATTATAGCTCTAGCCATAGGGGAAGGATATAACAGCATTAATTTATCTTTGTACACCTGTGGATTATTTGTGTATTTCGCTATTGTGCACTTTATTATATTTTATATATCATATATTTTTATAAGTTGGGTTTAAGCGCACTATTACTATTGCATCAATTACTTTTGTATGTGGTATCAGAGCACATTTAAATGGTTGCAGCTGAATCAGTTTCACTTATCAATTAGGTCCGTATCAGCACTTAAGTAAAATTATTTAAAAAAATTAAAGAATGACTTCAGTCCCCCCACTATATTTTTCCCTTCTTTAAGCTGGATGTACATGGTAACTTTTGCTCTCATTTAGCTGTCAGGCTGAACAAAAAAACCCAACAAATTCCACCATCCACACAGGCGAGGTGAATGCAGGAATCCTTCCCGCTGCAACATTGTATTCTGACAGCAGAGACTCTAAAGCTGTCAGAATACACTGATCTATGGTTGCAGCCACTGATCGATGAAAGCTTTCCAATGTGGCTGTTCGAAAGAAGTTGATCTAATGATTCACTTCTGTCACACACTCATCAAAATTTAGCGAGTCCTTGCTGAGTCGGATAAATTTGGATCCCTCTTTACCTACTTTAACGGATAAGTTCGCCTTTTGGAACAGGCTACATGCTCCACCCATATTTAGGGTGGAAATGTAACTTGTTCCAGTAGCTGCAGCCTCCACCCCTCTCCCTGTGACAGCGAGTGGGTAACTTCTCCCGGCACCCGCTGTCACTGTTTGAAAATAATGCAGCTGTGTGGCTAACACGGCCTCATCATTCATAAACAGTTTCCTGTGAATGACTTGAACTAAAAGTACCATCAACCTTTGGGGCTGGCGGTTTATAGTTCTGAATGGTCTCATAGTTCATTCACAAGCCTTACAGCACTTGTTTGCAGGAGTCTGGCATTGCACCCCTGATCCACTGATCAGGGGTGCAATGCTTTCCAGGCTACGCAGGGAAAAAAATAACAAAAAAAATAACAAATGCACATTTTTGTTTTTCCTACAAAAATGTTTTAGTTTTTCCTAAAAGGTGAACTTTAACCTTTCTCACTGTTTTTTAAGTAAATCTTGTTTGGCTGTACCTCTCCTGTGGATCGCAGGAGGGCAGTTAGTTCTGCACTCTTGTGATCTATTTTCAGCGGGCTGAAGGGGGGGCAGAGCAGAAAGCCGTCTCTCTGCTCCGGGAGCTGTGAGAACCGAGCAATCTGCGGTGTTGGATCGCTTGACTCTCAGTCTAATGCCGCGTACACACGGTCGGACTTTTCGGCTACAAAAGTCCGACAGCCCGTCCAACAGACTTTCGGCGGACTTTCGGCGGACTTACGGCAGACTTTCTAACGAACAGACTTGCCTACATACGATCACACAAAAGTCCAACGGATTCATACGTAATGACGTACACCGGACTAAAATAAGGAAGTTGATAGCCAGTAGTCAATAGCTGCCCTAGCGTGGGTTTTTGTCCATCGGACTAGCACACAGACGAGCGGATTTCTGGGTCCGGCGGAGTTACGACGTAAAGATTTGAAGCATGTTTCAAATCTAAAGTCCGTCAGATTTGCGGCTGGAAAAGTCCGCTGAAAGTCCGGGGAAGCCCACACACGATCGGATTGTCAGCCGGCTTTAGTCCGTCGGCGTCCGTCGGACTTTTGTAGACGAAAAGTCCGACCGTGTGTACGCGGCATAAGAGGCGCTGGGGGACCGATGCTGCATCCACCAAAGTAAGGATGATTATTAAAACAAAAACGTGTACTTCTCTTTTAATAATAATAAACATATGCCCAGAAAATCCAGCTGTGTTCTGTAGAGATCTGCTGCTCCGCTGTTGCACACATAGTCCTGCGCCACCATCTTTTTATATGACCTCATTGGGTGCTGACTGTCTCTTCCTGGTTCTTGCCGCTGGCCACCTAATGAAGTGCATGCACCATAGAACATCATTCAGGGACCGGCTGCAATAACAAGGAAGAGACGGTGTCCCCTCCCCGGGTGACGTGCCTCAGCGCATGTGCTGTAGAGTACTCTGAGGCTTGCTGGGATGTGTGACGTGGATCTCCCAGGAGACGTCATTGTCTGATGGGTCCACGTACCTGTCTCTGCACATCTGTCAAATTAGAACGTACTGCCGCAGCCTCCTCATTCATTAACATAGACTGCCTGCATGCAGCTCCAGCCATATATATAAAAAAAACAGCTTATTCATGCTGTACAGGCCTCAGCACCCATGTAACTGAGGCCTAAAATTGAAAATTGCAGCTTTAATTCCCTGGCAAAATGATGAAATGAGAAAGAAAGGGTTGGGTTCAGACACAGAGGACAAAAGCAGCTGTCAGATTTTAAAAGAAACCTGTACTGAGAGAAATGGGGGGCTGTGATTTGTGATCTCACATCCTGAAAAAAAAGTTAGCGGGTCGTCGCCCTGTTCTGGGTCAGTGACTTAGTACAATGTTTTCTCAATTCCAGTCCTCAAGTACCCCCAACAGGTCATGTTTTCAGGATTTCCCTCAGATGAAACGGCTGTGGTAATTACTAAGGCAGTGAAACTGATCAAATCACCTGTGCAAAATAATGGGAAGCCTGAAAACATGACCTGTTGGGGGTACTTGAGGACTGGAATTGAGAAACCTTGACTTAGTAAACCCCAACAATGAACGTCTCTTATTTGATCTGTTAAAGTACAGCCTGAGCTTGTTTGGCTGGGCTGGAGTGCATTTCGTTTTGCACTCCTGTGACCCTTTTTCAGCCCTACCGAGTTCCCCTCCATAGACTACAGCATAGGTAGACAATCTCTGGGAGGCGGAGATCTATTGGGACAGCATGGAAGAGATCAAAGGTCCCAGGGTGTGGCACCCTTTTTAAAAAGTTAGAAATAAACAAGCCCCCAATAAATCAATGGCATGAAGAACATTGCCCCCCAACGTAGTTTCCTCTGTCCCCCTTCACATCATGCCCCCCCACAATAATGTACTCTGTCCCCCCTACAGTAGTAACCTCTGCCCCCGCCTTTCACATCACCCCCCCACAGTAATCTCCTCTGCCCCCCCCCTCTCGCACAGTAGTGTCCTCTGCTGCCCCCCTGACAGACCGGTGATTGGTTGCTAGGACCACCCTATGTCCTAGCAACCAATCACCTGCCAGTTAACTTGAAGGCCGGGTTCACATATGTGTGAATTGGATGCAGTTTTCACTGCATCCAATTCACATGACATGCGAGTGTGACCGGCTCCCAATGGAGCTGATCACACATGTCTGGGGTGGTCACTGTGTGATTTCCAAAAGTGTCCTGTGCGTTTTTGGATCCGTTTTAATGTGTGAATTTGGGAAAAAAAAAATTCGGACCTGAATCACACCTGAACCGGTAAACAAAAATGCACAGGACCCCGGGCTGGAAACCGCGGCTGCACATATATGAAAGTAAAAGAAAAAAAAGTGCTGCACTATCTTCTAATGATAAATATTTGCCTGTGTGTTTTTACACATATATACACACTCTAGACTATATCTGTAGCAAACCACATACATAAAATACTATAGTGACACCACTAATTAAAAAATGAATCCGACTCTGTGCTCCAATCTAGTGCAGCATGTATACATAAAGTGCTATTAGTGACACAACTTATTGTCAAATAAAGTGACTCTGTGCAACAATATAATGCAATAAGTACACTAATACTAAAATATCCTCATCTGTCATAAAATTAAAATCCAATATATATTATGTGCTCAAATTATATATGGACACAAGGACATGTTTGCTATCACCAGCTGCTTTGGATTTTGAACTGTGAATGGACTTTATATTAAAAAAAAAAAAAGAACCTCATGGTAAAAAAAATGGACTTTATATAAAATGCATGTCGTTTTGTGAATCAAGCATCATAGCACTTTGTAGTGCGTGAGAACACGTTTGTCAATATAATTTGAGCACATAATATATATTGGATTTTAATTTTATGACAGATGAGGATATTTTAGTATTAGTGTACTTATTGCATTATATTGTTGCACAGAGTCACTTTATTTGACAATAATTTGTGTTACTAATGGCACTTTATGTGATCTTATGTAGGTAATTTTAGGGTGTGTATACATGGAAAGGCAGAGGGACTAATTAACATTTCACATGCTGCACCAGATTGGAGCACAGAGTCACATTCATTTTTTAATTAGTGGTGTCACTATAGTATTTTTATGTATGCGGTTTGCTACAGATATAGTCTAGAGTGTGTGTATATATGTGTAAAAACACACAGGCAAATAATTATCATTAGATAGTGCAGCACTTTTTTTCTTTTTACTTTTATGTTGAGTGCACGGCCTTATGGGATGTGATCAGTGCTAGCAACTTTCCAACTTTCTACATAAGAACCCATTATTTGTGTATGGTAGCTCGCAAGATTTCCAGTGTTTAGATTTGCACATCTATGAACCCAGACAAAAGTTAACTTCCCAGCCCCCCATCCTTCGTCCTGAGCTGTGCTGCCTCCTGCTCTCCGCTCTGACATAAGGATGAGAGCGGCGGAGGAGGCTTGGGGGGGAGGAGCGGCACCTAGCGCGGGTCAGCAAAGCAGGAACGTGGTCACGATCTACCCATCACCTGCCCACGGTCGAAGGGTAGATTGCGTTCGACTGGTTGCCGATCCCCAGATTACAGAATACCCTATTTTTATGGTGATGAGGGGATAGGGAAGGAGTTCTGCAGTCCTAAAACGCTTTCTGTTCTAGCATGACAACTTCTCCATAAATGCAGTACAGAGAGTAATGCCACGTACACACGGTCGGACTTTTCGGCTACAAAAGTCCGACAGCCTGTCCTACAGACTTTTGGCGGACTTGCGGCAGACTTTATAACGAACGGACTTGCCTACATACGATCACACAAAAGTCCAACGGATTAGTACGTGATGATGTACACCGGACTAAAATAAGGAAGTTGATAGCCAGTAGCCAATAGCTGCCCTAGCGTGGGTTTTTGTCCGTCGGACTAGCATACAGACGAGCGGATTTTTGGGTCCGGCGTAGTTTCGACGTAAAGATTTGAAGCATGTTTCAAATCTAAAGTCCGTCAGATTTGCGGCTGGAAAAGTCCGCTGAAAGTCCGGGGTAGCCCACACACGATCGGATTGTCAGCCGGCTTTGGTCCGTCGGCGTCCGTCGGACTTTTGTAGATGAAAAGTCCGACCGTGTGTACGCGGCATAAGAGTTGTCGGCATAGGACAAGAAGAGTAAGGGATGGCCAGGCAACCGGCATTTTCAGAATGTGGTCAGAAACCGCAAACTCTTTTTGGTTTCTCAGTCCAGGTTTCCTCTTTGAGTCTCTGATGGGACATGGGCTCTCTCTCAATTATGTTTCTTTATTTTGCTTTAAAATTTTCAATACAAGTAATGTCTCCTAAATGTTTTATGTTTTTATTTATAGGACTTTGCTAAATAGCTTTTAGTATGTTATTGTGTCTATTTTCTCGCTGTGTAGTGCTGAAAAGTGTCTTTTATGTGTAGCTGCGTTGGCTGCAGAGGAGCTTGGCTTTGAGAGATTTCATGCGTTAATGCAGTAAGTAACCTGACACCATTAAACTGAATTCAATAAAATCATGTTTTCAAACGCCTTTTATATGGATCAACTGTGGCTGTTGAACTACAAATCCCAGCATGCCATTAACCTTTGAGATTTGCTGTTCCCAAACCACTGTGATTGATCTTTTACCACTGCCCGATGCATATTAGTGTGCTGTAAAGCTCACACGTCGCACATATATGCCACTATTGATTTTTCGATGGGACAAAGTATATGTAGTTACATAGGGTGGAAAAGGAATCAAATAAATCTAGTTCAACCAATGAAAAAAAAAAAATAGATAAATAGAAAACCTCCATATACACCGTCCTATATTTACGGTTGATCCAGAGGAAGGCACTTTGTTCAATATTCCTAGGTGCCCTGTAATGCTACCTGCTACATTATATTACCAAAAGTATTGGGACGTCTGCCTTTACATGCACATGAACTTTAATGGCATCCCAGTCAATATTGAGTTGGCCCACTCTTTGCAGCTATAACAGCTTCAACTCTTCTGGGAAGGCCGTCCACAAGGTTTAGGAGTGTGTCTATGGGAATGTTTGGCCATTCTTCCAGAAGAGCATTTGTGAGGTCAGGCACTGATGTGGACAGGAAGGCCTGGCTCGCAGTCTCTGCTCTAATTCATCCCAAAGTATCGGGTTGAGGTCAGAACTCTGTGCAGGCCAGTCAAGTTCCTCCACCCCAAACTCGCTCATCCATGTCTTTATGGACCTTGCTTTGTGCACTGGTCCAATTTATTTGGAGGAGGGGGTAATCATGGTGTGGGGTTGTTTTTCAGGAGTTGGGCTTGGCCCCTTAGTTCCAGTGAAGGGAACTGTTAAGGAGTCAGTATACAAAGACATTTTGGACCATTTCATAATCCCAACTTTGTGGGAACAGTTTGGGGATGGCCCCTTCCTGTTCTAACATAACTGCGCACCAGTGCACAAAGACTGGCCCATAAACACATGGATGAGCAAGTTTGGGGTGGAGGAACTTGACTGGCCTCCTGACCTCAACCCGATTGAACACCTTTGGGATGAATTAGAGCAGAGACTGTGAGCCAGGCCTTCTCGTCCACATCAGTGCCTGACCCCACAAATGCTCTTCTGGAAGAATGGTCAAACATTCCCATAGACACACTCCTAAACCTTGAGGACAGCCTTCCCAGAAGAGTTGAAGCTGTTATAGCTGCAAAGGGTGGGCCAACTCGGTATTGAACCCTGCGGACTAAGACGCCATTTAAGTTCATGTGCATAAAGGCAAGTGTCCCAATACTTTAGGTAATATTGTGTATGTCAGACAGGGTGTCCAGCACCCCCCCCCCCCCGACGCACGGCCGCCAAACACCTCAGAGCAAGGAGATGGCTGCTTTAATAATACCGCCAGTCTCTGACTCCCAGCACTTGAGGCAAGCATCAGCAAGAAGAATGCAGGGGAAGGTGGAACATGTCGGCCAGGCGATCGCTAAGCCAGTTAGTCGTGTCGTGCGTCTGTGTGCCATTGCGGGGGCACCCTGACCGACATCACAGCTAGCATTACTGGGTATCTAGTAAAATGGGACATAGTACATACATGCACTTTGTCCCCTCGAGAATGGAGTACTGGGAAAAAAGTGATACTTCTTCTTTAAATACAGTTGACCTATTTTCCTTTTTGTGCTGTTGAATGATACTATTACTTTCCTCTTTTTTTTTTTTTTTTTTTTTGTGCTTTTATATATTCTAATATTCTTTCCTTGGGCTGTCATAAAAGCGGTTCCTGTTGTGACAATACAAGCTTTATTAATTGAAGAATGTTTGTTTACATAAATATAGATATTTGTCAGTCAAAGTTCAAAGATGATTTCTGATTTGGCGCAATGTTTTATTAATGTCTGTTTGAAGGATAACTCTATATTTTTTTAAAAAGATGTCCTCAACTGGCCCCCTTTGACTTCAACATCAAAGCCATTCCTGATACACAGACCTCAGATCAGACCACCGACTGGTTTGAAAGGCTCTTCTGTCCTCCTGGGTGCAGCTGACAACCTGGGAGTCAGGCCAAGCTCTACTCCACGTTTTTGTTTTTTTTATTAAAAAAATTGTATGTATGTTTTAAGCCTTAAACGTGAATTTGATTTCAATTTCATATACACAGCTTACTCCCTACTCTGTTCTTCACGCTCCCCGCACCTTTACTTAAAGTGTTATTAAGGGATAAGTTCACCTTTAGAACATGTAGATATGTGCAGAACGGAAACATTTGTTTCGTTTTGTTTCGGATGGATTCGTTATGTTACTAATTTAGTTTCATTGCTTTTTGAAACTATAGTTTTTGGAATTCGTTTGGTTTCGCTTTGCAACTTTTCAGATTCAAATCGAAAATATCGATCCGATCGGAGTTCATTGTGAAGAATAGCTTTTTGTTAAGGAGTGGAGCGGTCCCCCTCATCCTTAACCATGACTGATCTGCAGAATGTAAACAAACCAGTACTGGCATTACATTTTTTTTTTAAATGGTTCTGGTATGGCACTCGCTTGTCTCCCCTCCTTTCCTGATTTGCTGGGCTGCATGCTCAGATAAGGGTCTGGTATGTACTATTTGGGGAGACCCCGCACCGTTTTTTGTTTTTTTTATTTTGGTGTGGGCTTCCACCTAAAATTCATTCCAGACCCGAAGGGGATGGATTGGGGGGGACCTCGACGTTATGCTTTTTAAAAAAAATTTTGGCGCTGTGTTTCCGCCACTTGTTTGTTTGTATTCTGCTGTCAGCGGGAAATCCAGCTGACAGCAGTTGTCATGGTTGTCAAGAGAGGCCGCCCCGCTCCTTAACAAACGGCTATTATCGAATAAATTTGAACCATTCGGATGCTTTAAATATCTAAAATTAATAAACACTTTTTGTCTGTTTATTTCAGGATTCATTGAAATTTGTTACAAACTGAACTGCACTTATCTAGTTATATGTTTCTCCCATGTTTAGGGTGGAGCATGTAACATGTTTCAGCTCCTCCTTCCTGTCTCCCTGATCCCCCTTTTTTCTGTGACAGCGGGTGCGGGTTCCTCTGCCCTCAACTGCTGTCACTTTTTGAAAAGAGCATGGCTGCCGCATCATTCAATCTCAGTTTTTGTGGATGAACAGACTACAAAGACCGTCTTCTGCCACAGCAGACGGATTCGGTAGTTTCAGTGGGCTGCGGGTGCGCACTTGTAGTCCGCTGACATGTCCCCCAGAAGCGTTTACGGTGTTCACCGTTTCATTTTTGTTTTCACTTTAAAGTGCATTTCCACCTTCAATGTCTAAATCTGACAAACCCCAACTTTATAATATGTATTCTTATTTACACAGCAAACCCAAAAATATCCAATACCTAAAAATAATAATAAAAAATGTTTCCTAACTTTCTCGTTGCGTTGGAAGCAGGTTTATACATAGGGCTCTATAAATGGCTTATATTTTTCAGAATAGCTTGCAGTGTGCAATTAGGGGACCGACTGAGGGATGGTTTACAGGAATTTAACATTTGTGCGGGTGCACGACTCCGAACCCTACCTGTATGTGTTCAGGGCTCTACACCCACACAGCTACCAAATTGGGAGCAGCATCCATTCCTGTGCAGCTGCTGCATCCCATATGACATGAATGGGACTGCCTGCACAGGGATGCCCGGAACACCTGTGTATCCACATGTGGGTAACACGGCCCTCACATGAGGCATTCATTGATACGTTCGAGGCGTAAGAGACTGCAACTGCAGAGGCCTGTTTTTGCTTTATGCAGGTGGGTGAAGCTTGATAATTGAGAGATCTTAAAACATTTCAGTTTTGAGCATTGAATGGCAAATGTAATCACATACTGGCCTCTTAGGCCCTCTTCACACGGAGCAATTGGCCCAGTGCCCCACTCAGGGCCATCTTTTTTATTTTTTCTAACTTGCACGTGTTGTGTGCATCCCGGTGCCAGTGTCCCATTGTTTTCTATTAGGGTGCATGGCTGCATTGACACAGCCGATGTGCCCCAATATCACTTGCGGGTTCAGGTCCCCAAACTTTACTTGTGTGTGTTCAGGAACCCGCATCTTCCCTGTGCTGGGAAAAGATGGCACTGCATAGAGCTTATTGCCCCGTGTGAATAGGGAGTTATATACAACCGATTCCCTAGCCTGTTCTAGGCACCCTCTGCTCCCTTTACTTAAAGCGGAAATCCGGCGAAAATTTTTTTTTTAGATGTCAGCAGCTGCAAATACTGCAGCTGCTGACTTTTAAAATAAGGTCACTCACCTGTCCCGGGGTCCAGCGATGTCGGCACCCGAGACCGAACCATCCCTCGATCCTTGGGTGCTGCCGCCGCCATTCTCAGTGAGGGAATCAGAAAGTGAAGCGTTGCGGCTTCACTTCCCGGTTCCCTACTGCGCATGCGCGAGTCGCGCTGCGCGTTCTCAATAGTCCCCGCTGTCTCCTGGGACCTGTGTCTTTCCCAGGAGACAGCGCAGGAGTGCGGGAGGGGGCGTGACTGCCGCGGGAGTCTATTCCCGGAAGTAGGTGCAGATACCTGTATTGTACAGGTATCTGCATCCCCCTGAAAGGTACCAATTGTGACACCGGAGGGGGGGAGGAATCCGATGAGCGTAAGTTCCACTTTTGGGTGGAACTCCGCTTTAAGACAAGTGCAGGTTTTGAAAAAAAACAAACATCCATATTCGCGTAGGTGGATGCAGCATTTGTCTCTGCCGCCTCTAATCCGATGAACGTGCGTGCTGGAGGCTAAGCCAGCTGCCAGTCAGCCATTTGGGTGGATCCCGACATTAAAGATGGGACCCCTCAATGGTCTGGACCGGCATAGTGATATCAGCCGACAGCAGGCTTTAGCCCGCTGTTGGCTGAATACGAGTCACAGGAGTACAGAATGAGGTGCACTCCTGTGAACTGCAGAGCTTTGGCCCTACTTTCCCTTTTGAAGGATAAAGCAATTCCAAAACCAGAAATGCATAATATTGCAGCTTACCAGTACAGTAAAACCTTGGATTGCGAGCATAATTGGTTCCGGAAACATGCTTGTAATCCAAAGCACTTGTATATCAAAGCAAATTTCCCATAAGAAATAATGGAAACTCAGATGATTTGTTCCACAACCATTTATTCATAAGTCTTTCAGTTTGTAGTCCATATAAAAAAAGATTATAGCAATGTGATGGGTTGTGTAACCATACAATGTCCATCCACAAATGGAAGCCTCCACAAGGCGATTAGAAGCAAAATCCAGCAGTAGCTACAGAGTAGAAAAGAGAAGAGAGGCGCCTCCTAAGTGTAGCAATATGGTTACATTTAATGAAGGTCCAACATTTAGCAACTCACATGGTTTATGATTAAAAGAGGCACATCTAAGTATGCAGGCATCCGGGGTAAAGCTGTCCACATAGACCATCCCCAAGTTACTCTCAAACCAAGGTTTTACTGTACTTGGATATGGTAAATGCATTAGTTTCTAAGCTAATATAATTTTTTTTAAAGTTCAGAAAAAGTATCCTGCCAGAATTCTGGTGTCTTTGTAACCTTCTAGAGGATGAAATAATATACCAAACAATCATATCAGTTTTCCCAGCCATCTTCTGTGGACTTGCAAAGAACACCTCCCTGTGTAGTGGAGATGAGGAGTGGAAGGGGGATTAGAAGTCCAAACCATGAGAAAGGCCTAGTGACAGCCGTGGCTCCCTTCAAAGATACAGTGGAGTGAATAAGCTTAGCCAACTAGGAACAGCAAGTGTGTTATTTGTTGGATTACCAAGGAAACAAAAAAGGATTGAAGCCTGAAAAATAAAAAGAACTAATGCCGTTGCTACATTTAAGAACTGCCAAGCTGCGACAAATGCATTTTTAGTTTTTGGGTTAAGGTATGCTTTAAAGTATTTGTAAAGGTTTAATTTTTTTTTTTTTAATAACCAACATGTTATACTTACCTGCTCTGTGCAATAGTTTTGCACAGAGCAGCCCCCACCCTCCTCTTCTGTGGTCCCCCGCTGCCACTCCTGGCTCCACCCCCCTGCCAAGTGTCTCTATAGCAAGCTGCATGCTCTGGGGGCACTTGTGCCTGCTCCCTCCCAGCTTTATTCAAATGTACTACGGGTTTAAAAAGAGGTTTTATATTTCAGTCATAGCCATGCTTTGCATGCTTCATTTGGAGTTTGTTTAATGGTCAGCTGCATGAAATGTATTCTTCACATCTGCACATCATTATGCCCTATAAATTAACCTTGTCAATAATGACTTGTTTTCCCATCTAGGAGATTCAATTGCAATATTTATTTTCTCCTAAATGAGCCATTCATGGAATTCTTGGTTTGGGGTGATTAGGAAGGAATGTGTACACATTTTACTTATAGACCTCCATAGCCGAGATATTTCACAGCAGTGTTGATATTTATCAAGCTCTGATATCGAGCATATGAGAATAGAAATGGCAGAAGTGTAGATAAATAGCAGACAAATTGTCTCAGACATGGTTCCCCCTTGAAATTTTCTTACAATTCTTTTAAATGTTAACCAGTTAACTCTCACACCTGTATATTCCCTTATGGACCAGAGCTATTTCTACGTTTTTGGTTATGGGCCTTTTTATTCAGTAAAAAACAGTAGGATAACAAAGTAATACCTACACTATATTACCAAAAGTATTAGGACGCCTGCCTTTACACGCACATGAACGTTAATGGCATCCCAGTCTTAGTCCGTAGGGTTCAATATTGAGTTGGCCCACCCTTTGCAGCTATAACAGCTTCAACTCTTCTGGGAAGGCTATCCACAAGGTTTAGGAGTGTGTCTATGGGAATGTTTGACCATTCTTCCAGAAGCGCATTTGTGAGGTCAGGCACTGATCTTGGAAAGAAGGTCTGGCTTGCATTCTCCACTCTAATTTATCCAAAAGGTTTTCTATTGGGTTGAGGTCAGGACAAATCATTTGGTGGAGGGGGGATTATGGTGTGGGGTTGTTTTTCAGGGGTTGGGCTTGGCTCCTTAGTTCCAGTGAAGGGAACTCTTAAGGCGTCAGGATGCTAAGACATTTTGGACAATTTTATGCTCCCAACTTTGTGGGAACAGTTTGGGGATGGCCTCTTCTTGTTCAAACATGACTGAGCACCAGTGCACAAAGCAAGGTCCATAAAGACATGGATGAGTGAGTTTGGGATGGAGGAACTTGACTGGCCTGCACAGAGTTCTGATGGAACACCTTTGGGATGAATTGGGGTGGGCCAACTCAATATTGAACATTACGGACTAAGACTGGGATGCCATTAAAGTTCATGTGTTTATAAAGGCAGGTGTCCAAATACTTTTGGTAATACAGTGTATATTGTTATTTAGAGCATACAAGGCTTTCTTTATATTATGGTGTGCAAACGGAACCACAGATTAGATTGGATCCACATAATGGCACCATCTCATATAACCAGAATCATATAAATAAGTGAAATGACAGTGAAGGAGCAAAAAAAAAAGCCATCAACCCCAATCTCACCTTCCAGGAAACAAGGGACATTGAATGTGCCACGATGGGAAACAAAACACAAAATCTGTACTCAATAAAAAATCAATATTTATAATAAATCTTTAAAATTTTGCGCCATCTATTTTAAAAACATGTTAGAAAAAATATACTCAGATCAAATGCAGGATATAAAGTTACATTGTTTATATAAACAAGCATTTAGAATTGACGTGTTTCGCAAAGAATAGCTTCTTCAGGATTCACCCTTGTAAATGGCCAGCTAATCTCCACAAATATACACAGAGGGTATCATCATCATGCGTTGCCAAGAGCTACACATGTAATACTTGGTGGCCGTCCCATAAGGGATACAAAGCTTCAGTCCAAATGTCCAAGTATAAGTGATACATAAAATCTACAACCAAAACGCAATTAATAAAAAATTAAAAAAATATTTTTGTTTTAAAGCTCTGTCTCACATAATGGGGCAGAGGTGGGGAAGTGGAGTATACATTTTATTATATTGTCCTGTTTTTAAAGGACATTAAAATTATGATTCTGGTGCAAAATGTTACTTTTTTAATGCAGAAAGAAAGAACGCAATGCAAAAAACAATGAAAAACTTGAAAAACAAATAATCAGCAGGAACATACATATATTTGTACAGGCTTAATGGGGAAGGAGTTAATTGGGTCTGATTAGTAAACTAGGGGTTAAAAAAACAGGGACACATTTTAATTAAAAAAAGACCGCATGGAACAATTCACTCAGAGTTCACATGATATTCTCTGAAGTCCTTTACCGTCAGCACTCTGTCCCCTCCCCCTCTTATTGTAAGCTGCTCTGTTTTAACTTTACAGTTTAGAAGGCCAGCAGGCAGCAGTCACTGCTGGGATGGGGGAGCAGCATGAGTTGACTTACTGAAAAGGAAAGGGAGTACTTTCTGCTGTGAATTTTGAGGATGAATGTGTAATTTTATAATTTTTAATAGGATGGTTACAGTTTTACTTTAAGTATGCTTTCCAATCAGAAGTAAAAATGTAACATGTAGATGTAGACAATTTTGAGGATGAATTGCTCCCCAGTGCCTGCAGATACAGAGGTCAGTGAGTACTTGTTTTAAAACCTATTTCTGTTTGCTAAGAATATGTGTAACATGAAATTATTGAATGGAGCACAATTTACCTGGTCAGTTCTTTAGTTTTCCATGTAGCCTATACCTGGCTAAGCAGCTTTGTTGGAGGGAAAAGGGTTATTGTCAACCTGACAAGTTAACTGAATATACACAATATTTGTGGTAGTTTGTGATAGTAGCTACAGGAAGCAAGGAAACAGGTTACATAGCACAGACTTTAGTATATACACTGCCAGTGACCCTGTGAGGTGCTTATATACAGGATCAGTAGGAAGGCACTAGAAATCTATAAACAGGACCCGTAGGAGGGCAGTAGGACCCTATATACAGGATCAGTAGGAACCTATATACAGGATCAGTAGGAACCTATATACAGGATCAGTAGGAGGGCAGTAGGACCCTATATACAGGATCGGTAGGAGGGTAGTAGGAACCTATATAAAGGATCTCTAGGAAGTTAGAAGGAACCTACTGTATATACAGGATCAGTAGGAGGGCAGAAGGAACTTAATAATGAATCTCTAGAAAGGACAGAAGAAACCTCCAATACAGGATCAGAAGGAGGGCAGTAGGACCCATATACAGGGTCAGTAGGAGGGCAGTAGGTATCTATTTGCAGGATCAGGAGGAGAGCAGTAAGACCTATAAACATGATCAGTAGGAGGCTAGTAGGAACCTATATAAAGGATTCATAGGAGAGCAGTAGATACCCATATAAAGGATGAATAGGAATCTATATACAGGATCAGTAGGAGGGCAGTAGGACCCTATACAGGATCAGTAGGAGGGCAGAAGGAACTTTAATAATGGATCTCCAGGAGGGCAGAAGGAACCTCAATACAGGATCAGGAGGAGGGCAGTAGGACCTATATACAGGGTCAGTAGGAGGGCAGTAGGAACCTATTTGCAGGATCAGGAGGAGAGCAATAGGACCTATAAACATGATCAGTAGGAGCGAAGTAGGAACCTATATAAAGGATTCATAGGAGAGCAGTAGATACCTATATAAAGGATGAATAGGAATCTATATACAGGATCAGAAGGAAGGCAGTAGGACATACAGTATATACAGGATCAGTAGGAGGCCAGTAGGAACCTATATACAGGATCTGTAGGGGGCAGTAGAAAGCCATTTACAGGATCACTGGCAACCTATATAAAAAAATCTGTAGGACGACAATAGGAACCTATGTACAGGGTCAATAGGAGGGCACCAGGAATGTATATGCAGAATCCATAAAAGGCCAGTAGGAAACTATACATGGTTCCGAAGGAGAGCAGTAGGAACCTATATTCATTATCAGTAGGAGGGCAGCTTTATTAGATCTGAGGATGCTACCGATTGTTAAGGGTGATGAAACCTCTTCAACTTTCCAGTTGTCCAGCTGATGTAATTACTGCTGGGTATCCCATGACCTTGATAAATGAGAACCTTCACTGACAACTATCTGGATAAATTAACTGTTGCCCAACAGGTAGGCGATGCACTTTGTATGCATTGTAAAGCTGGCCATATGCTAGAGTATTTTCAAAGGAATGTTTATTCATTCTCAATAATACATTCGTTGACTTGAAGACTCTAGTTCAAAAGTACTTCAAAATGTTTTGCTTTTAACATTCGAATTTGGGGTGGATGGACCTTTTTTTTTAAACAAGATCGCGTACACTGTTAGAAAATTCATTTGTTCAAGAATGATTTGTCTTGCTCCTTCAAATTTTTTAGTCACTGTGGTAGAAAACAAACCTCAATTTCACCCCACAAACAATTAGAAAATCAAATGAGTGTTCTTAAAACGAAACCTTTTGAACAAATTTCTACTAATTGTATAGCCAGCTTAGGGTTCCATTTTTAGATTTGACTGAATTGTACCTCTAAATGTTCATATTATGTCAAAAGCAAGCAATGCCTGTTTGAACATTTCTCCTTACTTTCCCTCAGAAAAAGAACTTTTAAAAACTTTAGTGAGCTGAAGGGAGCTTTATGGGATGAATATTTAACTTGGCGGAGCAAGTTTGGTGTGCTGCTGTTCCTGTACTCCGTCATTCTCACCAAGGTAAGGTTCAAGGTTTGCTGCTATCTCAGGTTTCTCAACATAAAGAATCTACACTATATTATCAAAAGTATTGGGACACCTGCCTTTACATGATCTTTAATGGCGTCTTAGTCCGTAGGGTTCAGTATTGCGTTGGCCCGCCCTATGCAGCTATAATGCCCCGTACACACGGTCGGACATTGATCGGACATTCCGACAAAAAAAATCCTAGGATTTTTTCCGACGAATGTTGGCTCAAACTTGTCTTGCATACACACGATCACATAAAGTTGGAGGAAAATCCGATCATTCTGAACGCGGTGACGGAAAACACGTACGTCTGGACTATAAACGGGGCAGTAGCCAATAGCTTTCGTTTCGTAATTTATTCTGAGCATGCGTGGCACTTTGTACGTCGGATTTGTGTACACACGATTGGAAATTCCGACAACGGATTTTGTTGTCGGAAAATTTTATAGCCTGCTCTCAAACTTTGTGTGTCGGAAAATCCGGTGGAAAATGTGTCGAGCATACACATTATTATTATTATTATACAGGATTTATATAGCGCCGACAGTTTACGCAGCGCTTTACAACATTAGGGCAGACAGTACAAGTACAATACAATTCAATAAAGGAGGAATCAGAGGGCCCTGCTCGTTAGAGCTTACACATGGTCGGAATTTCCGACAACAAGGTCCTATCACACGTTTTCCGTCGGAAAATCCGACCGTGTGTACGGGGCATTACAGCTTCAACTCTTCTGGGAAGACTGGGATGCCATTAAATTGTAAAGTCAGAACAGGGGTTTGATCGGCTAATTATCTGCAAATTGTGCCACATCCTAAATTCAAAATTTGAGACAGAGAAAATTCCCCTAGTGGACTTTTAAGGCACATATAAAGGAATATTTAGGAGAGTATGTAGAGTAAAACGCCAGCTTATTCGTTACAAAAAAGTTTCTCAAGTAAATATCAAACAAGTGACATAAGTAAAAACAGGGAATGCAGTTCTATAGATATAAAACTAGTGATACCAATACGCTTGTACCCGATGTGTTTCGGAGTTGCTTTTTGCCTCCTTCTTCAGGGGTGATTGTAAGCTTTAAACAGAGATTTATTGGTATCTATAGTTATTGGTTATGCATTCCAAGAGGTTTAAAAGAAGACAAACATGTTGACACATACTGCCCATCAGACGCGTCCCCTGAGCATGGTGTATAGAGCTTTGATGGAGTGTCTCCAAAGTATTTATATAGCCTCCATCGAGGTAGAGGTAAATAGGTAGACAAATATGGGGTAGTTTTACTTCCTTTCAATAGGAATAAAGGCCCATTAATCAAGGGCGTATAAGAGTTTGGATCTGAGATCACACTGAGGCCAAATGCGGATCCTGGTCAGCCTACAGTATAAGGATCAGCAGCTGGTGATGGAACTAGATCCGGTGAAGCCCAAATAATTTTGTAACAGCAGCTCACACCGACAGCGTCCTGCTCCAGGCAGATGACCATCTGCCTGGAGCAGGACGCTGTAGGTGTGAGCTGCTGTTACAAAATTATTTGGGCTTCACCGGATCTAGTTCCATCACCATCTGCCTGGAGCAGGACGCTGTCGGTGTGAGCTGCTGTTACAAAATTATTTGGGCTTCACCGGATCTAGTTCCATCACCAGCTGCTGATCCTTATACTGTAGGCTGACCAGGATCCGCATTTGGCCTCAGTGTGATCTCAGATCCAAACTCTTATACGCCCTTGATTAATGGGCCTTTATTCCTATTGAAAGGAAGTAAAACTACCCCATATTTGTCTACCTATTTACCTCTACCTCGATGGAGGCTATATAAATACTTTGGAGACACTCCATCAAAGCTCTATACACCATGCTCAGGGGACGCGTCTGATGGGCAGTATGTGTCAACATGTTTGTCTTCTTTTAAACCTCTTGGAATGCATAACCAATAACTATAGATACCAATAAATCTCTGTTTAAAGCTTACAATCACCCCTGAAGAAGGAGGCAAAAAGCAACTCCGAAACGCGTCGGGTACAAGCGTATTGGTAGCACTAGTTTTATATCTATAGAACTGCATTCCCTGTTTTTACTTATGTCACTTGTTTGATATTTACTTGAGAAACTTTTTTGTAACGAATAAACTGGCGTTTTACTCTACATACTCTCCTAAATATTCCTTTATATGTGCCTTAAAAGTCCACTAGGGGAATTTTCTCTGTCTTAAATTGTAAAGTCAGGTGTCCCAACACTTTTGACAATATAGAGTGAGTGTGTTGCCTATAGTCCGTTATATTCTTTTTTTTTAAATTTTATATTCCTTTTTTATTTACTGTTTTGCACTTGAAGTATCTGCTTGCTATGGGTTTAATGCCAACATTTTTTTTTAAACACTTTTTGTGTGCACACCTCTGTGCCCTGGTCATTTACATATTCATTCAACCAGCAAGTGATATAAGAGCTGCTAGACTTGTCTCATTAAATGATCTAATCCTGTCTCATACCCCAATCTAGGGGCTTGTGTTCTTATAACTATAGAGAAAAAAAGGAGCGGTAAATAGAAAAAGTTAGGAAATTCCACTGTGAACCACACTACAGGAGGTTTATTCACCAGCACTCATAGATCTTTACTATATACCAGTAATACACTAGTTTATTGCATCGGGACCAGGCTCGGCATATCTGGCAAGCATATCCTGCAAAAAAGCCATGTTTCGGGATTTTTTTTTTTTTTTAAAGCAAATCTGCATTTTTCCTATCCTAGATGATGTAACAGATTGTTTTTACAGGATGCAGCTTTAAAAGCCGTCCATTCACTGCTTTGCTGATCTTCTGGTGCAGCCAGAATAATTGCATGGTACTTGTAGGTATGGGGGAATATGTGAAACTCCTCTGCTCCATAATAATGAATACCATTTATATTTAGCAGCCATTTACTGTACTTGGACTGCATGCTGACATGTGGGAGCAGCCCACAGTGCCCACAGCTTATAAATCTTCTTTTTACATTAAAATTGTGCCACTATATATCTTTTTGGATGATCTGTATACCACGGTTACATGATAAACTGCACAGTTTCTCCAGTGCGAGTGAGAGTTCAGGAAGGAGGGGATTTCCACTGCAGCCTGTATACACACCCACATGTGTGATGTCACTATCATGTGACCTGACTAGCTCTGAGAACAAGTAAATCTTCTCTCCAGCATAAAAGACACAACTGAGCATGTGCAGGTCGGCTTCCCAGCAAGACCATGCAGGAGGGAAGGATCTGTGCATACAGGATAAAACGGCCTTTTCTTTTCTCGGACATCACGGGACACAGAGCCACAGTAATTACTGATGGGTTATAGGGTATCACTAGGTATTGGACACTGGTCACACCCTAATCAACCCCCTATATAACCCCTCCCCTTCTAGGGATACCTCAGTTTTTACGCCAGTGTCTTAGGTGTTGGACATGCAAGGATGTCCTGTGCTGAAGCTCCAAAAGGAATATCCTAAGATCCTATACTGGGGCAAGCCAGGCGAACCGGATCCATTCAAAGTGTCTTTCATGGCCGAATTGGATGGTACCCGGGCCTCGTGTCCGAAGAAACGAGGTTTTACCTGTAACGCTTCTCTTTTTAGAGAGCTGGACCCGCGGATCAGAAAATGGCTTTAAACTTCCTAATTTCTGGCGAGGTGCTTTACAGGCCCAGAACTGAAGGATCCCCCTACTGATGGGGGCCCCAGTCTCTGACGGTTTTTCACAAACGGAGCCCACCGTGAGAGGCGAAGATTGGGTCTGTATTAACTGAACCCTGCGGCTGGATAAGGTAAGAGGAGATTCCACAGAATTTCAATTCTAGTGGCTTTCTCCTTTAAGGTAAATGCATGCTATGCCTATTGTGACCACCGGGGGCGGCCAAGAGCACAAACCTTCTCATGCTTGATTCTGTCTCAGCGTCCGCTGCACAGGCTCTCCCACTGGCTCTAAGGTAAAATGGTGGGGGGTTTTCTCTGCTGGGATGGTCCCCCTAGGCTAGGGAGAGGCTCAGGTATGCTGGAAGGCGAGTGAGACCGCTCTGTCACAGCCGCTGCCGCCGAAGCCGCATTGCAATGCAGGGCCCATCACCGCCGGCCTTCTCCTGATTCCCTCACCCCCAGCCTTCCTTCAGGCTTGTCAGGAAGGGTCGGCTCGCGCGGGAAGCGCTCGTTTTTTCAAAAAACGAGGGGGGGGAGGGGAGGCGGGGCGTCAGCACAGCGTCAGCGTGCTCAGACGCCCACAGTGCCACAAGGTATGGCTATTTAAAGCACACTGTACAGGTGCTCTGAGCCTTGGAGGGACACAGAGCTGACAGTCGCATGCAAGGTGGGACACAGGCATTCCCCTGGGCTGCATTTACTAAAGAACACCGGATTGGGCATTTCGTAGCAAGGCTTTTTAGCTAGACTACATCGCTCAGCAGGCAGTGTTCGTTTGATACCTCACACCTTGTTGCTTTGCACTATGGGTAGAAGAGGTTCAGGTACCCCAAGAACCAGAGGCACTAGGGGGTCTCGTTCAGGTTCTGAGGACCCCCTGTCTGCTACACCATCCCCTCCTGAGGGACCAGGGGCAGCTGGACAGGGAGAGCCATTGGGGTTAGGGGCTACACTTGCTGCCGGCACTTCAGCCCCTGTGTACATTACACAAGAAGTTTTCCTCAACCATTACTGGATTAGAGAAAAGACTAATGGCCGTGATTACATCTTCACTTAGTGGAAGAAAATGCACAAGGCCTTCCTCTGCTCCCCAAGACCCTCAGACAGAGGAGCTCTGGGATAAAGGAGATGAATCCCTTTCAGAGGATCGGGATGGGACGGTTGATTCCTCTTCGGAGGATTCAGGTGGAGAGGGACCCTCTGCGACTTCCCAAGAGGAGAAAGTCTTAGTGCAGATCCTTACTGGTTTGGTCCGCTCCACATTTAAGTTGCCCATACCTGAAACTACTACAGAAACCTCTTCTGCTTTGGGGTCACTGAAACCTTTCCAAGCAGCACATGCTTTTCCTGTTCATAATTTACTTGAAAAGCTGCTTTTGTTCTGAGTGGGATCACCCAGATAAGCGATTTCTTCCGCCGAAAACGTTTTCTACACTTTATCCTATGGAAGAAAAATTTATTAAGAGGTGGGGAATACCGGCCATTGATGCGGCCATTTCCTCTGTAAATAGTAGTCTGACTTGTCCTGTAGACAACGCTCAGATGCTCAAAGATCCTGTGGATAAAAAGATGGACTTCTTATTGAAAGATGTTTTTTCCTTAGCAGGATCAGTGGCCCAACCTGCAGTAGCAGCGATTGGAGTCTGTCAAGCAGGTCATCAAAGTATTACCTGAACAGCAGGCCCAGGGGTTTGCTAACCTTCCTGCGGCTTTAAGCTATGTTGTTGACGCCATCAGAGATTCTATCGTGCAGACATCTCGCCTCTCGCTTGGGTTGGTGCATATACGTAGAATCTTATGGTTAAAGAACTGGTCAGCCGAAGCACCATGTAAGAAGCTCCTGGCTGGGTTTCCCTTTCGTGGTGAAAGGTTGTTTGGAGAGGACTTGGATAATTATATCAAGAGGATCTCCTGTGGGAAAAGCACTCTCTTACCTGATAAGAAGAAGAGTAAGCGTCCCTCTTTTAAACGGACTCTTTCCCCAGCGCCAGGGGCATCAGCCTCCAGGCAGCCACGACGGTCTCCTCCGTCTGGGGCAAGAAACAAGAGTCAACCCCAGGGATACAAGAAATCCTGGGGGAAGAAGTCTTCTAGACAAAACACTAAGGCCTCTTCATGAAGGGGCGCCCCGCTCGCTCGAGTGGGGAGAGACTGCTGCAGCTCTCAGGGCCCTGGCAGAAGGACTTCCAGGACAGATGGGTAATCTCCACGGTAACCTTAGGGTACAGTCTGGAGTTCCAAGAATTTCCCTCTCCTCGTGTCCTCAGATCCGGTGTTCCCAGAGAACCAGAAGAGAAGCAGTCGCTCCTTCTAGCGATAGAGCGACTTTTGTCGCAAGAGGTCATTGTGGGGGTTCCCACAAAGGATCAAGGATTGAGACTCTACTCCAATCTTTTTATAGTCCAAAAACCAAATGGGGACGTCAGACCCATTTTGGATTTAAGAGATCTGAATTGATTCCTAAGGATACAGTCCTTCCGTTTGGAATCAATTCGGACAGTAGTCTCCATCCTGCAGGGAGGAGAATTTCTGACATCAATAGGCATCAGAGATACAGGCCTACTTATGCCCATTTTTCCTGCTCAACTGAAGTGTCTGCAGGCAAAGATCACTGCTCTAAGGGAGCTGATTCTGACAGTCAGGGCCAAGAAGGGTCCTTCTGTCCGCCTTTGTATGAGGCTGCTGGGGAAGATGGTGGCTTCATTCGAAGCAGTTCCCTATGCGCAGTTCCAGGCAGAACTGTTGCAACACAGTATTCTGTCGGCCTGGAACAAGGAGGTTCAGGCATTAGACTTTCCAATGCACCTAACGCATGCGATGCGTCAGAGCCTCAGTTGATGGCTCATACCCGAAAACCTGCAGAAGGGGAATTCCTTCCTACCGGTTGCCTGGGATCCTCTTGCAGGCAGGACGGATGCGTTGGTGATCCCGTGGCAGCGGCTCTCACTGATTTATGCATTCCCTCCTATTCTGCTACTGCCACGGCTCCTTCGCAGGCTCAGGCAAGAAGGGAAGTCGGCACTTCTGGTGGCCCCCATGTGGCCCAGAAGAACTTGATAAGCAGAAATAGCAGGGATGACGGTGGGTTCCCGGTGGACCCTACCGGTACGCCCAGACCTGTTATCTCAAGGTCTAGTATTCCAGCCTGCCTTACAAACGCTAGATTTGACGGGTGGGCTATTGAGACCCACGTTCTGAAAAGTCGTGGGCTTTCAGGTCCTGTCATATCTACCTTGATCAATGCAAGGAAGCCAGCTTCCAGAATGATTTATCATAGAGTCTGGAAAGCTTATGTATCCTGGTGTGAATCCAGGGGTTGGCATCCCAGGAAATATGTCATAGGTATTATTCTTGATTTTCTACAATTAGGATTAGAGAAGAAGCTGGCCTTGAGTACCATCAAGGGCCAGGTCTCAGCCTTATCAGTGTTGTTTCAATGGCCGCTTGCTTCGCATTCTCTGGTCCGAAACTTTATGTAGGGGGTGATGCGTCTTAATCCTCCGGTTAAGGCGCCCCTAAACCCCTGGGACTTGAACTTGGTTCTATCGGTGTTACAGAAACAACCTTTTGAACCAATACGTCAGATTACTTGATTATACACAAGGATAGAGTGGTACTGCGCCCTAATCCTAGTTTTCTACCGAAGGTGGTTTCAGAGTTTCATCTAAACCAAGACATTGTTCTGCCTTCCTTTTTTTCCAGATCCCTGTTCTTCGGAAGAAAGGTCACTACATTCTTTGGATGTAGTAAGACCTATCTGGAGGCAACCGCTCAGATTCGCAAGACGGATGTCTTGTTCGTGCTGCCAGAGGGTCCCAATAGAGGACAGGCAGCGTCAAAAGCGACCATTTCTAAATGGATTCGACAGTTGATTATTCAAGCTTACGGTTTGAAACAGAAGGTTCCCCCGTTTCAGATCAGGGCACATTCCACAAGGGCTATTGGTGCTTCTTGGGCAGTGCATCACCGGGCCTCTATGGCTCAGATCTGCAAGGCCGCAACCTGGTCTTCAGTTCATACATTCACCAGATTCTATCAGGTGGATGTGGGAAGGCATGAGGATATCGCCTTTGGGCGTAGTGTGCTGCAGACAGCGGTACAAGGTCCTCAGGTCTGATAGCACCCTACCGGGTTGTGATTCCCCCCCCCCTCAGTTGGCATTGCTTTGGGACATCCCATCAGTAATTACTGTGGCTCTGTGTCCCGTGATGTCCGAGAAAAGAAAATAGGATTTTTTATTACAGCTTACCTGTAAAATCCTTTTCTTTTGACGGACATCACGGGACACAGAGGTCCCGCCCCTCTTCTAATACACCTATATTGCTTTGCTACAAAACTGAGGTATCCCTGGAAGGGGAGGGGTTATATAGGGGGTTGAACTTCCTGATTAGGGTGTGACCAGTGTCCAATACCTAGTGATACCCTATAACCCATCAGTAATTACTGTGGCTCTGTGTCCCGTGATGTCCGTCGAAAGAAAAGGATTTTACAGGTAAGCTGTAATAAAAAATCCTATTTTTACACAATGTAGGATTAACCCCTTATGCTCCACAGTAAGTATAACAAGCATGCTATGCTGCATTTACGGACTGATTTTACTGTTGTGGGTTTAGTAACACTTTAAAGCTGCTCCCGTCCCCTTTCTAACACCTATACTAACTACCCTGTAGAAGGAGGATGCTTATGCATACGTATTCTCAGAGCGCTCCGGTCACATGATCTCACCAGCGGCTGGCTTCAGGGAAGAGGAGAGAGCCCTGACAATGGAAGGAATGGCTAGAAGGTGACATCACCTATAAGCTTACTATGGTGTATCCGTTGTAGGCTGTCTCTCCTCCCCCTGAAGCTGGCCGCTGGTATGTATAATTAAAATATATATATATATATATATATATATATATATATATATATATATATATATATATATATATATATATATATATATATATATATATATATATATATATATTTTTTTTAATTAGGAGGCTCGGTCCTTAAGTGGTTAAGTACAGATTTTAATAGGAGGGCTCGGTCCTTAAGTGGTTAAGCACAGATTTTAATAGGAGTGCTGAGTGTCACTTTAAACAAGCTGTTAGTAATCTTCAGCAGGATTTCAAGAAGTTTTGAAGTATTCTAAATCCCGCTAAGGCTTGTTAGCAATGACATACTCCGCTCAGATTAACATCCGTGCTTAACATCCCCAGACTGGAGCTTAATGGTGTTTTTTTAAAGGATTCAGCAAAGCTGCTTGAAAACTGGGTGAAAGCTTTGCAAATGCTTTGTGAAAGCTCGCAGTCCTCACTGCTGTCATACAGACTGGAGCTCATGTATACAAGGCCTTAGGAAGCTGTCAGGAATATTAATGACTTTTTTTTTTTTTTACACCCACCAGGGTATTGAAAATGTGAAGAATGAAATAGAAGATGCAGACGAACCATTGATAGACCCGGTGTATGGGCATGGCAGGTGAGATTGTGACCTGATTCAACTTCTTCCATACAATAAAATGACTGATGGGAACTCCCCATTACTGCACTTACTCAACAATTTGTTATTTTATTGGTCGGGGATTATTTATGAAAGAGTTAAAGTGCAACTGTACCGATCACAATTTGATAAAAAAATGTTTTTTAGCAACATTCCACATTAATATTTATGCTAGCAAAATTATTGTGTGCTGTATATTGCCTCCAGCATTGCTCCTGTTTGTTCTTGATGCTGGCTGCCATTTTGCTGAAGCCCAGAGCCCCTGAGCAGCAGTAAATCATCAAGTGGAACTAAACCCATTGATTTAATGGTTTCAAAAAAACGTTACGTTCCAGGAATGCTGGGATTGCTAACTGTCAAATTTGCGTTGTGTACTCAACCAAACTGTCAAACCATCAAATGGCTAATGTCCATAACTGATCACATGTGCAGCACCACAGCAGTTGCAGATCAAACAGAAGCAGCTTCCAAGGATAGGAGGGTTTAACCACTTGACCTCCGGAAGATTTACCCCCCCCTTTCATGATCAGGCCATTTTTTGCGATACAGCACTGTTATTTTAACTGACATTTGGCCATGCAACACTTTACAAAATAAAATCTGTCATATTTTTTTCCCACAAATAGAGCTTTCTTTCAGTGGTATTTGATCACCTCTGCACTTTTATTTATTTTTTATTTTTTGCACTATAAAGAAAAACAGACAGACAATTTTGAAAAAAAAAGAAACCATATTTTTTACTTTCTGTTATAAAACCTATCCAATTAAAAAAATTAAAAAAATCAAATTTCTTCATAAATTTAGGCCAATACGCATTCTGCTACATAAATATGGTACAAAAAAAATCCCAATAAGCGTATATATTAATTGGTTAGCGTCTACAAACTATGGGATATACACTGGAATTGTTTATTTTTTCTTATTTTTATACTAATAATTGCAGCGATCAGCAACTTATAGCGGCACTGGGATATTGCGGCGGGCATATCGGACACTAACTGACACTTTGCGGGAACCAGTGACACTAATACAGTGATCAGTGCTAAAATATGCACTGTACTAATGACACTGGCTGGGAAAGGGTTAACATCAGGGGCGATCAAAGGGTTAAATGTGGGCCTCGCCAGTGTTTTTGTGTACTTTGTAACGTGCTTTTACTAAGGGATGTGATGGATTTTCTTTCCTTCACATCCCTGCTGTCAGAACGGAGCTCTGCCTGGTTTAACCCCTTAGAGGCGGCGCCTGCCAGCTTTTTTAGGCGTTTAGAATTCCGGGGGCGGGGCTTATGGTCATGTGATGGCCGCAATTGGCGGTCACATGATTGGAAAGTTCCCAATCGCAAGCAGTAAACGGGAGCTTTCTGTTGGCCGCCAGGAGCGCAAAGGCATCTCGGCACAGCTCTATTGATGGTATTTTGCACAAAAAAGCAGCCGCACGACACCAAGGCCCGGCGCTGAGAGGCCAAATTTGCATGCGCTCAGTATCAAAGGGTTAAATAGGCAGAGCTCTGTCCAGCCTCTCTTCCCAAACAAAGATCAGCAGGTGCTGATGTCACTAATCACGTAAGAAGCTCCGTGAACCTACTTGGAAGTGCAAAATCGTATATATAGATATCTATATATAGATATCTATATATATCTATATATATCTATATAGCTATATCTATATATAGATATATATATCTATATATATATGACTCTGCACAGAACGGCCACCCTGTACCACTAAATCTGTATCGGGGCGGTCGGCAAGTGGTTCGTTCGCTTTAGTCCTGGTTAGTACTGATGCAGTGCAGGATTCACAGCGATTCCTGTGCAATTTCTGCACTGCATCACAATCGCACTCTGTTCATGCAAAGTGCTGCGGGTTTTAATGACAATGTAAGGAAACCCCAAAAACGTTTTTCAAAACACAGTACGCTTGGCTGAATCGGATCGCGTGGGTGTGGTGCAATTTGAGCCATACAAAATGAATGTGCTCAAATCGCACTGCAAAGAATCGCATGTGATTTAAACAGGCTGAAGGATGTCAGCAGATTGGCCTCTACAAGCTTGGCATTGCCTAAAAAGGGAGAATAACTGAGCATGTGCAGTGCAGAGTGAGACGATGTATTACTGGATTTTACAGTCTGGGCACTTAATATTCATTTTTTACATAGTTATACTTGCAAAGAGGGCCAGCCTGATGTGACCTAGCAGGACTTAAAGTTCCACCTTCCTCTTGTTTATCTTTATTGGCTTTGTGCGAGGATAGCTTGAGTTTGACAGTTACTGCCCTGTCTCGGTGTACATATGTTACCCTTGCATGTGTGTACACTTGTCACATGCCGTGTGTATTGTACTGATGCCAACCTCCTCACCCCCCCCCCCCCCCCCAACACAGCTGGCACTGAACAGGTAGTAAATGAAAGTTAAACCCTATCTGCCTGCTAGTATTTAGAGAAGAGGGGTGGTGGCCAAAGTGCTGTAAGTCCCCCATAGGAATACCAATAAATTGGGCTTCAGCCTAAGGGTGGAGCTGACAACCATCACAAACAGACATAACGATGTGCTTTTATTGCACAATAATATCACAGAAAAGAGCAGGAACATGTGCTACATAGTGTACTTCTACATAGTGTACTTCAGCAGTTAAGTGATCCTGTTTGGGGAGAATAGGAGTGACGTTCGCTGGGGATGGATTATAGGTCAGATAAGTGAATGCATATAAAAATCCACTTTGTTTTTAGCTAAAACCACCTGCCGATCAATGGCAAATTCTATTGTACTGTATGGAAAGGCCTTTATATTGTGTAACAAATGCACATGATTGGTTAATGCGTATCTTATTTTCCTTGTTTCTTCTTTTTTTAGCCAAAGTTTGATTAATCTTCTGCTGACAGGACATGCTGTTTCTAATGTGTGGGACGGAGATCGGGAGTGTTCAGGGATGAGTAAGTCTCCATCTTGAATTATTAACTGACACGCCTGTTAATCCTGAAGGTGCCCATTGGATGATTGTTGCCCTGTCAATTTTAGTCTGGTGACAGTTGCAAAGCTAAGGTGCACCACAGCTCACTTATCTCTGAAAAAGTCTCATCATCCAAACTGAATGCAGGTTTACATTCATTGTGACCCTAAGGAGCCAGTCCAAAAACCGTTCCCCATTACTTAGTCAATCTGAGCAAAGTTAGCATTTGTATTGGTACGTGTATACCTTGTGAAGTGACCAACCTCAGGTGATGGAGATTAAACTAATTCCTTTACATAAGTTGTACCTGTTTATCTGCAGCCCTCTCTCCTCTACAGCTGTTCAAAGTGCAGAATTTACCCAGCTTGCCTGAGCTTTTAGAAAGCATGGGGCAGAGAGCTGATTGAAGGGAAGGGACACCCCCCCTTCACACAGCACACTGGAACAGAGCTGAGGCTGTCATTCACAGGCTGTGTACTGGAGCTCTCTGCCCCATCACCTTTTTCCTCTGGGTGTCAGGAAAACTGGTCAGAAGTGACTCCTGCTGATAGCAGAGGAATGACACTTAATGCTCCGGATTGAGACAAGTACACACTATAGAGCAGGTATATGCAATTAGTGGACCTCCAGCTGTTGCAGAACTACAAGTCCCATCATGCCTCTGCCTCTGGGTGTCATGCTTGTGGCTGTCAGTGTCTTGCTATGCCTCATGGGACTTGTAGTTTTGCAACAGCTGGAGATATGCTAATTGCATATCCCTGCTATAGAGGGATATGTGTTGTTCATATTTGGTGTCAGAGTTTTACAACCACTTTTGACTCTGGAATATGTATTGTACTAGAAGTTTTAATGCAGTCTGTCATTGTTGGTCATTTTTCCTTCTCCAGATGATACCAATGTCATCATAATAAAAAGTTAGGGAAAATCATCCCAATGAAACCTCAAACAGCAATAAAACCCAAGAGAAGTTTTTACCCTTCTTTCATCTATTCTACAAGAAATTACAGTGCCTTGAAAAAGTATTCATACCCCTTGAAATTTTCCACATTTTGTCATATTGCAACCAAAAACGTCTTCATATGTAATGAGCAAATATGGCTGCCTCATGCCTTTCATAATTACACACATGTATTTTATTGGGACTTTATGCAATAGACCAACACAAAGTGGCACATAATTGTGAATTGGAAGGAAAATGATAAATGGTTTTCAAATATGTGAAAAGTGTGGGGTGCATTTGTATTCAGCCCTCTTTACTTTTAATACCCCTAACTAAAATCTAGTGGAACCAATTGCCTTCAGAAGTCACCTAATTAGTAAATAGAGTCCACCTGTGTGTAATTTAATCTCCGTATAAATACAGCTGTTCTGTGAAGCCCTCAGAGGTTTGTTAGAGAACCTTAGTGAACAAACAGCATCATAAAGGCCAAGGAACACACAAGGCAGGTCAGGGATAAAGTTGTGGAGAAGTTTAAAGCAGGGTTAGATTATAAATAAGCATCCCAAGCTTTAAACAGCTCACGGAGCACTGTTCAATCCATCATCCAAAAATGGAAAGAGTATGGCACAACTGCAAACCTATCCAGACATGGCCGTCCACCTAAACTGACAGGCCGGGCAAGGAGAGCATTCATCAGAGAAGCAGCCAAGAGGCCCATGGTAACTCTAGAGGAGCTACAGAGATCCACAGCTCAGGTGGGAGAATCTGTCCACAGGACAACTATTATGCCGCGTACACACGGACGTACTTTTCGTCTACAAAAGTCCAACGGACGCTGACGGACTAAAGCTGGCTGGTAATCCGATCGTGTGTGGGCTTCTCCGGACTTTCAACGTACTTTTTTAGCCTCAAATCCGACGTACTTTAGATTTGAAACATGCTTCAAATCTTTACTTCGTAACTACGACGGACCCCGAAATCCGCTCGTCTGTGTGCTAGTCCGACGGACAAAAAGCCACGCTAGGGCACCTATTGGCTACTGGCTAGGAACTTCCTTATTTTAGTCCAGTGTACGTCATCACGTAAGAATTCGACGGACTTTTGTGTGATCGTGTGTAGGCAAGTCCGTTCGTTAGAAAGTATGCCGCAAGTCCGCCGCAAGTCCGCCGAAAGTCTGCCGGAAGTCTGTCGGACAGGCTGTCTGACTTTTGTAGACGAAAAGTACGACCGTGTGTACGCGGCATTAGTTGTGCTCTGCACTAATCTGGCCTTTATAGAAGAGTGACAAGAAGAAAGCCATTGTTGAAAGAAAGTTATAAGAAGTCCTGTTTGCGAGAAGCCATGTGGGGGACACAGCAAGAATGTGGAAGAAGGTGCTCTGGTCAGATGAGACCACAATTGAACTTTTAGGCCTAAAAGCAAATATCTGTTTGGAGGAAAACTAACACTGCACATCACCCTGAACACACCATCCCCACTGTGAAACATGGTGGTGGCAGCATCATGTTGTGGGGATGCTTTTCTTCAGCAGGGACAGGGAAGCTGGTCAGAGTTGATGGGAAGATGGATGGAGCCAAATACAGGGCAGTCTTAGAAGAAAACCTGTTAGTGTCTGCAAAAGACCTGAGACTGGGGCGGAGGTTCACCTTCCATCAGGAAAACGACCCTAAACATACAGCCAGAGCTACAATGGAATGGTTTAGATCAAAGCATATTCATGTGTTAGAATGACCCAGTCAAAGTCCAGACCTAAATCCAATTGAGAATCTGTGGCAAGACTTGAGAATTGCTGTTCACAGACACTCGCCATCCAATGACAGAGCTTGAGCTATTTTACAAAGATGATTGGGCAAAAATGTCACTCTCTAGATGTGCAAAGCTGGTAGAGACATCCCCAAAAAGTCTTGCAGCTGTAATTGCAGTGAAAGGGGGTTCTACAAAGTATTGACTCAGGGGGGACTGAATACAGATGCCTCCCACACTTTTCACATATTTATTTGTAAAAAAAATTGGAAAACCATTTATCATTTTCCTTGCACTTCACAATTATGTGCCACTTTGTGTTGGTCTATCACATAAAATCCCAATAAAATACATGCGTGTAATTATGAAAGGCATGAGGCAGCCATATTTGCTCATTACATATGAAGACTCTGCTTCCTTCTTTTTTTTTTTCACAGTGAAGGTCTGCTAGTAATATCTGCCTGACTAAGATAAATTCCGGCAAATTTAAGGGCTCATTCACACCATATATGCATGAAAACTGATGGGAAAACCGCACAGATTTCACTTGCAGAGATACGAGTTTACATCAGTTTTCATGCGCGTCAGTTATGAGTTCTATTCACGTCAGTGTTGATGCCATGTCAGTTTTTTTACGAGCAGAAAACTGTGTACCCATTGCGGATTCCTACACAAAAAAAAAAAAAAAAATCTGCACATGATACCAGTGTTGTATTGTGAATAGGGCACATACTGTAGAGAACAATTGTTTTTTTTTTGTGCCCTTGCAGAATGGTGTGAATAAGGCTTAAAAAAAATCTTGTCCAGGTAAAACCCAAATTTGCCTCTTTCCCTCTAGAGAATATCCCAGTATTTTATCTTATGGAAAATAACTTTTATTACCCTGTGACTAGGGTTTTCCCAATGCCACTTTTTTAAGACCGAGTACAAGTACCGATACTTTTTTTTTTCAAGTACTTGCCGATAACGATTTACCGATAGTGTTTTTTTGTTTGTTTTTTTTGTTTTTTTTAATGTCATGTTACTGTTTTTAAAGCACAATAGAGACTATTGATATCTTCTGGCACTGATAAGATTAGGTGGCACTGATAATGCAGCACTGATAGGATTAGGTGGCACTGATAGGTGGCCCTTATTGGCAGGCATTGATGAGCACTGAAATGCAGCACTGATTGGCAATACATGACATGAATGATGATAGTAAAGGAAGTATTTTGTTATGCTATATGGCATATAGCATTGCAAAATCCTTCCTTTCCTCATCATTTATTATATAGTATATGCTGCGACGCCCATCTTGGTACACCTTGCACTCGGCCACAGTAAGCAGCAGTGGACATCTTGTTACACCCAGCCCGAACTATATGGGCTGGTGTAACAAGATGTCTGCTGCTGGCTTACTGCGGCCATGTACAAGGTGTACGAAGATGGGCATCAGGATGTTCAACCTCCTAATTGAGACAAAAAACATCACTTCCGTTACCGAATGTGATGGCTCCCGTCACCGATTCTGATGGAACATGCGGCTGCACCCTGCACCCCTGCCCCGGGCAGCTTACCTAGTTTAACTGCTGCCAGCCTGTTGAGTACTCGCTCTCCGCTCCGCCCTCGCTGACTTACGGTTGCGAGCACTACCGCCTCATTCCCAGGTATCGGATTAGGCTCGCACAAATGCTCTGTATCTGTACCGATACTTTCTCCCATTGGAGATGATATGTTTTCACTGGGGGCTTCGTGGAAGAAATGATGGATGAATAAAGTAAAGACATTAATCCTGGAGAATGAGGTCTCGCTAGGGTTGCCACCTCAACCCTTTTAAACCCGAACACACATGAATTACACAGGTTCTGAGGCTAATTTAATACAGATAAGGCACCATGTGAGTTTAATTACCACCTTAATCAGCCACAGAACCTGTGTAATTCATATGTGTTCAGGTTTAAAGAGATGACCCTAGGTCTCGCCCTGTAGAGTCTTTCATAGGAGGTTAAGGTATATAGAGTGGGTCGGGCCTTAATAAGGTTTTGGAGGAAGTGTCTAATTTGTAGATAACTTTAGTCCTACAGACTGCAGAGATCCTTCCAAACCAGGATAGCGGGAAGTGGGACCAGGAAGGAAGCATAGCAGTAAGTTTTCTAAGAGAGGGGGGACGTTAGCCTGGTATAGTCCATCATACTTAGGGGTAAGCCGTATACCTAGATAAGGCAATAAGGGGGGCCATTGAAACAGAAAATTTGCTTTCAGGGAATCCAATTCTAATGGGGAAAGATTCACAGACAACGCCTTAGATTTATTAGGATTAACATGTAGGCCCGACAGAGACGCAAAAGCCTCCAGAAGGGAGAATAGGTTAGGTAACGATATTTTAGGCGATGTCAGAGTCAATAAGATGTCATCTGCAAACAAGGAGATCTCGTGGGCCAAACCTGCAACCTCGATACCTTTTTATATCTGAATTTAAAGCGGGGCGCCGCCGAAAGAAAAAATTTTAAAAGTCAGCAGCTACAAATACTGCAGCTGCTGACTTTTAAAACATGGACACTTACCTGTCCAGGGCGCCCGCGATGTCGGCACCCGAGGCCGAAGCGTCTCTCCGTCCTCGGGTGCTGCCGCCTCCATCTTCGGTAAGGGAATCAGGAAATGAAGCCGTGCGGCTTCACTTCCCGGTTCCCTACTGCGCATGCGCGAGTCGCGCCGTGCAATACGAATGCTCCCTGCTGCCTCTGGGACCCGTGTGTGTTTCCCAGCAGGCAGCGGGCGGGAGCAGGAAGTGGCGTAAATAACCGCAGATTCTGCGGCTATTTATGCCGGAAGTGGGTACAGATACCTGTAATATACAGGTATCTGTACCCCCCTCCCCCCTGAAAGGTGCCAACTGTGTCACCGGAGGGGGGGAGGAATCTGATTAGTGGAAGTTCCACTTTTGGGTGGAACTCCACTTTAAGCTGGGGAGGAATGAATTCAAACGGTTGGCCAAAATTTTGGTGAGGATTTTCATGTCAATATTAATAAGGGATATCGGTCGAAAGTTGGCCCAAGAGGAATGATCCCGGTTGGGTTTAGGCAACATTACTATATTAGCCGTTAGAAGGTCTGGAGAAAAATTCTGGCCGTTCTTAACTGAGTTATACATAGCCGTCAAAGGAGAGGCTAATACGTCCACTAGTTTTACACAGTAAAGTGCTGTAAAGCTGTCTGGACCCGGCCTCTTGCCCACTTTCAGGTCTTTAATACATTGTCGGACTTGTGATTCCTGAATATCACAGTCCATAAGGTCCATGTCTGCTATGGATATAGTTGACAGTGAAATGCGCTGCAAAAAATCTTTTATATCCTGCTCGTTGGTAAAGTTATGGGCCGAATATAAGGTGGTAAGTCTATGCTGAAACTCATCCAATATCTTGACTGGGTTGCTAGTAAATATGTTGTGGCCGGTGCGTAAAGCAATAGGAGTAGGTTTGGGGTCAAAAGTACGTAACCTCCGGGCCAGCATCGCAGTCGGTTTATTGGCCCTGGCATACCAATGCTTGCAAGCTCAGCGAAGGGCATATTCCGCCTGATCAGTGAGACGCAAGTCCACGCCATACGAGCCTGGTCCAAACGTTTACGATTAGCGGGTGTCTGGGTTTGTGTAAAAGTAATTTAGATGGATTCCAACCGAGATTCAGATTTTTTTTTTTTTTTTTTTTTTTGTAATCTGTTAGCTTTCCGATTTATGTTTCGTGGCCAGCTGAATAATATGTCCCCTGAGTACAGCTTTATATGCTTCCCACAGTATCACCGGAGAGGAGACAGAAGCAGAATTAAGGCAAAAATATTCTGTAGAAGCTTTCAACAAATCTTCCTGAATGTCCTTTGAGGGGTAAAAGCGAGTCATGCATGACCCGCAAGGAAAGTTGGGGTTTGCACACTAAGGATTGACAGACCACCAGAAGGGGATTGTGATTGGTGCATGGGGCCGCGAGAATAGACACCTTGTTTATTAAAGGGAGATGTTTTCAAAGCATTATCATATGATCAATTCTAGAGTGGGAGTGGTGAGGATGAGAATAGTATGTGTAATCCTTACTCCGTGGGTGCAATTCTCTCCAGAGGTCTACCAGATCATGACCACGTAAGGAGTGGGAAAACGTTTTCGCTGCGAATGACGAAGCCACTCGTTTCGAGGGGTATTTATCCAGAACAGGATCCAGGGCCACATTAGAGTCTCCTGCCAGGAGCAGGGTAACTTTTTGGTGAGATGTCAGAAGAAAGCAGACATGGGTCAGGAAGGGACCTGAGTTAGAGTTGGCGGCATAGTAGGTCATTATGGTAACCTCCGCATCTTGAATGGTGCCCTGAAGCAGTAGGTATCTACCATCAGGGTCTGCTATCTGCCTAGTACAGTTGAAGTGCACCAATTTGCGAAAAGCTATCAGAACCCTCCTCTGCTTAGTCGGGCCATTAGCCATAAACACTTGAGGGTATTGGGCAGCAAAATACATGGGACTGGAGGCCGAGGAAAAATGAGTCTCCTGTAAACACGCTATGTCTATATGTTGGTTCTTAAGTTACTTAAAAACTTTCACACTTTTTTTTTTTTGTGACGAGTTCATACCTTGAACGTTTAGTGACAGCCAATGTAGTGTCATGGTGGAAAAGCAGTTAAAGGATTACCAGTGTCTCAGGACGCAAACCCAACGGTCTCAAGGAGGGATGAGGAAAGGCAAGGTCGGACAGAGTCAAGGGGAAAGCAGTGAACAATAGAGAGAAAGAAAAGCACAAAAAGGCCAAGAAAACCTTGTGGGAGAAAATGATGACATAGCAAAAGTGCAACTGTACGTGGGTCCACCAAAAGGTCAGTAGTCGGTCAGGACCATGGTCCTGAGCAAGTGCTGACTCTGTGGGGGCGCAGTAATCCACCTGACCCATTTGGCTTACTTAAAGCGGGGGTCCTACAAAAAAATACTGCAGCTGCTGACTTTTAAAATAAGGTCACTCACCTGTCCCAGGGTCCAGCGATGTCGGCACCCGAGACCGAACCGTCCTTCGATCCTCGGGTGCTGCCGCCGCCATTCTCAGTGAGGGAATCGGGAAGTGAAGCGTTGCGGCTTCACTTCCCGATTCCCTACTGTGCATGTGCGAGTCGTGCTGCGCTTTCTCAATGGTCCCCGCTATCTCCTTGGACCTGTGTCTTTCCCAGGAGACAGCGGGGGAGTGCGGGAGGGGGCGTGACTCCCATGGGAGTCTATTCCCGGAAGTGGGTGCAGATACCTGTCTTAGACAGGTATCTGCACCCCCCTCCCCCCTGAAAGGTGCCAACTGTGACACCGGAGGGGGGGAGGAATCCGATGAGCGGAAGTTCCACTTTTGGGTGGAACTCCGCTTTAATCATTTTAAACAGTAAGAATATGAAAAGCGAGCACTTGATAATAAAAAAAAAAAAAAACGAATATATTAGACACAAACTGTACAGAACTTTCCAGTGCAGACAAGAAATAGTTTTGAGCCAGTCCCTGGCCACCCGGGACAAGCCATGGAAGACCAGAGAGGGGAAACCAGCATTTAGATGAAGAATCCTGACGCCATTAGGTAACTAGTAATGGGATAAACCAAGCAACCCAATCCAAAATGTACATTATCTTTTGAGGCAGATATCACCCCTGACCACCACAAGGGGTAAGGACAGAGTCCATGGCCCGTTGTTGGCATGGGGCAGCCCCACTTCCTAATAAATAACAGTCGGCAGTGAACGAAACGCGGATGTCAGCTAGTTTTTCCAATTGTTGCGAAAGTAACCCTGTACAGCGTGCTTTTTAAAGTATTGTGGCAGAAATTGCACCGCACAGAACCGCATGTGAATTGCATAGGAACACACAATGCAATTCCTAGTGAGAACCGGCCCTAAAAGTAACATAACTGAAGTACAGCAAGACTTTTAGGTAAATGTTAGTCACAAATTACAATGTATACTTTTAGATTGTAAGCTCTTGTGAACAGAGCCCTGCTAACCCTTTGTTTTTAATTATGTAACTGTACTGTCCCACTTTTATTTTATTTAAGTGCTGCTCAAACTGTTGGCACTCTATAAAACTTTGCAGACTGTTGGCACTATATAAATCCTTTATTATTATAATAAGAGAAGATGATGATTCACCCCCCCCCCCCCCCAAAAAAAAAGTCTTCCATGTACTGATCTGTCCAGTAGGTGTCAGTCACGTCTTGCTCTTTTCCATCCTGTGAATTGTATTTGCGATGGAGAAACGCATCGCCTTGTGCCAGGGCTGGCTGACCTCTCGGAGCCCTTTTATAGGTCTGCAAAACAAGAGAAAACCTTTTCTTCCTTTAGGCCATTTTTCACTGCTTGTATTTACAATTTATTAAAAGGTTTCTTCCTTTTATGTCCTAATGAGGTTTGTGTGTAATATTCCAGGGAAGATGGAGGAGATAAGAGATTTGTGTACATTGTATCTCTTTTATCCTTTTAGAAGTCACTTGGATTATTGTCAGTCCCGTCATTCGTTTATTCAGTGCCGAGATGGGGGCATTTTCAGGGCTCAATCCTGAAATCTTCACAGGCTGCATCCTTAAAGAGGAACTGCAGTCTGCTCACATCATTTGTAAAAAAAAAAAATCTTTGCAATTCCGAAGCTTCCCTCTAACCACTTTGCATATTATTTTATGTATACTGTGATTTTGTATTTGCCAAATAGGCTGCAGAAATCTCCCTCCACTGAGTCTGGCTGCAGCCATTTTAAAGGTGGGCAGCTGAAGCTTCTGCCTATACACTTCCTGGATCTACACACACACACCTCCAGCTGTGCAGCTCTCATTGGCCCTCTTATGACTCATCCCCCCCTCTCCCGTCCTGGCAAACTCTCACAAGAGTGAAAGAGAGCTGTGCATGATGTCATAAGCCTAGGCTAATGACCAGACAAACAGGAAGTGGGGCTGTATAAGGTATTATATACTGGCAGAAAAAAAGCAACAAGGGCAGAGTATTTAATAGATGGAAAAATGAAAGAAATTGCTGAAGTTCCGCTTTAATAACAGAAATCTGGGCCTTTAAAGGTACCTTTTCTGATGTGTTCTCCATCTATTGGATGCAAATTATGAAAGCTACTTTATTTTATTAAATCGTTAATTTACAGA